>OZ038446.1:22278019-22310519 GCA_964036265.1 Daptonema setosum
GTCCAGCGAATAAATCGTGATTTCTGACTGGCAAAAAGCAGTGTGAAACGCCTGATCCGCAACTGGCAACACCTTAACGTTATCTGTGGTTGCGTCATGACGTGCCGCAACAAACATGACGTCAACAAGTAAAATAGTTTAACGTCGCACACAAATTGGATTAACAAATTATAACGTCAATCGTGAAGAGTTACTGAATTGTTTGCGAGGATCCAGAGAGAAAATCGGATATTTCTGTCTGGCGAAAAACTGTGTGAAACGCCTGATCCGCAACTGGCAACAGCATGACGTTATCTGTGGTTGCGTCATGACGTGCAGTAACAAACATGACTTCTAAAAGTAAGATTTTATAACGTAGAACATGAAGATTTTCAGAAATATTACCTAGGTTAGAAAGAAAGAGAAAAAACTATGGCTTCTTGAAATGCAAAATAGTGTTCTATGTGGTGCCGTCAAACCGTATTTTATTTAGGATTTATTCAACAACAAATAAAAAAGTTTTAACTGCACATAACATTACACTTAAATTCAGACATTTAATGTGATTGTATTCTGATTTCGTTAAGATGAAAACGATAAGAATCAAAAATAGTATTAGCACTCTACTAATATTGAAAAACAATCAATATATATTAGAATCTGGAACAATTTTTCAGTTTTTAAGTTAAAAAAACACTAAAGAGAAAAACCAAAAAAACGGTTCAAGAGGTGACAAGATCAACAGCTCAGTGAATAACATTGAGTAAATAATGCTGGGGAGTTCTCCAAGAAAATGTACATCCAATGTATTTTTTCTAATCTGCAGAAACTAGTTTGTATCAATAGGATGCTCTGGATGTGCAAACAACTCTGATCTTCCGACAGTTCTCCTTCTAGTAAACATCCATTCATCTAGGAGTCGAGTATCCTTTACATATTTTTTTTACTTGGATTTCTTTATTTCATTTAGGCACACTAGTACCCTCAGAACCAGAATGGCGTTTTCATAGTGGCCAGAGAGTGGAAGAAACTGACGGGCAGTGGCGGAAACCCCAGAGCAATAGACCCCAGAGCCCAGGATCTGTGTCTCAAGTCAGGTTTCGAACTCCGGACCACCAGTGTCCGAGGCTGACGCCCTGCGCACTAGACTAGACAAGCGACAGCAGGTTAAAAAGATCTGGCGGGTTTTTTTCAGGGTCAATTTAGTTTTCTAATCAATGTCCGAATATGATAATGCTAAACTGTCCAATACTAATATGATAATGCTAAATTGTCCAACCTCTGGTTCATCGTAGCAAAGCAGAATGCAGAATAAATCCAACGAGGTGTGCGGATCTCCGATTTGTTTTAATTCTCCACCTTTGGGCATTTCTCACAACCGATTTTCATTTCCCAGAAGTCAAACTGTTTAATTTAAAAATACTTTTTGGGTTTTCAAAAACATTTCCTCAGGGAGTATTTGCTTCAACTTTCCATATATGCAATTTTATATTATCTGCTGAACTTCAAAACAATACTCTTTAACAATACTGTTTTCTGTACTTCATAAATGGTATTGGGTCACATGTATTTATACCACTGTGCTAGAATGACTGACGAAATTGAAAACGGTATTTACACAAAATTGTACGAAAAGTGTTGCGCACACTGTCATCAGTCATGAGTCATCAGGGCTTGAATTTGGGTTCCGATGCGAAAAAATTCCGCACTGAATGGTGCTACATGGGCCGTTAAGTCAACAGAAAGGATGTCATCATGAGTTCGGATACGCTGAGGTATAAATACATGCATGTCATGTACATAAGTACATAGAGGATCCCCAATTGATTATTGGAAGACCACATTTGAGAGCCCACCAGCGTCTGAGCGAAACTCGAATTTTTCGAGCTTGCATAGCACTAGCGGACGAGACGGGGTGGGAAAAATGGAATTCTCCCTCTTTTGCGTTAAAAAAATTGAGTTTTTTCTCTAAGGTGTAGGTAAAATAGCCTCAGCACTACCAATTCCCCTCTCTTTGGAGGGTCAGATCGTCCGCCAGTTGACCTATAGGCCTCATAATTGATTATAAGAATTGTTTTTTAACTGCGAGAACCCATGGCATGGCCAGAACCGGATTCTCAAATAAAAAAATTTCTGTGCCACGTTTTAGCCATGTTTTAAAATTTCACAGAACCAGATTCTCAAGTCCAAGACCGGATTCTCAAGTAATAAATTTTCTGTGCCATGTTTTGGATTTTCTTTTAACCAATTACGAGGCCTATACAGTAGATGAACAAGGTGAGGTCAATGCGATGGCAATAACTATAGCACTCGCAATTGATTGGGCGACTTAATTTTTGAAAGCCCGCCAATTTAAGATCTCAGGAAGGCATGCTTCTCATTAGGAAAATGAAAGACGTATAGCATTCTCTGAAGAAGAAGCCCATAAAAGTAAATATAGCTCGGTCGGAGTATTCTGTTACTGAAAATTAATTCCCATAAACCGTTTATCACGAGAACGGTAACGGTATTGCAAGGAACTTTGTTCGTACGTTAAAACGAAAAAACAGACGAAAAAAAATGTTTGTTTCTCGGAAATTTAAACGCGCGCCAAAAGCATATTCAAATTCAAACTGCGCACCAAAAAACATTTTGGCTAACAAGAACCCCTGGATCGGCTACACAACTTAACTCACAGGTTTGCTCGTATATTATATGTCCCACGAAAATCGCCGATCATCACTAGCGGACTAGAAGGGTGGGAAAAGTGGAAATACCCCCTCTTTGGACAAAGTGGAATTTATTGGAAAACTGGAAAATCCCCCTCTTTGACGAAATTTTCCCTCCCTTTGGTGAGTTAACTAGTTCGCCAATGCCGATCATCAGGGTTCTCATATAAAAGAAACAATAGACAAAAAATCGCGTTTTTCACCGAAACCCTGTACGGTCGCCGAGTAACCCTGTACAGTCGCCGAGTAACCCTGTACAGTCGCCGAGTAACCCTGTACAGTCGCCGAGTAACCCTGTATAGTCGCCGAGTAACCCTGTAAGTCGCCGAAACCCTGTACTGTCGCCGAGTAACCCTGTACCATATAACCTTTATCTCACGACCATCACCAACACCAATATGCCATATACCAATAAACGTATATGCCACCATGCACCTAAAACCATATGTACCTTTTGGCGTATGTACCTTCATCGAATGTAACCCAATACCCAAACACAGTAACAACAGTTGGTTACGCCGCAGCCGCTTAGTTGGACCAATGGGGCATTCACAATTTATTAGGAGATTATGTATTTTATATATTATACAATACATAATACCGATTTATAATTATATATACATAATATATCCATACGTACATCAAAGCATAACTGATTGAGAAGCTGTATTTTAATGACCATCTTTTCAACTTTTTTTAGTAAAAAATATTCGAAAGGCCAGGATATTTTTTTATATATTTTCTATCTCTATAAGTTGGTTTTTCTACATATGTATGTATACTTTCTATATATAGTTTTCTACATATAAAATATAAAATAAATCAACCCTGTTTCAAAGTATTACTCTAACAAACTGTGAGTGGCCATGGAAAACCGTAATAAATGGACCGATTAACTGTTGCTTGGCAAACGATGGTGGTTTCTTTTACATTACGGGAGATCTTTCGTAATATCTGAATAAATACTACGAGCTATATTTTGTGATACCTGTATTTATTACTACGAGCTATATTTTGTGATGCCTGTATCTAATACTACGAGCTATATTTTGTGATACCTGTATTTAATACTACGAGCTATATTTTGTGATACCTGTATTTAATACTACGAGCTATATTTTGTGATACCTGTATCTAATACTACGAGCTATATTTTGTGATACCGGTATCTAATACTACGAGCTATATTTTGTGATACCGGTATCTAATACTACGAGCTATATTTTGTGATACCGGTATCTAATACTACGAGCTATATTTTGTGATACCGGTATCTAATACTACGAGCTATATTTTGTGATGCCTGTATCTATTACTACGAGCTATATTTTGTGATACCTGTATTTAATACTACGAGCTATATTTTGTGATACCTGTATCTAATACTACGAACTATATTTTGTGATACCTGTATCTAATACTACGAGCTATATTTTGTGATGCCTATATCTAATACTACGAGCTATATTTTGTGATACCTGTATCTAATATTACGAGCTATATTTTGGGATACCTGTATCTAATACTACGAGCTATATTTTGTGATACCTGTATCTAATACTACGAGCTATATTTTGTGATACCTGTATCTAATACTACGAGCTTTTTTTGTGATACCTGTATCTAATACTACGAGCTATATTTTGTGATATGATACCTGTATATAAATATTACCAGCTATATTTTGTGATACCTGTATCTATACTACGAGAGATCTTTGACCATACTCAAGATAAAACGAAAGTGGTGGGCTTTCAACGTCAGTCTCCTAATCAATTGACAGTAACATAATCGATTTATAAAAAGGGAAATATATCCAATCCAAGGTTTCCTGTTAGTCAAAAGCTTTTTGGCGCGCAGTTTGAATACAAATCTGTTTTTGGCGCACTTTCAAAATTTCGATAAATAAATACTTTTTGCGCCTAATTCTATGCATACGTGCAAAACCGACCAGCGAAATTAATTTTTGATAAGAAGAAACTCTGAACAAACTATATGACACCAAAAGGGATCCTTTTTTAGAACTTCTACAGAAGAAATACATTTTAAAGCCCATATGTTGTTTCTGCAAGCAAAAATATTGCCCAAAACGTCTGATAATGAAACATCAGACAATCAGTGTTAACACGCACAATAATCATCATCACCCCGTGCTACACTGTGTTAAATATGGTGTCCACCGAGTTGAGTTGAGGCTAGTAATGTTTCATTATCAGACTTTTTGGGTAATACTTTTGCTTGCAAAAACGATATACGGGCTTTAGATTATAGTTATTTTCATCAATTAGACATTTGATGGTTCATTATCATTCAGTATTTTAGTTATTAGTTTACTAGTTTTAAAATAATCTTTCATACAGAACCATCCGAACGTTCAGATCACTCTAAAATTTTATTTTCCGGTAAATACAGTTGTGAAAGTGAATTCAACGGCAACAGTAAAATGAGGTGAGTATGTAGATGTGAAAAACATATAAGCAATAAAAAAATAACATGCTCGGCAACTGTTGATCACAGCGATTATAAATAGAATTAACTTTAGGTTTTGGGTTGCAAATCGACAATAAAAAAATAAAATAAACATCAAAAAGTTATAAATTAAATTCATCAGACCATTGTAAAAAAATTTTTTACTGCTTTTAAAAACATAAAAGTTTGTGACAGCAACTGAAAAACCCTTGGATTGAATTCTTCAGTTATATTGTATAACTTTTTGGGGTCACATGACATCGATTCTCAATCTGAGTCCAAATTTTTTTTAATCATCGGAAAGTATAAAAAAAGTTGATTACACGAATCGTCACTCAAAATAGAACTGCTCCATAACTGTTTAGCTTATTAGTTTTTCAATAAGATTTAGTTTAATAGACAGATTGGGACTTTACGAATCGACCGTCATATTCCTCAGGTGGTGGCAGCTGGGCCGGGCCACGGACATCTGACTTGATCCACTTGTAGAAACGGTGAACGATGTAGATGAAGGACATGTCGACCAACCACCTGAGTGAGTGAGTGAGTGAGTGAGTGAGTGAGTGAGTGAGTGAGTGAGTGAGTGAGTGAGTGAGTGAGTGAGTGAGTGAGTGAGTGAGTGAGTGAGTGAGTGAGTGAGTGAGTGAGTGAGTGAGTGAGTGAGTGAGTGAGTGAGTGAGTGAGTGAGTGAGTGAGTGAGTGAGTGAGTGAGTGAGTGAGTGAGTGAGTGAGTGAGTGAGTGAGTGAGTGAGTGAGTGAGTGAGTGAGTGAGTGAGTGAGTGAGTGAGTGAGTGAGTGAGTGAGTGAGTGAGTGAGTGAATGAGTGAGTGAGTGAGTGAGTGAGTGATTGAGTGAGTGAGTGAGTTAGTGAGTGAGTGAGCGAAAGAGTGAAAGAATTACTTACCACAGAAGCAGAAATGCAGTCGCATAGATCATGAACGCCTCTTCATATTCGTCCTTCTGGTAATCCGTTGAGGAATCACAGAGAAAGGCAATCATGACACCTGGACATAAATTTCTCAGAAGTTTCTAGTCAAGGGGTTGAGATGGTTGCTGATGAACCAACAGTTCCCGGATACAACTCAGATACATGTAGTTTTTTCAGCTACAGGATTTTAAAAATTTTATCCACTTAAGTTAAATTCACAGAATAGTCTTTATTAGCTGACTGACTGACTGACTGACTGACTGACTGACTGACTGACTGATTGACTATTCTAACCGGCAATGACCAACGTTACCAGAGCTGACACACACAAAACCGTCAGATTGGGCACAACCATGAATGAACGGAAATACCTGTGAAGTCATTGAGAAGTAGTTCATTGAATGTATTCATTATATCAACCACTCAACCAGAGTATCCTAAAATAGCTGAAAAAATTTGTCCGACAAGAACACTTACCCGAATGAACCTAACCCGAAAGAACCTTATCCAAATGAGCCTAACCCAAATCAACCTACATAACTCGAATGAACCTAACCCAAAACAATCTAACCCGAATGAACCTAATCGGAATAACCCTAACTCGAAGAACATAACCCAAAACAACCTAACCCGAATGAACCTAACCGAATCGCCAAATAAATATAACTTGAATGAACCTAACCCAAATTAACCTTAATCCTAATGAACCTAACCTGAATGCCAGCGCGTAAAACCCGATACTCAGCAACCAAACGGCACAGAAAGTCTCGAATAAAAACCTAACCCGAATAAACCTAACCCGAATGAAGTTAACCCCAATGAACCTAACCCAAATCAATCTAACCCGAATGAACCTAACCCAAATGAACCTAACCCTAATGAACCTAACCCGAATGAACCCTACCCGAATAAACCTAACTCAAATGAACCTAACCCGAATGAACCTAACCCCTAATGAATCTAACCTGAATGCCAGCGCGTAAAACCCGATACTCAGCAACCAAACGGCACAGAAAGTCTCGAATAAACCTAACCCGAATAAACCTAACCCTAATGAAGTTAACCCCAATGAACCTAACCCAAATCAATCTAACCCGAATGAACCTAACCCAAATGAACCTAACCCTAATGAACCTAACCCGAATGAACCTTACCCGAATAAACCTAACTCGAATGAACCTAACCCGAATGAACCTAACTCGATTAAACCTAACTCGAATGAACCTAACCCAAATCAACCTAGCCCCAATGAACCTAACCTGAATGCCAGCGCGTAAAACCCGATACTCAGCAACCAAACGGCACAGAAAGTCACGTGGAGGGTCAACATGAATTCGGCCAATGCCTCCGACCACATCGTGTGGTAGATCAGTGGTGAGTCCGAGGTTATGTTCTGCAGTGATAGAGTGAGTGAGTGAAAGAGTGAGTGAGTGAGTGAGTGAGTCAGTCAGTCAGTAAGTCAGTCAGTCAGTCAATCAGTCAGTCAGTCAGTCAGACAGTCAATCAGTCAGTAAGTAAGTCAGTACGTCAGGCAGTCAGTCAGTCAGTTAGTCAGTCAGTCAAGTCGTCTATCAGTCAGTCAGTCAGTCAGTCAGTCAGTCAGTCAGTCAGTCAGTCAGTCAGTCAGTCAGTCAGTCAGTCAGTCAGTCAGTCAGTCAGTCAGTCAGTCAGTCAGTCAGTCAGTCAGTCAGTCAGTCAGTCAGTCAGTCAGTCAGTCAGTCAGTCAGTCAGTCAGTCAGTCAGTCAGTCAGTCAGTCAGTCAGTCAGTCAGTCAGTCAGTCAGTCAGTCAGTTAGTCAGTCAGACAGTCCGACAGTCAGTAAGTAAATCAGTATGTTACTCAATCAGTCAGTCAGTCAGTCAGTCAAGCAGTCTGTCAGTCAGTCAGTCAGTCAGTCAATCGTTCGGTCTGGCACACACCGGCAGAAAGCTGGTAGCCACAATGGCGGCGGCCGTTGTCGTTGGTATACGTTCGTTGTCTGTCAATTCGTACGATTCCCATAGACGCCAACTGAAATTATGGATCTCAACAACAACAACAACAACAACAACAACAACAACAACAACAACAACAACAACAACAACAACAACAACAACAACAACAACAACAACAACAACAACAACAACAACAACTCACCGGTCAATCATAATACCGCTAGTTGAGAGCGTGTAGGCCACGATCAGCAACTGGAGCAGTCCGACTACAGCCGCTCCAGTCACCACATGACAGCAACACGTTCTACTGTACTTTTCGCTCCGGCCATCGCTGTAGTCCGTGATTACTAAAATATTTTTTTTTAAGGGAAAAGTTTGTTCATTATCTTCATTTTGAATGTATTTATGTAAGACATTGTTTGAAAAAAAAATCATGATATTCGTGATAAATATGTTTATTCTGCAACTCGAAAAGTTCATTCCACGACAAAACTCGGGGAATATGTTAGCGATCTTGTGCAGTTTTTGTATAATTGTTCGCATCTAAGCTCTCTGACAAGTTTTCGTATCAAATATATTGAAAGACGAAACAAAAAAACATTACATTTATCACAATTTATTGTAAAGAGAAATAACGTAAATGAAAATCGTGTTGACCAACCGTGCGCACGGCTATCTCGATGGTAATCGTCAGCCATTATAATTTTTTCTGAAATTCGACAAATATGTATTTTAACCCAAAAAACATTATAATAAGTATTTTGACATTTAATCACTAAAACATGACGTTCAACTGCTCAAACATAACATTTGACTACAAAAAAGTGTGTATTATGGTATGTATCTGACACCATAACGATGGTGCCTAGCATTGGTACGAACCAAGTTTCTCGCATTGATGTTTGGTAGCAACGGGTCTTGTCAAGTTAACATGTCATTAAACTACAAAAACATGACATGTAACTAATATAAAATGACATTTAACTATTGAAACATGACATGCAGCAACTACTAAAACATAACATAACATTTAACTACAAACAAGTATGTAGTATGGTATCTGACACCATAACGATGGTGCAAGCATAAACGAACTAACTCGAAGAATCTTCCATTGATGTTTGGTAGCAACGGGGCTTGTCCTGTTGACATCAAGTTATTGATTTATCACCATGTATCCTAGCGGACGTGTGAGGAACGAAAAGAAGAATTCCTCCATCTTTGGCAAAGTAGAAGTAAGTATTTAATGTGTAGGTAAAATTGACTTAAAACTGCTAATCCGCCTTTCAGGGAAAATTCCCCTCTCTTTGGAGGACTGGCTCGTCCGCCAGTGCATTGGTATACTTGACTGGAGTCATGGAGGGGGGTATACCGGTGTATGTTTTGCCCCCCCCCCCCTTTCCAGGCGTCCGAAAACCCCCGGGTTGCCATGGGCCAGCCAAAGAATCTGAAGTCATCATTTACTTCTGATGGGGAGTGGGACTAACTGGATTCCGAAATTTCCCAGCACCAGATGAGAAAAGTTTATAAATGAATTCGATGAGTTTCTTCCTGTGTCTTAGGGCTTTATTGAAATCCGAACCTTAATATATTGTTAACTTTAGTATAACTTCAGATCACACATGTCCCAGTAGTGCGTGCCCCGGCTCAGTCGTGGGGGGGTGACTGTGCCGGGGAGCCGACTGAGCCGGGGAACGGTCCCGATTGTGCCGGGGAGCCGACTGTGCCGGGGCCGACTGTGCCGGGGAACGGACCCGACTGTGCCGGGGAGCCGACTGTGCCGGGGCCGACTGTGCCGGGGAGGCTGGGGCAAGTTTCTATACGACACCCGACTGTGCCGGGGAGGTTGGGGAAAATTCTATACGACACCCGACTGTGCCGGGGAGGTTGGGGAAAGTTTCTATACGACACCCGACTGTGCTGGGGAGGTTGGGGAACGTTTCTATACGACACCCGACTGTGCCGGGGAGGTTGTGGAAAAGTTCTATACGACACCCGACTGTGCCGGGGAGGCTGGGGAAAGTTTCTATACGACACCCGACTGTGCCGGGGAGGTTGTGGAAACTTTCTATACGACACCCGACTGTGCCGGGGAGGTTGGGGAAAGTTTCTATACGACACCCGACTGTGCCGGGGAGGTTGGGGAAAGTTTCTATACTACACCCGACTGTGCCGGGGAGGTTATGGAAAGTTTCTATACAACACCCGACTGTACCGGGGAGGTTGGGGAAAGTTTCTATACGACACCCCACTGTGCCGGGGAGGTTGGGGAAAGTTTCTATATGACACCCGACTGTGCCGGGGAGGTTGGGAAAAGTTTCTATACGACAGCCGACTGTGCCGGGGAGGTTGGGGAAAGTTTCTATATGACACCCGACTGTGCCGGGGAGGTTGGGAAAAGTTTCTATACGACACCCGACTGTGCCAGGGAGGTTGGGGGCAGTTTCTATACGTCACCCGACTATGCCGGGGAGGTTGTGGAAACTTTCTATACGACACCCGACTGTGCCGGGGAGGTTAGGGAAAGATTTTATACGACACCCGACTGTGCCGGGGAGGTTGGGGAAAGTTTCTATACAACACCCGACTGTGCCAGGGAGGTTGGGGAAAGTTTCTATACGACACCCGACTGTGCCGGGGAGGTTGGGGAAAGTTTCTATACAACACCCGACTGTGCCGGGGAGGTTGGGGAAAGTTTCTTTACGACACCCGACTGTGCCGGGGAGGTTATGGAATGTTTCTATACGACACCCGACTGTGCCGGGGAGGTTATGGAATGTTTCTATACGACACCCGACTGTGCCGGGGAGGTTGGGGAAAGTTTTTATACGACACCCGACTGTGCCGGGGAGGTTGTGGAAAATTTCTATACGACACCCGACTGTGCCGGGGAGGTTGGGGAAACTTTCTATACGACACCCGACTGTGCCGGGGAGGTTGGGGAAAGTTTCTATACGAGTGACCTGTCCACTAAATGGCCTAAATGTCCTAAATTACCTGTCCACTAAGCTCAATTTTGAAGCTACAACTCAAATTTTAGCTTTAAAAAGCCGTAGCTTCTAGGTTTTAAGCCAGCTTAAGCTGCTCTATACTTTAACACTAGGTTCGGCTTCAAGCTGCGGCTTAAATTTGTAGACCTCGGATATATACGTGAACGGGGCCATTCTCAAACTTTTCCAACCTCCCCGGCACGGGTGTCATATAGAAACTTTCCCCAGCCTCTCCGGCACAGTCGGGTGTCGTATAGAAACTTTCCCCAACCTCCCCGGCACAGTCGGATGTCAAATAGAAACTTTCCCCAACCTCCCTGGCACAGTCGGGTGTCGTATAGAAACTTTCCCCAGTATCCCCGGCACAGTCGGGTGTCGTATTGAATTTTTCCCCAACCTCCCCGGCACAGTCGGGTGTCGTATAGAAACTTTTCCCAACCTCCCTGGCACAGTCGGGTGTCATATAGAAACTTTCCCCAACCTCCCCGGCACAGTCGGGTGTTGTATAAAAACTTTTACCGACCTCCCCGGCACAGTCGGGTGTCAAATAGAAACTTTCCCCAACCTCCCTGGCACAGTCGGGTGTCGTATAGAAACTTTCCCCAGCATCCCCGGCACAGTCGGGTGTCGTATTGAATTTTTCCCCAACCTCCCTGGCACAGTCGGGTGACGTATAGAAACTTTCCTCAACCTCCCCGGCACAGTCGGGTGTCGTATAGAAACTTTTACCGACCTCCCCGGCACAGTCGGGTGTCAAATAGAAACTTTCCCCAACCTCCCTGGCACAGTCGGGTGTCGTATAGAAACTTTCCCCAACCTCCCCGGCACAGTCGGGTGTCGAATAAAAATTTTCCCCAACCTCCCTGGCACAGTCGGGTGACGTATAGAAACTTTCCCCAACCTCCCCGGCACAATCGGGTGTCGTATAGAAACTTTTCCCAACCTCCCCGGCACAGTCGGGTGCCGTATAGAAACTTTTCCCAACCTGCCCGGCACAGTCGGGTGTCGTATAGAAACTTTGTATAGAAACTTTCCTCAACCTCCCCGGCACAGTCGGGTGTCGAATAGAAACTTTCCCCAACCTCCCCGGCACAGTCGGGTGACGTATAGAATTTTTCCCCAACCTCCCCGGCACAGTCGGGTGCCGTATAGAAACTTTTCCCAACCTCCCCGGCACAGTCGGGTATCGTATAGAAACTTTCCTCAACCTCCCCGGCACATTCGGGTGTCGAATGGAAAACTTTCCCCAACCTCCCCGGCACAGTCGGGTGACGTATAGAAACTTTCCCCGACCTCCCCGGCACAGTCGGGTGGTCGTATAGAAACTTTCCCCAATCTTCCCGGCACGGTCGTGCGTCGTATAGAAACTTTCCCCAACCTCCCCGGCACAATCGGGTGTTGCATAGAAACTTTCCCCAACCTCCCCCGGCACAGTCGGGTGACGTTATAGAAACTTTCCCCAACCTCCCCGGCACAGTCGGGTGTCGTATAGAAACTTTCCCCAACGTCCACGGCGTAGTCGGGTGTCGTATAGAAACTTTCTCCAACCTCCCCGGCTCAGTCGGGTGTCGAATAGAAACTTTCAACAACCTCCCCGGCACAGTCGGGTGTCGAATAGAAACTTTCCCCAACCTCCCCGGCACAGTCGGGTGTCGTATAGAAACTTTCCCCAACCTCCCCGGCACAGTCGGGTGTTGTATAGAAACTTTCCCCAACCTCCCCGGCACAGTCGGGACCGTCCCCCGGCACAGTCGGCCCCGGCACAGTCGGCTCCCCGGCACAGTCGGGTCCGTTCCCCGGCACAGTCGGCCCCGGCTCAGTCGGCTCCCCGGCTCAGTCGGCTCCCCGGCACAGTCACCCTCCCCCGACTGAGCCGGGGAACGCACTACTGGGACAGGTGTGTTTCTGACTGCATTGTGTAAACTTTCGGATGGGGGGATTTCAGAGTGATGCGGTGAAAGGAAGACAATCCAGTCATGTTTAAAATTACGTGCCCAACGCAAATGTTACTAATCCCATATGGAGACAAACTTTTGTAACTGACATTCAACCAAAAAAATTCAAACTAAAAAATTATGATGGGTTTGCAGAAAATTTGCAGCGACTATAACTTTTTCGTGTATATTTTTTGACAGAGACTATAAAGTTTTTGGTTGAGTGCAATTGACATGAAAAAACTGTGATCATCGGTCACTAACCAAAAGCGCCTACTCATTTATTATGCAATACAGGTGCTATTTCTGTAAACAAAACTGTTATTACTGCATTGATTACTGTTCGACTATTGTATAGTTGCGCGAACGCAAAAATGAAGTGCGGAGGTAAACGAAAAAGCGTTTGAATCACGAATTATTGAGTTTAATGGCCGCTTCAAATTCTGATTGAGTACTCATGGTCGAATGCATGCTTGATCGCTTCATTATTATAATACTTTCTGTTAAGAAACAGCTAATCAGGTTAAGAAACAGCTCAGGCTTGGAAAATCTGTAGTAGGTAGGTAGAAGAAGGATAACGTTTTCATAACAACTACAAAAAAAACTACTATAAACAAGTTTCTGCAAAACTAGACATAAACTTTCAGTGAAAGATAATTCAAATAAAAAAAATGTATGTAAACTGGTAATGGTTGAATCATAGAATTATGTACGTGCTCTAATTTTTTCATTCTACCCTTGACATCCTGTGTTTTCTAATATGTTTTTCAAATAAAAATCATACTTTTGAAACGTCAATTTGCCTACATAACCTTGCAATGCCAGCCACATCCTGTTAATTGCTACCTGAGCCCAATGCTTATGTCTCATCCTAATACCCAAGCCTAACACTGATTGTTCCAAGCCTAACTGCATCTAACATACTTCGGGGTAATATTGTTTTGACATTCCTGTCCTTTAGACCGCTTGTAAATGATTTTCAGTCAGTCTTAATTCGTTGCTAACACACAACCGCATCGCACCTCCAAGTGTTGGAGCTAAATATATGAACTTTTAGAACAATCTTTGCATATCATATTTAATGTGGCAGAAAGTTGAAAGAAGTTCCATGTACAGTTCCATTCATATACTAAACATACGGTAATCGCTTACCCCATGCTACAGTACTCCACATCTAACCTACAGTAACCTACAGTAACCACTAACTAAAACCTGGCTTCCAGAGCACGTCAGCCCACAACATGCGTACCGTAAGCAAGAAGGGTCGTCGACGTCGAGTCAACGGAGGTGGCAATGGTGAACTTACTCAACGCAGTCTCATATCGGCAGCTTCGGTGGACATGGAGAACCTGCCATCGGTGCCATGCGGCCATGACCCGACCCAATCAAATGGTAACAACGACAACAACGATCAGCAGCATCTGGGCACCCAACACAATGGTTCCACACGATCGCACACGGCACCCAACTCAGCGCGTCGATCACCGCGACATGGTGGTGGTCGTCCACGAGCTGTACCATTCGATCTGCCCTCCGAACTGACAACCAACGGCAATGACAATGGCCTGTCAAGTCCGACGAGTCCGTGTTCGGTTGACGGCCAGTTCTGTTCACCACCAACACGATCGCCGATGGGCAAGTCACCGTTGAAGGTGTCCAAGTCGTCCATGTTGTCGTCGTCACCGCGAGCTGCACCAATGCCACCCATGTTGGGACTGGGCATGCTTGGCATCCCGATGAATCTGGCCGCTCAGGTGCCACCGCCGAAGGAACAGAAAAAGTCGAGGTCGGCCATTCATCAGTTTCTATCCAATACCCTGGCTACCATGTCCGAGATATCGGAACAGGTGGTCAGTGCCACCGAGTGATTACTGTAACATACATAATGGTAATGTGATATTCAGGTCAAGTTGAGTTGCGGTGTATAGTTGGGTACTGTATCCATGAAATCAGCGTCATCGTTGTGCCACAAGTATGTAAGTTGGTGCGTTGTAGCCATGCCACCGATACAGAGCCTGATACAACACACCAACGAACGTTAGAATTTATATGTAACGTTAAAACAATAACAATACATTAATATGGATGTTTAAACGGAACATAAGTTTCTGTCTACAGATGATCTGAGGTTTTACAGGTTTTATTTATACATACAATGTTTTTTGTGTACCCATGACATACATATCTGCCCTGTTTTGCCATGACCGATCCACATCAAATTATATATACTCTATTTGAAATCCCAAATATTTTATTTGCAGTGAACGAATAAAACGTGCAATAATTGTTATTTATCTTTGATATTGTCTGAAATATCCTGGCCATTATACTAGCATACTGCCTAACTTCACACCACAAACGGGAGAATAATTTTAAGAAAATCAGATATACATAGTTCACTGGAATATCAGTCACTTATTTACTCAATATTTCATCAACTCACTCACTCACTTACTCAATAGTTCATCAACTCACTCACTCACTCACTCACTCTTTCACTCACTCACTCACTCACTCACTCACTCACTCACTCACTCACTCACTCACTCACTCACTCACTCACTCACTCACTCACTCACTCACTCACTCACTCACTCACTCACTCACTCACTCACTCACTCACTCACTCACTCACTCACTCACTCACTCACTCACTCACTCACTCACTCACTCACTCACTCACTCACTCACTCACTCACTCACTCACTCACTCACTCACTCACTCACTCACTCACTCACTCACTCACTCACTCACTCACTCACTCACTCACTCACTCACTCACTCACTCACTCACTCACTCACTCACTCACTCACTCACTCACTCACTCACTCACTCACTCACTCACTCACTCACTCACTCACTCACTCACTCACTCACTCACTCACTCACTCACTCACTCACTCACTCACTCACTCACTCACTCACTCACTCACTCACTCACTCACTCACTCACTCACTCACTCACTCACTCACTCACTCACTCACTCACTCACTCACTCACTCACTCACTCACTCACTCACTCACTCACTCACTCACTCACTCACTCACTCACTCACTCACTCACTCACTCACTCACTCACTCACTCACTCACTCACTCACTCACTCACTCACTCACTCACTCACTCACTCACTCACTCACTCACTCACTCACTCACTCACTCACTCACTCACTCTCTCACTCACTCACTCACTCACTCACTCACTCACTCACTCACTCACTCACTCACTCACTCACTCACTCACTCACTCACTCACTCACTCACTCACTCACTCACTCACTCACTCACAATTCAGTAAACCTTCATATCAATCGGACTCATTTATTGTTTTATCGCTTATTTTATGTAAAACGGCATAAATAACGAACTATGAACATGATTTTATAAACCATTCGTTGGATGATATCGAAAACCCAATGTGGTATAAAAATAGATCGGAACCAAGCATAATAGTGACAGTGGTAAATACAGCAAACATAAAAAAAACATTTATAATGTTAAGCTTGTTTTACATACATACATTCAGAAAAATCTTCATTTGTTGATAATTGAGAAATTTTTAAATTTGGATGAGCGCTTATTTCTTGACGGTTTCCCTAGACATATTTGATGAGAAGTAGACTAGGAGTGACCACGTTTTATTTTCCGAACATTTATATAGTTCAATCCTGACTGGTTTTATGAACATAATTAGTTGAACACAGCAATAACATTAAACTGAACAAATTTGGTTACACACAGCTATACATAACATGTCAATTGAACAGTCACATCATTTCAACACTTACCAAAACTGGACAATGTGTTATCGGACACGAAACATGAAGTTGGGACATGTTGTTGTTGTTGTTGTTGTTGTTGTTGTTGTTGTTGTTGTTGTTGTTGTTGTTGTTGTTCACAGGCACGCACCACTCTCAATGCAATCTCAACGCCGGTTCAGATGATCCGATAAGGGCACGGTTATGCACGGTATCCTGATTTCTAAAACATTCTAGAACACCACTGAATTTACTAGAACATTCTAGAACAATTACAGGGTGTCCGCGATACCGTATTTGGCACGTAGGCATGTCACACTTCACCGGATGAGATTAGATTGAAAGCGATTGTGGGTGTGAATAGTATAACGATTAAATTGACATTTAATTATTGAATTTGTAGCCGGGACAAGTGTTAATAATGATGATGGGACAATTTCACAATGAAGACATTATCGGACTTTGTAGTTGGTGATGACGGTGGCCGACGAGCTGAAACATCTGTGTTAGTATGACTATGGAAATTATAGGGGAATTAGGAATAGACACTAAGTCGGACTCGCAATGCAATCAACTCATGCAATGAAAAAAGACTATACTAGTAGTTAGTTTAGGCAAATAACGAACGAAACTAGAAATTATCTAATATTATACCAGAAAGCGAAACCTTTCAAACGTTAAACACGAAATACCTGGATTCAAGAATAAATCTTACGTTTTACACGTGTGATAAACGACATGAATAGTAGTTTTACTCAGTGAACTACAGCGAGCTGGGGAGAAACAGTTGTTTTTTTCTTCAGCGGAGTTTGCAACCAGCCAGTAGGAATAAGTTGCTTAGGTTAGAAAACTGATCGTATTTATGTATTTTACCATCCATGTACATATGTATTCATGTATCTAACTACTGTATTTATATTAAAGCCAAGCGCATGCAATAATACCCTTCGAAATTGACTCAATGGTTTACTTTCTGGCTTCAAAGTCTTCTGAAAGACTTGTGTGAAATAACTTTTTTCTCTAAACGAGTCAGCAATCCACCCACAAACAAACATGCATTCACATTCCGTTCAACATTGAAACAAGTATAAATAACATAAAGGAATTAGTCATTCGATACGTATTTTATTTTTGCGTCTCCGGTTTCAACATGTACAGTAGGCGGGCTGAATTTTTTAATCAAACATCACCTTAAAAAATTTACATTTCGGAGAACGTGATTTTTCTGTTTCGGCAAATCATCAATGTAAATTCAATCAGGTGGGTCTTCGATTGCAAGCAATATGAAAAAATATAAGAACATAAACAACCAAACTAAAAACAAAGAGATATGCATTTAGAGCAACCAAGAGTAAAGCTCGTGCAACGAGCAACACTGAAGCTACAATATTTCAAGCTGCACCAATAACAGAACAAAATAAGCAAAATACACAAAAAAGTCACCAAAACCAATAAAAATATAAGATTCCCGGACAAGCATGCGCATCGCACTAACCACAGTCATCTGTTGACCAAGCAAAACGAATTGTTTTTCCGTGATTCTAATCGATGGAGTCAAGTTTCTACTTTTCCATACCGTGAAAAATCAGCGACCAGTTCATTTTTTGTATAAAATAAACTGAGCACAACGCGTTGTATGCAAAAAATTATCATTTAATCTTACCATAAGTTGGTTCTTGATTCTCTTATTCTGTGACTGAATTGTCAGACAAAAATAGTGAGAAAACATTACATGAGAAACGACCATTGGTTTTTTCATAGTAAAAGAGTAGGTCTACAATCTTCATCCATCATGTTCAGCGCCACCTGATGTTTCACGTTATGTATCAGTTGAACGGCCATCTGCTCTCTAAAACGCGAGTGTCACACCTGATGGTGATACCCTGTCCTGTCGCATGTCCAAAGTTGCAATATGTTGGCATATGATGATTGTATCCTCACATCTGGTAATACCAGTCAGGCTTTCTGGTGTCTCGCAGGTGGACCGACAGAGCACCAACCGAACGCAATTCCGCAGCAGTCAAACTGTGCCACGAAAACACGCCAGATGCCGTCTCTGCCGCGTCACACATTTACCCAGAAAATTACCTGATGATATTTCCATATGTTGGATTGGTGCTTGAAGAAAGCGTTGATGGGGCATAGCGCGAAGAATCCATCATGTAATCCTATTTTGGATTCACGACCTTTGACGTGGTGTATTTAGGATTCACAGATTGTGCAGACGACGAACTTCGGATTCAAGAATCGGGAATGAGTGACTGTCAGTGATTCGGGAAGAAATTCGGGGGATAAGCAGAGTGAACATCTGAAATGAGAATAGAAGCATAGAAGTTGGTTAGAGGGTTGAAACATTTGGATAAAAAAAATGTGTGGTAATTTTGGATTTACGAAATTCGTGAAATTAGAAAATTGGGTCTGAGTGGTGTGGCAACAAAGAGAAGTATCACCACCTTAAAAAGTTTTTCCCTACAGTGCAATGCCTGGATGCAATGTATGGATGTACTCTACACCATAAATTAAATTGGTTCATTGGTAATGCTTATATGCCATGTACATTATGTAAAGAAATCTGAAATAGAGTTTCTTAAGAACAGATTTACAAATTTTGAATTCTAGACAAACAATGTATTCGACTTGGTTGTATACACAGGTAGAAACATGAAATGAATCACGAAATTGCTGAATGAATGCACTGGCGGACGAGCCAAACCTACAAAGGGAGGGGAATTTCATCAAAGAGGGGAGAATTGGCAGTTTTGAAACCATTTTACCTACACCTTAGGAAACAAATTGAACTTTTAAAATGTCAAAGAGGGGGGGGGGAAGTCCACTTTTCCCACCTTTTTTCTCCGCTAATTGGTAAGTTAAAGAATGATGGTGCATTCATGTGGGCTGGATTGTCGATAGATGTAACACATGGAACAGGACACACCAAACATTGGCATTCAATAAACTTCAACAGGTAACGGGATGCACGTTTACTTATCTACAAATTTATATGCCTAGAATATAACAGGATAAGGAATGTACTAGAAAGCAAATGCACACAAAAATAGTAATTGATTGTAGTATTCGTCACGGGTTTGCCATCATTGAACAAACTGAATTCAGTGGAAATAACTGGACTGAACTGCACTATACAGTATCTCAATAGTTCAGTATACACGAATACCTCAGTATACCTCAACGCCAGTTGAACTGGATATAGTTGATTGAAGTTGAGTGACACTATAACTCAATATGCTTCAGAATAAACGAGTATACATAATTAGCTCAGTATACATCAACGTCAGTCGAGTTGAGTATAGTTAAGTATAGTTGAGTATAACTCAATGGCAGTATACGTGAATTAGTCTTGTACATTACAACGCGAATACTGTTCCACGATACAGGTCGACGTGATGCTTATGTAGGACGGCCCGAGCACGAGTGAGTCAGTCGGGGCAGTCAGTCCGACGCGGTACAGTCATCACATCCATGTATTGTACTCGATGTATAGATAGATATACGTACAGTATGTGTTAACATGGCACGTATATTTACAAACGTGTAATACAATACATACATACACAAATATCAACCTACATAACAGAATGTTAAGTATGGATCTACATACAGCATGTATGTACGTAGGCTGCGAGAACGAAAGCCGCCGATGTTGATGAGCCAACGTTGGTATTACATTCACTCGTCATCTGTTATCACACATTCTGATCTTCCTCTCATTTATACTCAACTGGCATAACTCTATCAACTCGTCCAGTCGGACTTAATAGACGGATATAGAATGATATGGACAACATGTGTGTCCAGCGGAAATACCGTAAATACTGATGTAAGTATACATAGTATTTATAAAAAAACTAACAGTTGAATGTCTACAGAATGCATGGTTTGTACGAGTGAGCTTATCATTGTTCAATAGAGATATCAAAGTACACTTGACATGGACACTGATCGATCGTACATTGATTCATCCATTCATACATTGACCAATCATCCTTGATATGAACATCCCCTATGTGGAATACCGTCTGGTCACGATGGCGACACCCATCATGATAGTCTGGTAAGCTGATTATCGAATGACTGGCTCGGATATGAAGCGGATGTGACTGACTGACGGACTGACTGACTGACTGACTGATCGATGACAGACCGCTTTCTACCCCCGACTGACCGGACGTGAAAACAGTCATGATATGATGATGGTGATCGGTTATGCATACATACGTTCACTTATGTACATACATTGTTATACGTATGTACATGTGTACAGTACATATTCATTCATATGTATGTACACGTACACAATAGATACAGGGTGAACTTTGAAGATAATCATGTAATTCGAAAAAGCTTAAAATTTTGTTCACTTAACGGTGACATCGTTTGATGAAGATTATTTAGTTTCGGTGGAAAGCATTGGAAACGGTTTTTTTCGTTATACAAGAGCCGTCGTACAGAGCAGCCCATTGATCTGATCTGACTGACCGACTTGAAAATGACTGGCTGACCAACAGCCCGACTGAATTTCTGTTCGACTTACTGACTGTCTGACTAACTGACTGTCTGCCAGCCTGACTAACTGAATGACTGATGATCCAATGTAGTGACAAACGGAGGAGTGTACCCTGTATTATGCATATGATGAAGGTTTGTATGTGGTATGTGCACGGTCATATCATCGAGAACAACATTGCCCGACGGACTGAATGACCGACTATGTAACTGTCTGACTGACTGACTGAATAACTGTTTGCCTGACTAACTGTCTGAGAGATGATCGAACGTAGTGACAGACAGAGGAGCGTACCCTGTACCATCATGTAGGTATGTGGTATGTGTTTGGTCGTATCATCATCATGAGCAACGTTGCCGACGCAGCAAAGCAAACAGTCGGGTTTGATGTGTTGGGCAAACATGCAAAGGTAAACGATTCAAGGTGTGAGCAATAATAATATACCAGGTCAAGTCAAACACGACGTGTTTAGCGACGAGCCGACAACAAGCTCACTCGGGTACACGGTGCTTCGAAATTGCTGGTTTCGGCAGTTGTTCGAAACATTACTTCACAGATAAGTTAGAATTTCGTATGACAAATATTTCAAACTATATCGAACCAGATTAAAGGAACGGACCGATGTCCGTCCCCTGATGGTTCTGGTGAATCAGGGTCATTACCCGATTTTAAAAAAGTTACAAAGGGCGTACAGTGGCAGTATTTGATGGTATGAAGTCCCCGCTATGTCTGACGTCTCACAGCCTATGAGCCTACTGCTTAACTAGCCTAAGACTAGGAACAACACTTTTTATGTGAACATTTTTCTTAACGTTTCATGCAACACATGCACAGAGTTTGTATCAACAGTGTGAAAGACTGCAGTGTGCCTCACTGAACAAAACCGGAAGGTTAACTGACTAAAAATAGTGCTATTTTCGCACACAGTTATGAATAAAGAGTGTGAACTACATATGAGATAACAGTCTGAGATTTTTCCTTAGAAATAGTTTTTTTTCAAATGGGGCTCAAACATTTATTTCGAAAATTTGATTCTGTTTCGGGCAACCCTGTATTTACATATCACATCACCACACATGACTGGTCATATAAAGCTGAAACTGAGAACACCTTCATTGAGGCGGGGTGATGGGGAAGTGGGGGGGGGGGGGGTAGGTTTGCGGAAATATGATGGTTGTCACCAAATCATCCTTTGGAGTGGCTGGAGGGTGAAGGTAGAAATGAAACAAATCAGTTCATTGACTGTTTCATGGTATTCGAGATCATTGTCAATAATAGGAGGAACAGACCACACAAAGTCATCAAATGTGTTCAACAACTTCAACGAAACGAGACATGTAGCTATAATATTGTTTTTATCTGTTTTAACGCCGCATGTATTAATTCACTCCATGTGCATCCTTGATCCACTTTTGCTGTAGACACGTTTATTTAAAAGAATTTTGGGGATGACCATTGGGAATTTTCACCAACAACATAATATCGTTTATTCCCTAAAGCGTGAATTGCACACTGCATCAGTCCATATTCCAAACGTCGCTTTGCTCTATAACTGGATTACGGTAATCCGGCTGTGAAAGATCAGGCAACAAATATGAGGGGGACGACCAACCAATCAGCGGCCAGATAAAACAAAGATGACAATATTAATGAAAGGATGATTTCACCACAGAACAGATTCGACTTTTACGAAAAAGGATTGTGGTGATAAAATTAGCTTATCATACAATTGAAGGGCTCAATTTGATTTATATTTTCTCATCAGTTTTCCTCATCCGATGCAGAAAAAGCTGAAAGAAGATCAATCGACTGATCTTTTTACGATTGTTTGTTTTGGATTTGCGGCTATGGCTTTTAGGCGAATTAGATACCCATCTGTGTACATATGAACGTTAGCTTGCAGATTCGGAGAATCATTGTTATTGTTGTTTAGATATTAACCGTTTGTTAAGATAATAATATAGACCGAGCATTTAGGATGACACGATATTTCCCAGGCTGTCAAACTAAAAAAGCTTTCAAAGCATAAATGGTCAATGGATGAGAACGAATGCAGTAATTACAGATAACGAATCTATTATAGAAAATGTTTCTGCAATAAATAAAGAATGTTAAACAATAAAGTTTTTATATAAAAGTATCATACAAAAGTGCAGAACCTTTGGTCATGGAATAAAGAAGCTTTCGTAAATCAAGCAAACATATGAGAGCGGACAATATACCCACATTCAAGTTTAGTCTCATAACCAACCGAGACTTGTTCATGTGCTGTCCACCATGAAGCGAACGACAGACAATCCTTATCAGACATCCTCACTGATCAGTAAAGTCATGAATACGAGTGTACAAACCCATGGTTGATGATTGGTAGTCAATATCACTATAGTACGGCATGTACAAAACAGGCGTGTACATGACACATACAATAAAGTAACTGTTTTCATGTTCTATAGTCGCAAACCGTGGTTGATTCACACCAGAATGCTTGAATAAAAGAGCATTCATTAAACGTATGTGTACCAGTGGACCATACAACACCACAAATACGTATGTCTAATATTCCATATCACCTGTTGTGATTATTCGCCAGCATTCGTATTGAACGTGTTCACTAGCGGACGAGAAGTAGTGGGGAACGTCGAATTACCCCCCGTTGACGTTTTCGAAAGGTGGAATTTGTTCCCCAAGGTGTAGGTAAAGTAGCCTAATTTTTTACAGTCCCACCTTTTTGAAAGCTTCCTCTCCCTTTGGAGGTTTTGCTAGTAAGCCGGTGAATGGGTTCAATACACAATCGGCATTTGAGAACGGCCCTTTTTCAATATAGTGAGAATCGCGACTGATTACGGTCGTTTACGGTGCAATGGCGAATCTGTAGAATTTTTATACGGTGGACGACAACGTAAGTTCAGTTTCATCCAACATTTGAACGTGATCACTGATAGTTCGAGAATCATACGGATATGATAGAGAATCTCCCTCTTTGGCCGATTCATAAAGTCAACTTTTTAATGGATTTTTTTCAGTCAGAAAGGTTTGTTAATGCAAGTATATCAAACAAGAGAACAGTTTCGGTGATTGACTGACTAAATGATTGACTCAGTCTCATTGCAAGTTATCCCTCATAACATTTGACATAAATACAACGCTTGCATATGTAAAAGTATGTAGTTTGCACCAAAATGCTTAGACGTATCTTGTATAGCCTTACTACATATGTATGTATGTATCTGATCTGTGCATGTTGTTCACTTCCACAAACAACCGTGACGATCAGACAACTGAACACAACTAAATCTGATAAAAACATTTATTTTCAGCATAAAGATTCAGAAGTAAAGTGAAATTCCTTCTTGGACTTTGCCCCATTCTAAGGTCTCATTTATGAACTGAAAACTTTTTTGCAGTAAGTTGAGATCCGCCAAAGAGACTGTACTTGTTGTATGGGTGTCTGCACCGTCGGATTCCAATCTGAATACATATACATATGTACGAATACAGGGTGGACATTATTACATGGTTATCATGAAGCATCCTTACAAAATACAGAACACAATTTACAGTGTTGTTATAAACTTTCACGGACCTCACGCAACGAATGGCACTGTTTATAATGATTTCACCATCTGAATGGTGGCAAGACAGTTACGCGGAATTTCGTATAAATATGATACTGTGTGTGGAATTTAGTGGCACCCTGTAGTTGGTACTCAACATTGGCATGTGCAACGCTCAACACGATGGCCTGTAGACTTGTGCACAACATTACAGCACACAACATTCAATGGTGCATTCATCATTACACAAAGCTCAACTTCAACCAAATACACAACTTTTCCATAATCTACTAATTTTAAACTTATAGAATTCATGCACAAGCGAGATACCTTGAAGTTAATAATTAGAACTTATAGATTATGAAAGCGCAATCCGTAATCTGTAACCTATGCATCGAATTCCGATTATCAATGCAGGACTTTTTCGTTTACAATATTGCTAGATTGAACTACAAATGTTCCACAATCCACAATCCGCAAAACGAAACGTAACAAACGATAATAAGCAGTAAAATATATCATTAACAAATGAACTGAAGTACGAGAATGCTAATGGTAAAGAAGATCGGATTATCTATGAACGCAGCACTTCTGATGAACGAACCGTAGCCAACGCATACCAGATATGTATGTACACCCACCCAATCCATACTGACAGACTGACCGATCACAGATACCAGGTTGGCTAAGCGGGAGACTATCAGTGTGTGAGTGAGTGAGTGAGTGAGTGCGTGAGTGAGTGAGTGAGTGAGTGAGTGAGTGAGTGAGTGAGTGAGTGAGTGAGTGAGTGAGTGAGTGAGTGAGTGAGTGAGTGAGTGAGTGAGTGAGTGAGTGAGTGAGTGAGTGAGTGAGTGAGTGAGTGAGTGAGTGAGTGAGTGAGTGAGTGAGTGAGTGAGTGAGTGAGTGAGTGAGTGAGTGAGTGAGTGAGTGAGTGAGTGAGTGAGTCTGTCAGACAGTCATACTAGAATTTGGATCAAACGATGTAATTTTGGTAATTCACCGTTATAATTGTAGCCGAATCATTTTCGGGTTGGACTTTGACAGGAATAAATGAGGGAAATCGGAGAACCAGACACTCAAAAGTAATGCGACAGATAATAACAGTCGTCTGGGCTTGTCTGTCTGTCTGTCTGACCAACTGTCTGTCGGTAAATTATCAAAGAGGTTGCACAAAATGTTGAATATTTATATAAACAATGATTTTCGAAACTAGTAAAAAAATCGATAAATAAATTTACAAAATCGAAAGTAAAGTCCTACTTCGCAATGGGAAGCTCGCACCACCCCTCCCCCCCTTTCCCCAAGTGTTATACCCGATTCGGCACCCAAACTGATTGTGTGTGCTCACAATATTCGTACAATCGGTTTGTGATGCTAATAATGTGTATTATTATTATTATTATTATTCGTTTACCCAAGCACACACCCGAGAGCGTCCGAAATCTCGGAGCCCGCCGTCGTGTTTGTAGTTGGAATTATAACGCTTGGTCAGGTACATTCAGCCAGTCGGGTCGATTCGCACCAGCAGATGGTGTGGGACGGACTTTACTCATTGACTGACTGGTTCACAGAATAACTGATTGACTGTTATATGACTTAATTGGATGACTGACTTACGGAATGACTGACTAACTGACTTACTGGCTGACTGATTGAACGATTGACTGACTGACTAACTGTTTGACCGACGTGCACCAGTCATAGTACCAGCGAACAAACATAAATTACAGTATATGAAATCAACGGTATGAGGATTCTGGATGCTCGTTTGGGCGCGAACAATATGTGACATACAAATGCGCCAATAATCAGGCCATAACATGACCATAAGTCACAATGGTTTGAATACAATTCGCTTACGGTTGAAAGAATCCGCCGTAGATGTCATATTGTCCCACTGGGGTCCGTTTACATTTAGCATGCTTCGCAGGTATGTACATTGATTTAATTGCGAGAGACCGGTTTAATAATTTAAAACTAGTAGGTTCAACGTACGAAATTAGGTGAAGAATAACGTTTATTATTTCTAAGCTTGATAAGCGTCACCACCATCTAGTCAAATACTGCCGCACGCCCACCCCAACACTATTCTAGCATTACAGTACTTGCTTTACATCCATTGCATACTTCTGTCGTCTGCCGATCACCGTCACTGTCTGTGATAAACACCAACCATTTTGATTAGCCGTTATTTGCATCCCAATAGGACGTGCTATATCTGTTATCGATCACTGCTGTTTGTGCCGTCTGTACTGAAATTGTGTTGGACATGGACTCTACGAATCAACCGAATCCTTTGATACACACCGAAGCACGATTTGTAGAATAGAATATGTTTGGGTTATGAAAGTCTGTGAGATATCAGTCGTGACATACAAATGATCAGACAATCTTATCAGATAGATCGAGTGTAATAAAATGAGTGATTGTGACCAGATGATCGACTGACTGGAATGATGTTTGAGTGACTGAACCGACACAAACTGACTGACTGACTTACATGTTTGTAAAAACGGGGGATATCCCTAATCAGCCATTATATTGGCATAGTTTAGTATAGTCTGTCTGTATCTTCAACTTGAGCAATGAGTAGATCAGGCGATCATCTACTGAACGATTTAACGAAAGCAAGAATAAGGTACATACTTGGTTATTGGGTTGGAACAACTTATCGACTGAAGGCCGGGCAAATAGACAGACAGACATATTGTTTTATCAGAACTCTTTATTAAACTGTAAATACGTGGAATAGGCAACAATCAATGAATCTGGTCCATCGATCAGTCAGTGATGGGATGAGAGATTGCAACCAGATGACTGGCCGAATGCATCCACACATACCCGAGTTCACCGGCGGACGAGCGGTGAGAAAAGTGGAATGTTCCCCACTTTTATGATTTCAATAAGTTTAATTTGTTCCTCATAAGGTGTAGGTAAAATGGACAAGTATCTGTCAATTCCCCGCTATCTGAAAAAATTCCCCTCCCTTCGGATGATCGGCTCGTCCGCTTGTGCCCGAGTTATACTGTAGATCGGGTAAATACACCCAGACCCAACGTATGTAAAAATATGCCGATGTTATTGAATTTTTTGTTTAATCCAAGCTCAGCTCTCAAGTTTTTTTGCCTTAGTGGAAAGAATCACACGTTCATTTTTGATCCGCTTTCACCAAACCGAAACACATATGGCACGCGTGTACTTTACAAGATGAAGCATTTAGTGCGGGCACATTGGTGTGTAAAATTAATGATACTTGTATTTGTACATAGTGTACAAGGATACACTTTTATGGTGGGATATTGTATAAAGGTGTGAATGAATTCAGTCTGTCTGTAACACTAGGGGACGCGAAGGGGAATTCCCTCTCTTTGGCTTTTTCAAAAATTAGAATTGGTTCCCTAAGGTGTAGGTAAATTATCACCAAAACTGCCAATTCCCCCCTCTTGGACGAAGTTCTCCTCTCTTTGAAAGATTAGCTCCTCCACCTGGTCTATAGTATTGGTTTGAATTAAAGTTGTTGAGTCGTCTGACGATGCTGAAGATTTTGACCAGGAACGGAGTACATATCCGGATTGGTGAAGCCGTCTACATATAATAATCTGCCTGCATTCCTGTATATCCAAGGGTAGAATTGATTAGCACACGTTGTATACCACTGATAATACGACGGTATTTTAATAACACTAGATTTCCACCAGCGTTTGCAGTGGTGGATGATCGATTCCGCAGGCAAAAGCCGGAAAATAAGAAAATAGAAAAACGGTCGATCTCAGAGTTTGTGTAAGCAAAAAATCAAATAAGACCTGCATAGTTGTTGGTCGGAAGGACACTCCATTTATTTCTATTCTCTCGTTTTTTTGAATGAACAACAGTGAATGCAGTATGACAATTGTCATTACATTTCGCAATATATTGTACGCAGTTTCGCGATTTGGTAGCATTGAGAATTGCGCCGTATTTTCATGTAGTTCCCTGATTACAGGTTTTTGTATGATTCAGAAGTGGCATTTGGTTCACGTGCACAATGACAATTAAAAAAATTTACAAATTTACAAATGGAAAAAATTAAGAACGTGTGGATATAAAAATTTTGTCGAGAAAAAATGGAACAATCGTATAATTTCACACTACGAAATAATTGACAAAAATTTCAAGGCATTTCGTAATACATGTCGGTTCACAAAATACACAACATTCTTGGGTTTGTGTTGTGTGAAAGTTGGGTGATTCAGCCAGCCAACCAATTTCGCAGATATGAACAATGGTTGGGTGACTGATGGAACGAACAGGCAATATTGAATGTAAAAAGTTATAAAACTTAATGGGTGAAACAAATTAAAAAAAACTATCCGACTTGGAAAACTTGAAACTATATCTATTCAAGATCCGCAAAAATCAATGGTGAGTGCATGAACTCTCGAACGGCCCAGCAATAAACAAAAAAAAACGGAAAAATGTATAAGATAGTCGACATTTCAAACCATATACCAATCAAAAGTCAAATACAGTGAACTTCGATTTAAATAAAGATCATTTATAACGTTGACAATGACTTAATACAGATACAATGACTGCAAGACGACATGATTAATCGAAGGTGAACTATGGAAGTCTCTGAAATCCTTCCGTAATCCTTTTTATCCTAGATTCGTATTCTCTAGAATAAGTCTATAATCAATTCTTATCGCAATGCATTATTTGCATCAATGATATTCGGCAATGTTTCAATTTACGACATGTTTGTGTTGCAATAAATTATCACCTGGTATGGCCGGAGCAAGAGTCTGAGTCCGGGAACACTGGCGGAAGGGCAACATTGCTCCTAAACGGGGCAGATTCTTCAGAGACATTGGTACAGTTTTGGTGATAAAAACGTTTCCGAATCCAAAAGAATCGGCTATTAGATTCGTCTAAAACTGTAGGTGATGAATCATTTGATTTGGTGTTCGAGCAGTGCACCGACGCCCAGACTGGCAGTGGAACTGAACGTCACAGAGTGTTGCCTTATCACCTACATGTACATAATGTAGATATTAGTAGATGGCATTATCACCTTACGCTCACACGTTCAAATGCAATGCAGTACAGGCGATCAACATTGTCTTATCGTCGTTTCAACCACTCACAATTCATTCGAATCCAAAATTAACTTTGCAATTGATTTCTGCACTAATGAATACTGTAATACTGTACTGTTGTCACTCACTCACTGATTGACTGACTGCTGACTAAAACCCGGTTCAACTGTGATCAACCCAAGTACCCGAACCCGTCCGACCGTGAAGCTGGGAACGACTGTCCCGGGTAGGACATGGCTGACTCCGATGAAGGACGGAAGATGTCTGATGTGCTCATAGAACATGCAGACACTGAGTCTGTGCCATGAGTTATGCTAATTCAAACGCAGTTCACAACATTATTTATTAAAAATGGCAAGAGTTATAATTACATGGAAAATGTCATACGCTTAGCAATTTTTTATAGGATAACCTGCGTTATGGCAGCTATTTTCTCATGACTATCGTGTTCACATGGAATCGGTATCAGACCATCAGAGTGGTGGCTACCGGTTGTATGAATGAAGATGTTGTTATACGATATTCGATGTTGTATATATAAAAACATGTACGATGATGAGTGTACATCAATCAAAAACGGAATGAGCAACAGTCGTGCACAGGTGGGTGATGGGAAAGTGGTGTGGCGGTCTGGTTTATTGTTGTCGTTATCATTGTTGTTGTTGTTGTTGTTGTTGTTGTTGTTGTTGTTGTTGTTGTTGTTGTTGTTGTTGTTGTTGTTGTTATTGTTGTTGTTGTTGTTGTTGTTGTTGTAGTTGTAGTTGTTGTTGTTGTTGTTGTTGTTGTTGTTGTTGTTGTTGTTGTTGTTGTTGTTGTTGTTGTTGTTGTTGTTGTTGTTGTTGTTGTTGTTGTTGTTGCCGTTATCATTGTTGTTGTTATTGTTATTGTTATTGTTGTTGTTGTTGTTGTTGTTGTTGTTGTTGTTGTTGTTGTTGTTGTTGTTGTTGTTGTTGTTGTTGTTGTTGTTGTTGTTGTTGTTGTTGTTGTTGTTGTTGTTGTTGTTGTTGTTGTTGTTGTTGCCGTTATCATTGTTGTTGTTATTGTTATTGTTATTGTTGTTGTTGTTGTTGTTGTTGTTATTGTTGTTGTTGTTGTTGTCGTTGTTGTTGTCGTTGTTGTCGTTGTCGTTGTTGTTGTTGTTGTTGTTGTTGTTGTTGTTGTTGTTGTCGTTGTTGTTGTCGTTGTTGTTGTTGTTGTTGTTGTTGTTGTTGTTGTTGTTGTTGTTGTTGTTGTTGTTGTTGTTGTTGTTGTTGTTGTTGTTGTTGTTGTTGTTGTTGTTGTTGTTGTTGTTGTTGTTGTTGTTGTTAATGTTGTTGTTGTTGTTGTTGTTGTTGACACACGACATGCAAAACCTTTTCATTTACTGACTGAGTGACTGACTATGACTGACATCTTCATTGTATACTAGAAATGTTCATAGAATCCGAATGCAGACATAACGAGCTCATGATATTTTCTCATCATTTTTTGGTGAGTTTAGTCGTAAAAATGATGGCCAGAATGCCCGATCATTATGAGTGATTTTCTGTGTACAATTCGGGTAGATAACAGAAGGTCAAATGGACGGATCTGAAACCACGGCAGATGGACTAACTGATTGAATACTTCGTTACAGTGACTGACTGATTCAACAACTTTGAATGATACAACGTTGATTAATGACTCAATTAATTTACAGAATCGATACATTTATAAAGTACTGAAAAAAAACAATGCGACGGGTATTATTATAATATTGTTATACACTGTTATAATATAATTATTTTCGCCAGCAACTGGAAATCGTTAATTGCTTTACAGAAAGATAGAGTTTAGTAGTTAGGTATTCTGATAAGGCATTCAACCATGCTCAAGAGAGTAAGAATACCTTAGTTTCAACGCAAAGACGTTCATGAATGTATCGTATGTGTTTGCATGTAACTAGACTCCCCAAACAATGATTGTTTGTGGGTAACAACATCACGACATCACCATCAATACAATACATCAAACATCTCACCTTTGTACACGCAGTATCATGATCTCATGCGGATGAAAAGTCACTTGAAACAATACTTCCTTTTGTTCTAATAACTGAATTTTTTGGTACGTACTGTAGGCACCACTCTATATGTATTCGTTTTATTCCTTATCCAAGTGTTAGGGGCTTTGTACGCTATAGAATGGTGAGCAAGAGTGATGCAATAACACGAACGATCATCATGTCTCCCTCACATCCACGTACAGATGTACAGGTCATCCGAGTGTATTGTTGTGCACTCATCTCAATCTCAGGCGATCATTCCAACCAAACATCGTAACAAGTCACCTCATTGCAACAAAATACCCACCATCCTCGGTTCAATCTAATTTTAATAACGTAAAGTAAATTCTCAGCCGTATTTTGCAGCCACCCTCCGTCCGCCACCAACGAACGATTCAGCGGTATTATGACCGATGGAATGACGGCAGAATCGATTGGATACGATATGACCGAGTGATTGTTGTCTGACCGTCAAGGCCACTGCACTCACCAATGACTCGACGTTGGACAAGGTTGTTATCCGTTGATGCCAGTGAGTGAGTGAGTGAGTGAGTGAGTGAGTGAGTGAGTGAGTGAGTGAGTGAGTGAGTGAGTGAGTGAGTGAGTGAGTGAGTGAG
>OZ038446.1:22313019-22320425 GCA_964036265.1 Daptonema setosum
ACTGACTGACTTGACTGACCTAAGTTTAATCGAGGTTTGATTTCAGATGAATGGAATGAGTAAATGAGAATAGAATGTGGCGAGCAATGGAGAGTATTATGATACACCGATGGTGAGTTGGTTATCCCTACCGTACACCCTGTACATCACCACGTGTTTATATACTCACCAGTGTTGACCCACTTGAATAATATACATAAATTACTTATTTGAAATGGGCATAAAAAGTGACTTCATTATTTTATCGAAGACTAAAATCGAAGAAAGATGAATTGAAGACCAGAAACTCAACGACTCGATTATACATATCAGGTTATACCAATGGAACGCGCGGGTTAGTTTCTTAGAGAAACAGCCATACATTTTGTGAAGATTTTTATCTTCTTAGAACCAGTTGAGCACATGGTGATGTTTCGCACACACAAAAATGTTCAATGTCTTTAAACTGTGGAATAATTTCCTTGATTAACGGTGAAAATATATTAAATTTTATACGTGGGAAGAAAAAAGGGCGATAACAAATTTATGTTCAGTATTGTATTGCCTTTATTGCATTTATTATGCTGCGAACAATTATTTAACGAAAAAGTCAGTTTTTCCTGATCTATGACTTATAAAAAAGTTTCAAGAGATATCACAAATCATATTTAAAAGCTTGCTCGAAAAGAGTAAAGGTATTTTCGTTCGAGTTCAATTTCGTAAAAAAAAACTGTTTTCAAAGTATACAAAAATAAAGCTTCACATTCCTCCTTTTAATCGTCTAATAAATTTTGTTGTTTTTCATGACGATACCACATTTCCATTGGATGTTGATCAGAGCCTGTTCGAGGGTCACCAATTCCCTGGCTGTGTAATGCGCTTTATAACATGATTGGCACCTGAAGTCATTTCGTCAGTCAGTCAGTCAGTCTGTTTTTTAGTCAGTCAGTCAGTCAGTCCTTAGACAGTCAGTCAGTCAGTCAGTCAGTCAGTCAGTCAGTCAGTCAGTCAGTCAGTCAGTCAGTCAGTCAGTCAGTCAGTCAGTCAGTCAGTCAGTCAAAAAGTTAAAAAAAGTCAATCAGTCAAAAGGTCAGTCAGTCAGTAAAACAGTCAATCATTCTAGTCAGTCAATGGCTCACATCTGAATTTCGGGACAACCGCAGTTGTCTTTGAAACAATCGTTGACGCTGGCAAAAGGTGAGTCCAGTTCAGATTCAACGGTCAGGATGGAACGCTTGGCACGAGTGACCGGTACCTGAAATTATTTCATCAGTCAGTCAGCCGTTAGATAAGTAGTTCTCAAATCAGTGTCTGTCTGTCTGTCTGTCTGTCTGTCTGTCTGTCTGTCTGTCTGTCTGTCTGTCTGTCTGTCTGTCTGTCTGTCTGTCTGTCTGTCTGTCTGTCTGTCTGTCTGTCTGTCTGTCTGTCTGTCTGTCTGTCTGTCTGTCTGTCTGTCTGTCTGTCTGTCTGTCTGTCTGTCTGTCTGTCTGTCTGTCTGTCTGTCTGTCTGTCTGTCTGTCTGTCTGTCTGTCTGTCTGTCTGTCTGTCTGTCTGTCTGTCTGTCTGTCTGTCTGTCTGTCTGTCTGTCTGTCTGTCTGTCTGTCTGTCTGTCTGTCTGTCTGTCTGTCTGTCTGTCTGTCTGTCTGTCTGTCTGTCTGTCTGCTTACCTTGTCTGTATCAGCAAGCAGAGCCCAAAGGCCGGAACGCCCAGGAACAGTGGCCACGTTGCTGATACCCATTAGCTGACGCATGATGTCCATCGGGGTGCTGCATGTCTTGGGCATCTCCAAGTGAGTGAGTGAGTGAGTGAGTGAGTGAGTGAGTGAGTGAGTGAGTGAGTGAGTGAGTGAGTGAGTGAGTGAGTGAGTGAGTGAGTGAGTGAGTGAGTGAGTGAGTGAGTGAGTGAGTGAGTGAGTGAGTGAGTGAGTGAGTGAGTGAGTGAGTGAGTGAGTGAGTGAGTGAGTAGGTGAGTGGGTGACCAACGTCTTTCTCAGCCGGCATTTGACAAGGGTCAAAACCGCGTCCCCAGTTGTTCAGTCTGTTCACACATTGATCCATTCGTTCCAGACGGTCCTTTCGAAGCACCTCGACACGTTTCCACTTGTTGATGAAGTCGCGAATAACACCTACAAGTGAGTAGTTGGTGAGGGAGTGAGTGAACAATAAGAGTGGCGAGAGAATGAGCAACAGAGTAAGTAAATGAGCAACTCACGTGGATTGCAGGCGGCCACACCGTTGAAGTTTTCGCCCTTGGCAGCAATGGCTTCAAGGGCATCCATTATCTCAGTTTCGTAGTCGTTGTAGTTGCTTGATCTGCAAGTGTTTATTCAATCAGATAAAAAATTTCAAACTGAGTGAATGACTACATCAATAAATCACACTCACCTATCCATGTCTCGCGCTTCCATTTTTGCTTTCAAACATTCGGAAACCAAAGGGCATGTGTTGCTACGAGGCTTGCCGCTGTTGGCACCAGCTTGAGCTGTGGCGGTAGCCTGAATTGTGTAGAAATTATGAATGAGTGAGCGAGTGAGCAAGTGAGTGAGTTATTCAGTGAGTAAAAAAATGAGTGAGTGAGTTAGACAGTGAATGTGTACCAACCAAGTAGCTGGCAACAACGGCTGCCGCAAGCATACATGTTAATTGTCGTTGCATGTTTCGTTTGTGATATATGACGTGACTTCGATACGAAGTTCGTTGACAATGAATAATTCGTTCGTTCTGAAATCAATAAATTCTATGACATAAATACATAACTTTAATGGTGGTACTTTAACAAAATCTAAAAAACATTAAACATAAACCTTATGACCACCTAATAACCACCTAACGAGAAGGAATATCGCGGGTAGTTTTCTATGTACATTCGCTGTTTATCATTAACTTATAACTGTAATTAGTATGGCAAAACTTGTTTTGAACTCTTTCTTGTTTCTGATTCAGCACATACATACCAACAATATCTCTTGTTTCCTTATTTGTCAATCTTGGTCTCATCCCGGTGTCAAACCCGCGAATTCTTATAAGACTGTGTAAATCCAGAAAACTAGAAGAAATAAGTTCAACATCTTACATAATGAAGCGGAAACTGAAACTGGTAAAATCTAGCAGTCGTTCGTGCTTTATATGCTTGTCCATTTCGTTAGTTGACCTGATCTCAATAGACGGGTGTGCATTTGCGTGGGTGTTCAAAGAAAATATGTTTACAGCGCGCGCAGTATTCACTCATGCAGCGCGTGGCAATTTTCGTAAACGGTTTCGTACTAAGTGTTACACAATCAACGGATGAGGAACGGTGAAAGTGAAACTGTGGGGTTCGCTATCAGTTTCATGACGTATCAATATGCATTAATGTTTTCAACATTACGATAATTAATTTCGAAAGGCATGTAAGTTTTTTGATGAAACTCCCCTCTCTGACCGTTCTATTAATCCGCCAGCTGGTTACACGAGTGGAAAAAGTAAAGTAGACGATCATGTTACACGTTTGGCGGATCAAGTTGCAGTGGCATTGAATGGTTGAAACTGCAGTTCTGTGTTGTTTTGTGACTGTATGAGTGACTCAACTCTTGTTTCCGAAATTCGTTGCTCCGGTTACTTAAGCTGAGAATAGATTCTTATACCCATACATCGTAGTTAGTTGGTCCATTGTTTCACAAGCTTCCGACGAAGACAACTTCCTTACTTACACAGTTCCCCTGAGTTCGCGTGGACAATTGAATATTTAGCTTTTTGTATTTTGATAACTACTGTCAATAAAAATACCGAATCATGACAAAATTTAATCAACGTCAATAAGATGACTCATTGTTTTGTTACCAATTTACTCGATACAACAGTGCGTGGTTGACTTACAGATAGTTACATGGTAGTAATTACCGTATAGTTTTGAAAATTATTGAGTGAATAATGTAACCGGACGTGAAGTTGATCACTTTAACACTAATGGAAGAGAACGCAAAAATATCATGGGAACATCACGTACATACAGTATTGAAACAATTTGGAAAAATGACGAATTCATTAATTTCTGATCAACTACAGTAGTTTCCCGTGTTTCTCATTAGCAATAAGTGGGTTATTCCAGAACCATGTAAAATGAAATTTTTTTATAAAAAAACAAGGTGAATGATCATACATTTCTTAATATTTGAATGACGTCAATGTGTGGGTGCCGATTGGTCAGTCAATAAGTCATTAAGGCAGTCTGTCATTCAATGAGTCTGTCGTTCAGAAAGTCCGTCTTTCAAGCAGTCAATCAGTCAGTTAAACAGTAAGACCACTCAACGAACAAGGTCACTCAAAACTTGCTGCTGGACGAAGAGGAATGGAAAAAGTATGAAAGCTTTGGGTTATCATCGAGCAGTTCATAGATGTCCGCATGTCTCTCCAGTAAATTTTTCAACTTTCTTTGTGTTACTTCTTGTTACAACAAAACTACCTAAAACAGATTAAAAAAATTTATATTTTATTTCGTTTGCACGAATGTCGCGATACGGTATAAATACAGTAATGTACATGTTGTTGTTGTTGTTGTTGAGGGTCGGACGCACGGCTGAAAGTCGGCGGCCGTCGCGCAGCTCCATAATTGCAGGTGCTATTGCGAGTTACCCTGGATTTGGTTAGTTAATGAGTTAACCTCTCACTTGCCCTAGTGTAGGGTTCTTAATCTAAAATTGTGTATTTTAGTTCTTGAACATAGCGGGGAGATTTATTGAAATCTGCCCGTGCTTTTGATGTATTTTATAACGTTAGATACAGTAATGTACATGTATTCTATGACAAGCAACTAAAATGTCCTGAACGCATGGGGAGTAACGAGTATGGTTCGATCCTGACAAGTCAAATCGTGAAAAAGTATGAGACAAGAAAGTTTTATTCTCATGTTTTAAATAGTCTGATTTTGAAAAAGCAGGAAACAAGATTTGCGATGAATCACGAAAAACGAATCAAGAATCAAAGCAAATTACACTCTGCGGGTGTCTGTTTCGGAAATGCATGTTGACTCACTCAGTCACTGATCGATGAAAATGAATTGCATGGTATAGAATATCAACTTGGAAGCTGCGTTATGTATGTACACATGTAGTTATGTGAAATCCTGTTTCATGTATCTGAGCAGTTGTGTGTTTGTGTAACTCGTTTCGGGCAATGAGAATGATTGACTGATTGACCAGTTCATTGATTTACTGACCGACTGACTGACTGAATTAAAAGAATGACTGACTGATGGACTAACTGACTGACATCTTTGTGTTTGTTTATCGTTTTCGATCACGGGAAAAGTGAAGAACTTTCGCAAACCTGATTACCCGCCGTACAAACCATTTGTTTCACATGGTATATCGGTAAGTTTTTCACTCACTCATTCTTACATTCACTCACTCACTCACTCACTCACTCACTCACTCACTCACTCACTCACTCACTCACTCACTCACTCACTCACTCACTCACTCACTCACTCACTCACTCACTCACTCACTCACTCACTCACTCACTCACTCACTCACTCACTCACTCACTCACTCACTCACTCACTCACTCACTCACTCACTCACTCACTCACTCACTCACTCACTCACTCACTCACTCACTCACTCACTCACTCACTCACACTCACTCACTCACTCACTCACTCACTCACTCACTCACTCACTCACTCACTCACTCACTCACTCACTCACTCACTCACTCACTCACTCACTCACTCACTCACTCACTCACTCACTCACTCACTCACTCACTCACTCACTCACATCACTCACTCACTCACTCACTCACTCACTCACTCACTCACTCACTCACTCACTCACTCACTCACTCACTCACTCACTCACTCACTCACTCACTCACTCACTCACTCACTCACTCACTCACTCACTCACTCACTCACTCACTCACTCACTCTCTCACTCACTCGCTCACTTAAGGTTGCAATGACGGCGCCGACCGTTTTTGAATTCTGTGGTCCCGCCAAGCCCAGAAAGACATCGTCGAGTTTGCTTGCAGAGAAATGCTCGGCGCGGAACAGGTGCCGTTGTGGTTGTTGTCGTTATTGAACACTTTATCAAGGCCACCACGAATTATTCGAATGAAGACGGTGGGAAAGTTCTCGCTGATTAAGAGAACAAGATTGAGAACTCCTTCGATGTACCTGATGGTCTGATGGATGTCGGATTTAGGAAGAAGGACCTGGATTTATTGTGGACTGTAGGATTTATTTGGTAACTGTTCTTATCTTTTTTTCATACAAGGGTGTTTGGGAACTCATCTTTCAGGTTTTTTCACAGAGTGAAATCTGTTTTTGGCGCCCTTTCAAGAGTGAATTGAATATTATATCACTGGCCGTCAAAATCGCGAGTCAAACATCAAATTTTTTTCATCTAATGAACGGTACGGAAAGCTATTACTTCATTTATTTATAGAGTTTTAAGCATCATTAAGCGTCAAAGAGCTGCAAACTGCGGACAGCACTTGAACGATTCCACTTGGACAAATATGTAGCATATCACTGAAGTTCTAAATGTTTATCCTACAGTCCACAACACATTTGAGTCGATTCATGTATTCCATATTGAAGGTGAGTAAGTATGTATGTAGTTATGATAAAAAAAAGTCTGTGGAAAGCTTACAAAACTTTTCTATTTTTCGATTTGTGTAAGAAACATTGCATGGTTTCACCATGTTTTAATTGTTCTAGTATCAAAAACATCGATAAACAAATCCAACCTCAGTAATTTGAGCTTGCGTATATCACTCATCCCCCTGAAACGCACGTACACATGACACAGTCATCAACTACCACAGAAGTAATAAAATTGCTGATGAGAGCTGAAAGGTTTTGTTGTTTTGTTTGCTAGCAACAGTTTAGATGAAACGGTCGATCAAAAATTAGTTGTCAAGTTGACATATACTCAGGATCAGTACGTATATATGTACAACTGAGGTTCGATTATTTCGCGACAGTTTTCTGGGACAGTGTCGGGACAGTTTTTTTGTAAAAAAATTTCAAGCACACTATTTTTTGTTCGTTTTTTTCGTAAATTTTTGGCCAGACACATTCATTTTTATTTTTCAATTTAAGGTGTGTGGCAAGAGTTTTATGAAAAAAAACTGTGAATTTGTCGCCGTTGTCGCGAAATATTCGAACCTCAGTTATACATAGATCGATGAATCCAACTTCAATACTAGCTTTTCTTGCAAATACCAGAATGAAACAGCTTTGTATTTTTGAGAAAATAATTGTGGAAAACTCTGTAAGTCTGTGAATGATAAATTTAGTGAATCAGTGACACGTGATCTGGAAAGAGTTGAAGGGTTCAATTTGGTGAAAACATTCGATTTTGTAATTTGTTTGTGTATTTTGCATGTTACTCTATACTATACGTAATATTTTTTGTAAAAACCTTCACGACACGTCCTGT
>OZ038446.1:22320625-22323125 GCA_964036265.1 Daptonema setosum
AGCGCTGTTAATGTTGTAAACCAAATACAATTACAAAGTTAATTGCAGAATTCGTCGATGTCGAAAAAAGCAGCTCGTATTTGCTGAGCTCAACAGGTGGTACTACTACATAGTTCTGATCTGATATGTATTTATACAAGTCAACAACATGTATTTGCTTAATTTCTATTCATATTAATTGGTTCTTATATGTTTGAGATATGAAGTGTAGAAGAAGTTCAAGTATATCAAGTTCGTTAGAGAAAGTGCAATTTGCTCGTTGTTTCTAGAAACTCATAACGCAGTTGGTTTTACCATATCTGGCATAGACAGAATTGATTTAGCCAAATTTTATTATGGCACGTTATTGACTATAAAAAATACGCAAAACTGCGTTACGTTTTACGGCACCTTATCTGATGGGGAAACAGCCGTGACTTTCTTTATAAACGGGGATTGAATTTTGTATCGGTTGCAATGACAACAATAAACCGCATTATCGTGAGTCAAGCAGGGAAATGAGTCAAGTCTTTTTATTGTTGTCCACTGAACGACGTTATTGATGATCAAGAAACGCACCCGTATTATGGGGCCGACCGCTTGCTGGCAGACTCTTCGCTTTGCGTCATTTGCTTTCAGACGCATCAGACTGGCCAGCCATTTTGCAGATTATTTGTATGTCTGCCATAAAATTCTACTCACATTGATGCAAAAACCAAAGTATTCAACAGCAATCTGCTGCATACTACACGAAAACAGGGAACCAAACTACGGAATTTCTCCTTATCATAGAGACAACATCTTCCTGTAAAGTTTATTCTCTGCGAAATTAAGTGCAACTCAACGATAGGAAGGAATAAAAATCTGTGAACTTTTTTTTGTACATACCATTAGTTAACAGCAAACACCGTTCTCCTTATATTAAGGAACAAGAACAAAAATTGAATACATGAAAAAGTAACAATTTCGTTTTTTTTCTGTTACGCTGAAACGAGTGTTATGTACGTTGAAACGTATGTAGTGTTACGGCATACTATACTGCAATGTGCTGTTGTGCTGTGTGTTGCGGTGGGCTGTTGGTGTTGATGCACTGAACGAAACGGGGCGCAAAACTTGGCTCGCTTGTTCAAACAGTGTCTTGCTCCAGCCAACTAAACTAAACAAAATGTTTTCAGACTGAAATTTATCGAGATGGACATTATGTAGTTGTCTCCTGTGATATGATTGAGAAGTTCTTCAATAGAACAAGCAATTTGAAAGTTCATATTTTCTCTTTGAAATGTTTCGCAGTCTTTCGAAATGTCCCCACAGTAAATTTTTAAGGGGAATGTCGCTTGGTAAAGGGAGACAGGATTTACGTGTTATCGTTTCTGATGAGAATGTTAATAGTTTGGTTTTACTCGCCTGTTCTTCTTCGAATTATGGAAACACCGCCATGAAGTTAACGATATACGTTCAATTACCAACCCATACCATTTTTCACACTTGTTTAAATTTCAGTTTGATTTGTGGCGAAAGTGAAGTCCTCTCATGTTTACTGTTGCTACAACATTCAAACATCAATTTTATTACACGGTTACAACGCGGAATTCAGGAAAAAATTCGAGAGTTTGTTTGACGGCTTGAGCCACTGGCGGACGATCCCAACCTGCAAAGGGAGGGGAAACTTGTCAAAGAAGGTGAATTGACAGAAAAGAGCCAATTTACCTACACTTCAAGAAAAAACTACTTTTTATAACCGCCAAAGTGGGGGGAATTCCACTTTTCATTTCCCATCTCGTCCGCTAGTGGTTTGAGCGAATGATGTGTGTCGTACTGGATCGGTGTTTGCACTGTTGCTTTTGGCAGCGGGTTTAAGTGTTGCGTAAATAGTGGACTGCATCGTGTGTGTAATGCTCTATAGAGACTACATACATATACTACTCTCTGCTCACAGTTGGTTCACCAATTTCACATCAATTTCTTGATTTTTACCAGGCAAATACTGTAGTTCGGCTTAGCATGCTAACGATATTCATACACAATTTAGTATTTCTTTACAAATACTTGTAGCAGTGCCATGAAGTAGCTGAAATTTCGGTAGTAATAAAGTTACCAGTGGCATAAATAAAAGCAAAAATTATAAACTTAACAATGATAAAACACGTTACATAATTATCTCAGCAGTTTTTTTGTCATTTTAATTGACATGAACAGCACAGTAAAAAATATGTGTTATTTGACACACCTTCTTCTTACTCCAGAACTTTTTTCACACTCCTGTGATGTTTTATCTCAATGATACGTTTGTGATGTTTCAACAAGGTTGATTGAAAAGACAACTTCCTCCGTTTTCTTACATGTCTCCAATTGTATGTTTCCAGTTCAATAAATTCGTCAATTTTTGTTTGAATCTTCAGTCGGTTTCAACTAAAATTAAAGTAAAAAACACTTAAAACGGTGTGACTGGTTGTTTGTGGTTGGCACGCATTTCAGTCGCCAAACCGGATTTGAGAGTGCGACGGCGTAGCGATAATATCCT
>OZ038446.1:22328125-22353125 GCA_964036265.1 Daptonema setosum
TTTTTTTAAGTGACCTCGCGACTATGCCAACAATCTCTTTACGCGCTAGATTACATGTTCCCGTTTGGGTGCTTGGGAAGAATTAACAAGAAGTACGTATAGAAACATTGGAAATAATAATAAACAAAAAAATTCGTTTCACCATTTAAGGAATTCATTTTATTTCAGATCGCACTCTCGACGTTTTTCCAAGAAGCCGCCATCGCACCTCATACAAAAACGGGTATCAATCCTGTTAGTCATTCAACTAATCTTGCTGTCATTCAAAATTTGTTCCATTTTTTTCTATAGTTAAATCAGAAAAATCTGGTCAAACTATGTTCAAATTTTTTAGAACTCCTAATTTTTACCTAAACGTTAGAAAAATTTTTGCTGCATCAATTGTCTATTGACTGGACGGTGTTGATTTGAGTCTGACTCGAATGTGTTGGATTTGATTGTGTTTGACTAGACTGTGTTTGATTTGACTGTGTTTGACTCGACTTGTGTTTGTAGCAGTGTGCTCCCTCGAACACGCCGGCCACGCCACCGTCGTTCACGGACGCTTTACTTGCATTCCATAAACTGCATGCCAGCAGTTACGGTGATCAACAACAACAACACCAATCACAACAACAACAATCGCAACAACACGATTGGGCAATGCCCGCGCCCAAAGTGCCACTACAACCGGTCAACCCTTATGATAGGTGAGTATCTTATCATAACAGATTCCTTTCCAGCCTGGCCGAATAAATGAAAGCCCGTCTGACTGATTAACTGACGGACTGATTGGTTATGAGCAAATGTGTTTATTTATGGAATGCGCGACCTAATAACCGACCTCCTCGGTATTATACGTAACTTTCTTCATCTTTCTAGTCCATGATTCGACAATCATGAACTAACTAACTAACTCACTGTCTTACTCACTCACATAATCAATAACTCACTCTCCTTGCAGATCAAACACGTCTGTAATCCGAGCGTCGTATCCGTCCTCAACGGCGACCACCACCGCGATTGTGGATGACGGTGTTCAAAAGTACGACGACCACCACATGGAGAACGCTTCTTACTTTGCCACGAATCACCAAAATCACCAGCTTAATCAAGATCATCATCATAATCAACAACAACAGCAGTTTGTCTGGGAAAACCACAACGCTCAATACCAACATCAACAGTATAATAATATGGCACAACAACAACCGCAGTAGATACATGTACATATGTATGGTCGATCTTGATATTAATGGTCATGATAATGATCTGATCACTGATTTTGTTAATGGTAGCGCAATTGTATTGTGACATTGAGTGATTATTGAGTTTTTAGATGCGATAATTATGTCGAATTGATCAAAGTATAAAGCTAGTTAGAAAAGAATGATATTGGCTCAGAAACCAATCAGTGTAGACCGTTAACGTCCGTTTGTATGTATATGTACGTTGCGTGTGTTTGTTTGTTTCTTTCTTATACGCAATTATCAGAACATCATTTTCTAACCCAAAGGAGCAATCTGTAGTTAGTTTGGCTACATGTACGATTCATTCATGGCTCGTGTATGTTTTCTAATGCAAATAGTGTGTGGCACATAACTTTTCATAACATGTACTCCAGCTGTAGTCTGGCATTCTAATATCCTTCAAAAGCTAAACTGCTCCGTTCGCAATCGTTTCTCTCATCATAAGTACTGTTAATAAGTGATACTATTTTGTAACTAAAAGTACATTGCAAACTCTAGCTGCAAAGTCAAAATATAACATGCACACAACTCGTATAGGGTGCCTTCATAGTCGTCAGAGAATTCAAAAGTAATTGAAGAGCGGCAATTGAAGAAAGATTCGAACGCTTTGTTTCCAAAAGTTCTTCGTATTTCTGTCTTTATTCGAAGATATGTTCAGCTAAACCTTTTGTGCGTTCCCCGGCAGACTTCGCATCTTTATGTAAGCATTTGCCGTGTATTACTATACCACATCCGTTTGTTCGTTCCACTCAGTGACAATCCAATATTACGAACGCCCATTCTCATACCAAAATGCGTCAATCTCTATCAAATGTTCACAAAATGCTACAAACGCGTCATTACCGTTGTCAGGTATGTAGTTGAACTCGAAACAACTTTTGAGCCAAAATATTTTAGTACCATTTTAGTTCTGAGATGTTATTAAAAATTTCTTCCTTGGATTTTTTCAATATTTTTGAACCACTTAAAGGGAATAAAAAAGTTCAAGCAAAATGGTAATAAAAATGGATTATGTAGATGTAAGTGATATGCGTTTTCTTCTACCTGTTACACTAGCTTGGCTATTACTGGTAACAATTTCAGCGAATCCACGACGATTTCAGTGAAGGTAGAGATACACATATAAAAAGCGTGACGATATGACAATATAAATACATAGTAGAGATAGGATAAAAACTAGGAATGTCACAAAACAGACTCAACTGATATTTTTCCCTAATCGTCGTGAACTCTGGAGATTTTACATTCTTTGTTCCTGTTAATGTTGGACTCATTTAGTCGTTCATATTTCAAGTTTAGTACTTGTATTGTTTTCATACACGGCTACAACAGCATTGTTAACCGTTCAGTCCATGTTTCTTTGCACACTTTTATCTAGAAAACTAACTCGGTAACAGAAAAGACTAACATCTTTTATTTCAAGAGCAGACATGAAAATGGTGCTGAACGGATATATGATGCAGGACAGATCTAATCTACCATACCATAACGTGTAGTTCTGCAGTCAAAATGGTACAGTATCAACACCCGGAGTGTTTTGTGTCATTGTTGGTTATTCGTATTACCATTGTTTTAATGTCTAACTACGTCTGTGTCTTCATGTCTGCGTCACGCCGTGGATTGGATGAAATCAGGTGGTGATATCCTTTTAGTATAGTTAGTATAGGTTTGGATTGGTTGAGATGATACGTGAGCCTCGAAGGGTAGAGTCCAAACTAACACAAAAGTACATACGGCTACTTCTAATAACATTACGTTGAGTGAAATCTAAAGTTACGAGTTATCAAAACATATAGACAACCTGAAGGCATTGATGCCACGTCGTGACCTGCCATAGGGACTTGAGTCGTTCAAACGCCAAAACAATAAAAAGATCTGACGAACCAATACAAATTGTCGTAATATCGGATTTTATTATAATAATAAAATAATATGTATGAAATATGTGAATATGGATGAGATCTGGAGTCGTGTGAAAGCGATAAGTAAAGTATTTATAGATGACTAAGACAGTATTTTCTCATGTGGGCATGAAAAGTTGGGAGACCCGTTTTTTATATTCTCATGACAACTGCTGGAAACTAACGGCACTTTCACAACACTCCCAGCTGATAAAAAATTCTGTAGTAATAAATGATTACGGGGTTACGCAAAGCAAGCATTTTTATTATAATAGCAAGTAACAATATCTTTGTGGAAGTTTGTAATATGCATGTATTTACGCATATAAAGAGAACTGTAGGTAAGTAATCTAGAAATTTCAGTGATTAAAAGGTGAGAGAAAAAACTTTTAAACAGAGGAAATAAAGTTTAGGAAAACTTTTCAATGCCGTCTGGGGCAAAAATGATCTGTTTGTAAACTATAGACTTAGAACAACTTGAAACAGTCCAAGTTTACCATTAGAGTCACAACCAAAATTTATTCGCCGAAACACGGGAAAAGGTTGAGTTGCGCAAAGGCTTGCATTTATGGCGTAGTTTGACACAATGTAGAACATTTACCAAACAATATATTTACCTTATTATGGTCGGTCGATTTTGTGAGTGTCTTTTGTGCCTACATGCCTGCCCATCAGCAAAATGTCTAAAGACAGATGATAGCATATCTTAAGAAACGTGTTCAATTATTTTCAAGCGGAATATGGAAAAGCGGAAATAACAAAGCCAAAGAAAAAAAACTGAAAAAATTTGCCAAACAGCGGAGGACATTCATCATGGTTCCTAGTTACTGAAATATTTTCTTGAAGAAATCCAACGCTGGAAGCTGCAATAAACTACACACTACGAACACGTGACTGTATTTTGATTAAGATAAGATTTCATGACAACAATCTCCTAGACACAAGTTTTGTTATATCACCCGTTGGAGCTCTTACCATACGCCGATAGAGGGCAGAAATATCTCTGACACGACTCAATAGTAACATAAGTAAATTAAAAGCTATCATTCAATAAATTTATGAAGAAATGCACAATTGTAATAATGACTAGGAAATAATGATCAAACACATGGTGTATCACGGCAAATGTATTGATAAAAATGCTATTGACGAAAGGAATATTATATTTATCGTCGTAAATGATCACTAATGACTACACGACGCAGTATATTTATCTATAACATTTTGATTGTAAGCGCATACTTCTGATGAGCTCACTAACGAAATGAATTGTGACGGATGACTAGAGGAAAACTCGTATAAACTCGACAATAGACACGGTGGATTAAGCTTTAAGGTGTCAAAAGAGTAAGTATGTAAGTGACAATATGTAGGGTACCGATAAAACCAGTCGATTTAAGTCATAATCAGGTAAATGTGTTGTCACACGAACTAGCAATCATATAAAAACGCAGAGCAATAACTGCCAGTGAATTGAAAGGCAAATTGCAGACAGCTACTGACCATTTTGCATCATTCGCACAAAAATGTGTGAAGTTTACGAGTTCGTAGCTGAGCACAATCAACCTAAATATGTAGACAAACAGTCGCGTATATAAAAAAAACGCCCCAGAACGTGAAATTGCAGCTTAGACTTTAGAGGAGGCTTTTGAAGCTACTTTTCCGCAAAACCACAATCCAGGCATAACTTTCTATAGGCCATCATCATTGACGTTTGGAACGTCGCAAACCAAGGAACAGGTCACACCAATATGTATTTGGGTGAAAATACATATACTATGCTAATACAATCAAATGAGCAATGATTCAATCAGAAACACAAACACATGCCAAAAGTCGAGTTTTCAAAGTCTTATTAATACAAAACTGGATAATAATAAAGAATGCAGCAGCCCGTTAGATTGATTTCGTTTGAAGAAGTACATATCAGTGATTAAACGGGCAAGTAACTCTTAACATTTCACTGGTCAAGTCTCCATCAAACGCTTTCACATCCCAGGATCGCATAGTACATTAAGCGCGGCAATCAATATGTAAATAGAATATGTTGTATGTACGTATGTAGCAGTCACTCGTATAAAATATTGCATACAGTTAAGGGCTACATTGACATGTTGTGCTTTGTAAATGTGCTGAACAGTTCAACGTGTCCAACAGGCGTGTTTTGCCATTGATGTAGGTAACACAACAGGCCCTTCAATCAAGAAATATGTATATAGTAATCTGAATATAGAACACTTGAACAGGCGGCGAGCAAAGTTCGATTGACATAAAACAATATAAACCCAGAATATAAATGCAAAAAAGGTTAATAATATTAAAAACATATCACCCAAGCAGATAAACGCTACCGTGCGTTATCACGATAATCAATCAATTTAGTGTAAAATAATGCGAACGCTGAAGTACATGAGAAACATGTTAAATAACTGAAAATGCGTGGGCTCGGGAAGTTAGGGACGCGTGAAACATCGGTGATCTTGGAGCATGGATGAGAACCACTGATAAATTGAGTGTTGATAGTCAAGAACAAGTAAAAATACGTTTTTTATAATGACTGCATGATTGAACGATTTGAACTATGCAATGTCATCTTTCTTGAAATACCTATTGAGTTCCATGACTTAACATATTTATTAGAAACTTATTCTTTATCATACACGGTTCGCATTAATGTCCATATGAGAAAAACTGGAAGGCTAAGCTTTATTGTTTTGTGCTGAACCGCAGTTTGGCTAAACACAGTTAGCAGGTTATACATTATGGCAGTCGATGATTACGTTCAGAAATAAATGTGAACGTATTTCAGTAGTTTACAAGATGTACGGAGCTGTTGATGAGTTTCTCACGATCCGAAGTCATTGATACGTCGTATGTTTTCTTTTCAGTCTAGGCAAGGCAGCGCGATTAGCTGAAAAAAGTTTATGATAAAGAATCCAAAAGCTTTACGGTGTTGTTTGACATATCAACCTAAACAAACGACTACAAATGTACTGAGCTGGAAACTACAAAGTTGAATAAGTAAAAGTATCCTACATGAACTAGAAAATGAAAACTACCTTTCCGTCTTTTTTGGTTTCTTCACCTTCACCGGTTTGCTCTGTGCCTCGGCGATTTCGTCTCGCTGCATAGACTTCGATTTCGAGCGACCTTGGAGTGGGCCGGCTTTTCGGGCGGATCCGAGCTATAAACACCAACGTTTCATCTCATCGTCATTTAATTGTAATAATATAAATCCAGCGGACCCAGAAAGTTACGTGAACGCGAACATTTCCGAAGTTGTTATTTTTACTGCAGAACCACGTAATAGTGGTTATTTTTCAAATAAAATTTGGAACTCGTTGGTTCCGCAAGACAGTACTGAAGTGACAGTGGCCACCCACGAGCTTCAATGGTTACAGATGCTCGTAAAGATGCAATCAGGACTCTGACAACACAAAGTTGAAATCGGTGTAATTTTAGAAAAGACATAACCACATAAAACACTTTTTAACTGCATCATTCAGTGTTAATCTGGAAGCCGTAATGGGTTTCCAACATGTTAATTCTTGATCAAATGCTGAACGAACATGATTAGTTATATCTAAACAAATTACTTTTCTAAGTTTTACTTACCTACTGTAAATCACGCTACAAATAGTATTAAATTCGCAATCAGCCTGCAACAACAAACCAAAAATACGAAAACCATAAAAATATAAAATCAATCCGCGGACGTTTGATATGTCATTCGCATCTAACATAAAAGACGAACCATCACACATTAGAGGCAACCGCTCATGTTTTACATGATAATCAAAAATTATTTTGTCAAGCTGACATGCGGGTTCCAATCGATCAAACCAAGCACATGAAAGTGGAATGAACTTTAAAACGCGGGACCTTAGTAATAGATATTCTTTAATCGAGGAAACTTACGGTTGTTGGGGGTCTCGACACTGCGTACAGAAAAATAGCAGCAGTATGAATGCAAATTTCTATATTTATAAGTATACATGATAAGCCTGGAGCAGATCAAACCTGTGGTCGCTGTTGTAAAACGTTTCTTACTTATCTACATATTCTACATATCACATGTAACTAAGTTCACTATCCAACAAAATCTCTGACCACAAATCGGATACCAGCAGGCAAATATTTTCACGACGAAAACATGCAACAATACCTATTGTTTCTTGAGCGATAGATGTAGGGATTCAACAGTATTGCAACACTCAAACATTTATCAAGTTAACGTGCAAGTTTGATTTGTCAGAATGATTTGACTCTTCATCTTGTTTTCTTAACACCAACTATCAACTTAATTGATTCAAGTTTTAATGAGAAACTAGCTGATTACTTTAACCCCAGCTTATCTGAGCAGAGCGTTGCATCTATCCGCCGTCTGAGTAGTAGTTTGAACGAACACCAGTTTTTTACACCAAATTATTAACGCCCTGGTGTTTGTTCAAGAATACTCTCTTACTCTGTACTAGAATAAAAATGAAAAAAGCGGGACTTTACCTGTCGACTCAAGCTATTGGTAAGTTTGTGCTGTAGCACCTGTTCCGAACGTTTCCTTTCTAGCCACGCCTGAAAGCATTGAGGCTATCAATTGACTATAGCACATACAATCCTCATTATCAATTATCCCGAACACACATGCTTGTTGCCACGCAAATGTTAACCTCTCAAGCTCTTACAACACTCAGACATCAAATGTGACAGCTTTAACACAAATTGAGGGAATTTTTTTTGTTTGCATTGTTTTTGTAAACGTTCGATATCTGCGACTGTAGTTGAACTTAAAACAATACGCAATTCCATGCATCAGCTATCCGGCAACGATGTATGGAACTTTGATCAAAAGAGATGTTATGTTGCTATATGAAACAATTATACATAGATTGCCACATATTTTTGTTGGGTTGGATCGATAGTTAGTCAATTAATGACTCAAGGCCTCAAAAAGCAACATAACACTTTATTGTTTCGTATAACATTGGCCGCACCATTATTTTTTTAAATCAGATATCAATAACCTGGAAAGCTGATTCGGCGTCCGCTCTCCTCCTACGCTTCTCTTCTTCAACATCTTCGGTGCGCGGCTTCTGAAAGCCACAACGGCAAAGCGTAAAAAGCGGTATATTTTTTGTCAACCATAATTGTCAAGTCTGATAATATGGATGTGAAGAATAAAAAATTTACATTGTTACAGTATGGAAACCGATATATTCAACAGTTTATCATGTACATATTTGTCACAACCACCTATCAGAAATAGGATGAACGCAATTTATGTTCATAAGCTAAGCAGATGTATTAGCGAAGCTGGAATTATTAACACTGACTTGACAACGGTTGACAATTATAAGTATAGTATAAACGAATCCAATGAAGCCAGATGATAGGCACATTGAACGGGCACGAGTAAAGCAGTAATCATGGATCAGCGTTATTTGCAATGACAACCGTAAACTTCGATGCAATGAGATGTAATCGATTCTTAAATCTCAGTTTTTATGCTTTTTTTCTCGATTCTCAACTCTAAAAAGTCCACGTTCTCAAAAGAAAACTAAAGAGAACTCACGAATCCATCGCATTAAAGTAACATTTCTCAAGGTATTTTGTGTCACAAAATCATCTCCCAATACTCTTGTGTAGCACACATAGCTGACCGACCTGATCCCTGCTCGTGCTGCGTGACCGAGCGGCGGCGACTTGCGCCTGCTTTCGTCGTTCCGACTTTTTACGCTCCAGCCAACACTGGAAGGCGGCTTCGGCTTCGGCGCGTCGTTTCTCTCTTTCAGCGTTGGCAGCTTCTTCGGCTTCTCTCTCTCGTTTAGCCGCTTCTTCCATGCGTTCACGTAGTTTCTCCTGGCGCTCGGCACTGTTAGCAAAGATTTCGCGAATATTGACGGACTGCAATTAAGGAGATTTTAGATATGATTTGTAATGATTGAAACAGTAGTGCAAGAATGCTTATATTTTTTGAAATAAGTTATAAATGTACTTGAAATTGAAGTAATATATTAACTTAATAACTTGTTTAATAATGGCTCACTTATATTATTGTTGAACATCGGACAACCGATCAGGTTTTAATATTTTCTGTTCATGTTGAAGAAGTAGAAATCAAAACAGGAATGACCCGGGTAGGAATAATTCTCTTATTCGATCAAAAAGTTATCCAGAATTTCCAGTAGGTAATTAAGTTCATCTAAATCCTAAGCATATTTTAATGAATAAAACTCGCAAGACTTTCTGTAACCTCACTTACTCGACCACTGGGCGTACGCTCGAGTGTTTTTGGATCATAGCTCTTCGGCCTTTTGCGTGCTTCGTTAGCTGAATCTGTAGATTTCATCTGACGTCCCCGTGTCTTTCGAGGTGTTTTTAGTGTTTCTGTGTCAGATTCAGCAGTGGCCGCCTTCTTCTTCTTTTTCGTTCCATCTTTCTTCTTTTTCTTTTTCTCTTTCTTATCTTTTTCAACTAATAAGAATTCATCGGGTAGATTATTACGATCTGAACATGCTGTCGCATCAACAACGGAGTCGCCGGTGAAGTCGGCTGGGGGTGCAGCGGCAGTATCCGACGCTTCCACTTGTACGCACTCCTCTTCCACTGCTTCTACAGATGCCGCTTCTTCTTCTGCGGGTGCCTCTCCTTCTGCGCCTGCTGTTCCGTCTGCGGGTGTTTCCTCTTCCACAACTGCTTCCTCATCTGCAGCTGTCTCTTCTTCCACATCTGCCTCGTCCTCTGCGGGGGTTTCTTCTTCTGCAGCTGCTTCCTCATCTGCGGTTGTCTTTTCTTCTGCAGCAGCTTCCTCATCTGCAGGTGTCTCTTCTTCTGCAGCTGCTTCCTCATCTGCAGGTGTCTCTTCTTCTGCAGCTGCTTCCTCATCTGCGGGTGTCTCTTTTTCTGCAACTGCTTCCTCATCTGCGGGTGCCTCTCCTTTTGCAGCTGCTTCCTCATCTGCGGGTGTTTCTTCTTCTGCGGCTTCTTCCTCATCTGCGGGCGTCTCTTCTTCTGCAACTGCTTCTTCACCTGGCGTTCCTTCTTCGGTTGTTGCTTCTACTGCAACGCATTCTTCTTCTTCAGGAGCTTCAGTATCACCTGCTTCCGCTTCAGTTGTTTCTGCATCAGCTTCAGTTGTTTCTGCGTCACCTTCAGCTGCTCCTGCGTCACCATCAGCTGTTTCTGCCTCACCATCAGCGGTTTCTGCGTCACCTTCAACTGCTTCTGCATCACCTTCAGCAGCTTCTACATCGCCTTCAGCTCCTTCTGCATCACCTTCAGCTGCGTCTGCATCTCCTTCAGTTGTTTCGGCATCAGCTTCAGTAGCTTCAGCTTCTGCGTCACCTTCAGCTACTTCTGCGTCACCTTCAGTTGTTTCTGCCTCACCTTCAGCAGCTTCCGTGTCACCTTCAGTAGCTGCTCCGTCACCTTCATCAGCTTCAGCGTCACCTTCATCAGCTTCTGCAGCGTCATCTTCAGTAGCTTCTGCGTCACCTTCAGCTGCTTCTTGATCACCTTCGGCTGCGTCTGCGTCCTTTTCATCTGCTTCTGCGTCACCGTCAGCTGTTTCTGCATTACCTTCAGGGGCTTCTGCATCACCTTCAGTAGCTTCTGCGACACCTTCAGCTGTTTCTGCATCACCTTCAGCAGTTTCTGCGTTACCTTCAACTTCTTCTGCTCCACCTTCAGCTGTTTTTGCGTCGCCTTCTGCAGTTTCTGCGTCACCTTCATCAGCTTTTGTGTCACCTTCAGCAGCATCAGCTTCAGTTTCTTTTTCAGCGGCAGGTTCTTCTTCTCCCGGTGCTCCTTCCTCAGTTGCTGCTTCTACTTTCACGCACACCTCTTCAATAGAAGCTTCACCGTCTTGGACAGCAGCATCACCTTCCGTCGTTTCGGCATCATGATCAGCTTTTTCAGCAGCTGCTGCGTCATCTTCGGCTGGCTCTGCATCACCTTCAATTGCTTCTGCGTCTCCTTCAGCTGTTTCTGCGTCACCGTCAGCTGTTGCTGCTTCACCCTCAGCAGCTTCTTCGTCACCTTCAGCTGGTTCTGCCTCACCTTCAGCAGCTTCTGTGTCACCTTCAGCAGTTTCTGCATCACCTTCAGTTGCTTCTGCGTCTCCTTCAGCTGCTTCTGTATCACCATCAGCTGGTACCGCATCACCTTCAGCAGTTTCTGCCTCTTTTTCGGCTGTTTCTGCGTCAGCTTCAGCTGTTTCTGCTTCACCTTCACCTGCTTCTGTATCACCTTCAGCTGATTCTGCATCAACTTTAGTAGCTTCTAAGTCACCTTCAGCAGCTTCTGCATCACCTTCAGCAGCTTCTTCATCACCTTCAGCAGCTTCTGCATCACCCTCAGCAGCTTCTACATCACCTTCAGCTCCTTCTGCATCACCTTCAGCTGCGTCTGCGTTATCTCCAGCTGTTTCTGCATCACCTTCAGCAGCTCCTGCCTCAACGTCAGCCGTATCTGCGTCAGGTTCAGTTGATTCGGCGTCGCATTCAGCAGCTTCTACATCTTCTTCAGCAGCTTCTTCGTCACCTTCAGCAGCTTCTGATTCACCTTCATCAGTTTTTGCATCACCTTCAGTTGTTTCTGCGTCAGCCTCAGTTGCTTCTGCGTCACCTACAGCTGCTTCTGCGTCACCTTCAGCTGCTTCTGCGTCACCTTCGGCGCTTTTGCCATCCTCATCGTCTGCTTTAGCCTCCTCATCTGCCTGAGGTGTTTCTTCTTCTGCGGTAGCTTCTTCTGCAACGCATTCCTCTTCTACTGGGGCTGCTTCGTCATCTTCAGCTGATTTTACTTCCCCTTCAGCTGCTTCTGCATCACCTTCAGCTGCTTCTGCGTCACCGTCAGCTGTTTCTGCTTCGCCATCAGCAGCTTCTGCGTCACCTTCAACTGCTTCTGCATCTCCTTCAGCTGCTTCTGTGTCTCTTTCAGTTGTTTCGGCATCAGCTCCAGCTTCTGCGTCTCTTTCAGCTGTTTCTTCCTCACCTTCAGCTGTTCCTGCGTCCTCTTCAGCTGCTTCCGCACCACCTTCAGCTGCTCCTGCATCACCTTCAGCAGTTTCCGCATTACCTTCAGCAGTTTCTGCGTCAGCTTCAGTTGCTTCTGCGCCACCTTCGGTGGCTTCTGAATCATCTTCAGCAGCTTCTGCGTCACCTTCAGCTGCTCCTGCGTCACCTTCGGCGCTTTTGCCATCCTCATCGTCTGCTTTTGCCTCCTCATCTACCTGAGGTGTTCCTTCTTCTGCGGTAGCTTCTTCTGCAACGCATGCCTCTTCCACCGGGTCTGCTTCGTCACCTGCAGCTGCTTCTGCGTCATCGTCAGCTGTTTCTGCTTCACCGTCAGCAGCTTCTGCGTCATCGTCAGCTGTTTCTGCTTCACCGTCAGCAGCTTCTGCGTCACCTTCAACTGCTTCTGCGTCCCCGTCAGCTGTTCCTGCTTCACCATCAGCGGCTTCTGCATCACCTTCAACTGCATCTCCATCCTCTTCATCAGCTTCTGCTCCTCCTGAATCAACTTCTGCATTTGGTGATCCTTCTTCCGCTGCTACTTCTTCTGCCGTACCGGTACCATCACCGGCATTGGCGTCACCATTTTGTGATCCTGCGTCAGCTGGTTCTGTTTCTTCGTTTGTAGCACCATCGTCACCGTTTTCTTCTTTGTCGTCTTGTGTTCCGGCCGAGCCACCTTGAGCATCTTCTGTCGACTCAGCAGTTCCGTCATTTGCTGCTCCATCGTCGTTTTGGGCACTAGTTTCAGGCACTTCTTCTTTTGCCCCGTTAGTATCCTTTTCAGCACCGTTACCGTTTGGGATGGTTTTAGCGGACTCACCTGCATAAAACACATGTTTTAGATGCATAAGCTCATTGTTTTTGGTATTGAATTTGTCATGTTACTTAAATATATCGTAGTACATAATAAAAAGTTGTGGTAATCTAAAACAAAATAGGTACAATAAAAAGATTCAGTTTTTTTTTAAAATAGAAAAATGTATTAAAGCACTCACCGCTGGCCACATGACCGTTCATTAATTCACCTGCATCCTTGGCAGGACTGTTATGATCAGCGGTTGACGTTGGTGACGCCACGGCTACTTCAGCTTGTTCCGACATGGAATCGAGTGATCCAGCAGTTTTTGTATTGGAATTTGTGTGAGAATTGCTATCGAATTCTGCGAATAACTCCTGTTCCTCGGGGGCCCAGTCAATTTCGGGCACTGTGTCTAGACTATTGTCCTCACTGTCAACACTGTCTTCTGGCTCGTCGCCCTGCGGACTGCTGTTTGTGACGGCCGAGGACTGCGATTGCGAGACTGATGAACAGCTGGGGCTGACCTAAAATGGAATATTATTATTAAGTGGCTCATTTTAATAGTGGAAGTTAAATCGGGTATTTGAATGTTATATGATTTCTTAAATCATTTTATAATTTCATACATTTATTATCAGTTAACCTATGTATTCATTTAATCAGGTATGTTAGTGAATGATTATAATTGTTAGGTGTAGTTCGCAAATTTACATGGTTGATATACGATATGCGCTGTAAAAATGACTGCTCAGCCGAGTCTCACATAGGGTGCGTTCTATTGGTGTGTCGTGAAGCCAGTGCCAGAGGACGTTGCGTCGACGGGCACACAGGTGAAACTCGATGCCGCCTAATCAAACAATGCACCAATGATTGTATGTCGTGCCAGACCTGACCGACAGCACCCAGTCATCTTACCACTGGCGTTCGTTGCACACAGTCAAATCAGTATGTGTGAGATAATAGCCATGACCTAATTAGTCTTGAGGACGAGATTCGATACCTAACTGAAAATTCTCTGGTACCCGTCTACAATTCATTTCATCAACCTTTAGTATGGTTGTTTTGAAGAGAAATAAAGAGAAGTGAGAATGATGCGGTAATGTGAATGTCACGCCGCAACGATGTAATACTCATGCCTGGGCCATGTGTCATATAATTTTGTGAATTAAAACACTTTTGCATGGCTCTGAATTATGCATAACCGCATTATCGCATCACCAATTACTTTGTAAAAACGTACTCTGGGAATAACCAACTTCATTCCATATTATAATTGTATCTCTCTTGCGTTCGAGCAGGTTTCAAATTGCAACTTCCATTTGCACAGGAACTTTTGTTACTAACCACAAGATCAACAACGTCCGGTTCCTTGAACTTGATGGTAGTGGCACGTGTGAATGCGGTCGGACTGGCCGGCGACAGAATCAGTCGATGATTGGCTTGTCTTCGTGTTACCGAGCGACGGTACTCCGGTCCAAGCCGTACAGATACCGGGACTGAAATAACCACCGTACTATAGATAGTATTTTTCTGAACTAGAATACATACGTGTGTTTTGCTTAGAATGAATGAATCTTAAGATTTTTTTGTGAAAATAATTAATGCACAGGACCAAAATATACAGCAAGTCTGTAACTTAACGCATGAAGAACTTTTCTGGTGTGAAGTTAGCTTCATAGGAGGATAGTGTGGAGGACGCTAAGTCAGAGTGCATTACTGAAACTAAGTCAGATTTACTGGCACCCGGAGAATATAAAATTTTCAAGTTCGTCAACCTAAGTCATGGTTTTCGTTTATGAGCTGTTATACTGGATCAAGAGCAGTAAACGTAACGCCGTCTAAGCCATAAAGGTAAGCCGACAAGTAAATACATATGTACGACATCTTATTTGAAGGTATACAACAAAGTTTCATATATCATAACATTATTTTGTGTCCTAATAGTTTTGAAAAAAGGTACTCATTTTCTACCTTAATGTACAGGTTAACAAACATGAGTTTCCAACGTTCCGTTAGAAAATTTTCAAACTGGGTACGTAACTTATGTTTGATAATGAAGAAGCAACGACGTGACGTTTAACTGCCTCGCTGCATTAACTTTGAATTAAGCTACTCACCGTTCGGTTATTCATGCATGTATATGTCTTAATTAATGCCAGCTCACTGACTGCAACGCAGGATCATGATAATCCTATGAACGTGCCGCAATAACCGAACGCTCATCATGTGCATGCTGGAGCATCTTCGTGTATGGATACATGTATACATACTTTTCATGATAACACATAAGCTTCCATAATATCTGGCCTGGATAACCTCAGTGGAAGCGGATTAAAAACGAGTATTCAAAACGAAACATCTCCGCATCAGAATTAGTCAGAGTATACATAAAAAAATGCTGAGCTGAAACCGTCTAGATTTATGCACATACAGTATACTGTAGATGTCTTTGTTTTACTGAGTTCTTAGTCGAAGTTTTCAAACGGAATGGTAGCCAAAGAAAGCCACATGTAATCTCGATGGTTATAATTGTGTAATAGTAAATGTACAAATTTGAATGTTTGTCTCGTTATCAGCAACAGTGTGAGTAATATCATAGAGCATATTTTTAGAACAGATTGGTACAGGAAATAAACCCAGAAAACACAAGTAGTATGAGAAAGACTGTATTTTGAAAAGTAAAACACAGTAGAAGTTTTTTTTTATGAAAACGTAAACACCATAACAACCATGAACCCTTATACCAGGATAAATACAGTTAACAGTATTCAGAACCTCGCAAAAGTACAGTGTTAAGTTAACACTTTTAAACAGCGGAGTTCGTTAAAATTTTGCCAAGTTAACTGGACCATGACCCATAATGTCCTCGATGGTCGGTTTTAATGTAATGTAATGGTACATATGATGACGGCCGTTAATACCATAAATACATTTTAGTTGGGGTGGCGATGTGTGCAGGTATTGAACAACGATAGGATCACAGTGCATCCATAAATTGGACTAATGCACTACTTGCACGTCGGCTAATGGGTCCATGCGCCAATCATTCAGTCAGCCTGTACTCAGGTAGACACACATAGATACAGACATACATACATACTGTATATACCTAGCTTGTGACGAGAGACTGGAAAAAGCCCTGATGATTATTAAACGGTTTTGTCCAATAGAATAGTAGAATAGTTAAATAGTAGAAGTACTTCCTGCTAAAGTCTTGATAGATCTCGAAAGAGCACAATAAAAAAGCGGTTCTCTCCATAATGAATAAGAAAGTTCCGAAAATGTTCTGTCTTTCTAACGATTCGACAACAAGGTTCTAAGTGTGCTTACATGCGTGAGCAAGTTTGTGCTAACCACTCTCAATGTGCTAAAGGTACCGCCCCCTAACTGACATCCGTGAGTGTGCATACAAATTACCATCAGTCATGACACCAGTGAAAAAGTGGGCCAGGTTAAACCAACTGGAAGCATCGATGATACTGACTGTACATAAGTACTGAAGTACATATGTATGTGAATGAAGTTCTCTTTGGGTAAACCCTTCCGTTCGTTAAATGGCGCAATGAAGACTATTGAGGTTTACATTAGCTAAAGATACAGAGTGAGCGAGTACGTTCAAACATACATATGTACATGTGTGACGCAAAGTATAATAGATGGGCAATCAGGTAAACCGGCGGACATGGCTACCATAACCATAGTCTCCATGATGACCATAACCCAACATGCATCCAATTGAGAGCCGTTTCGTGTCGTTGACACCAGCCTAACCAATGGTAATACTGACCAACACTTGGAAACACACAACGATGACTGAGCACGATTCGCAATCACAGCCAGCGATCAACAAGCACAAAACACGGTCCAACGCAACAGGCCAGTCTGGACATGACCGCTTATGAATGGCCTGCCTTTGGGGAATACGTGAGGAACAATCGCAAATGGATTAGACTGGATGGGGCATGCCGGCTGCTGGCTTAAGTCGGCTGGGATACCAGACCGATTAAGTTGTGATAGCACTCGGTGTCCAATGTACAATATGGTACACTGAAAATGGATGCATGTATCATATATATATATATATATATGGTATGGAGTGGCATGAACATGGCAGCCGTTCATATACACGGGAACACAGACACGACGACACACGACAACAGTGTCGCCATGTTGCAGACCCCTCATGGGCACAATCCCCTCAAAGCAAAATAGAGATGAGCAGTGAGCGTAGAAAACTAGATATAGAGAGACCATCTATGGAAACCACACAAATGCTCGGACGCTTGTACATATGCACAAAAAACACTGGAGTGAACACCCTTTGCATTGTGCTACTTTTGCGTCGAGTACATACACAATCGTCAAGCACGTCAATTGGCAGTTCGATTGACTAACATTGCGAATTACATACGACTTATGAAAATATTGACTGCCGGTTGGCGCCAGTCTCCTGCCGTTGGCATGCAGGCTCGGCTGTTCACAGCTCATTGTTGTTCACCAAACAGCACAAATCCTTTGGCCACAGTAATAACGCAATCAAATATCCCACCCCATTTTGTTACATGATTGTGAATTTTACGGGCAAAATTTGCATAATGCTGAAACGTGTAACAAACTGAGACATCCGGACAAAAAACGGGTTACCGTTATGTAGCGGCCCGTTACAGTAATGCAGCGTGCGACCAGTTGTGTCAGATCGACCGTGTTACACTGTCACAAATCAATAATATACCATGATTTGATTGATTTTTGCGACGCAAATGCACACACATGTGCGCACACGTGCGTTTTCTAGGTCGTGCTGGAATGCCGAGGCGAGTCGGCGCCTCTGTCAAGTGTTCACGCTACGATAATTGCATACGGCACACACACACACACACTAGCGCACTCTTACGCAATCGTCATTCTGTTGGGCATGAACGTTTGTATGCGCTAGTGGAACACGTTTTCTTCAGAGCCATACCAAACACGGCTAGTTTTGAGTGGTGTCCTATCTGTACTGAGTCCAAGGAACGACAACGAGAGACTCGACCCGACTCCTTGCTCAATGCGCTCACTGGAGCACTGGCACACTGACCGGGTTCGTGTTTGCTTGCGCCCAGCTGGTTGGTTGGCCTGTCATACAATGCCATACATACCGGGAACTGTCTGCACAAAAAAAAACCAACAATGCGTGCACTCAAGTCGTGAAACACTGGGTCCAACCGACCGGACAGCTAGATGCCGGGTGATTGTGTGTATAGTTGTGGACAAAACAGGTATGGCACAAGGAAACAAGCTTAAAGTGTGAAAGCATTGTCAGGGATTTAGGTGCCATAAGGACACGTGGTTTTTTCTAGAGACTGCAGGTCTGCCGTTTAGGCTGGGTTTGGTATAAAATGACTGTGGTCTTCAATTATCAATCAGAAGTGGATTTCATGGAAAAAAACACTTACGCCTACAACTTTACGTGATACTGAGGAACTTTGGATAAACGTTCGAACTCATACCGGTTGAAGTGACTACTGCGATTATCGTAACTGAATGGGCCGTTTGCATTATAGTTCGTTTGGTTGCGGGTCGGTTGGGTTTGGTGGTGCTCATGACAAATGCGCAGTCGACCGTCACGAATAGGGCCAGTGAACGAACTGCATGTACCAAAGAAACGGCAAACATGACATGCCGTCCAGAGATATTAGACTCTTGACTTGATGTACAACGTTTAGGTGGCATCCGTCCAATCACTTGCCAGCTTCATAAATACCCGTTAAAATGCAAGAAGATTATTTAATTCATCATATAAGCCGAACAAAAGGCAACGGCAAGGAAAAGATGAACAAAAAACAATTCGTCTGATTTACAGGTGAAAGCCAAAGCGATAAATGATAATTGTGTTTTTTCCCATAAATCTATACATTTATAATTCAACTTTCTATTCTTGAACACATCTTTATATTTTATATAGCGGGATGCTCATAAGTCACGCCAAAGATACATAGTGAGCGGTACCGTTAGACAAGGGTATCGTCTGGCCCGGTCACCGGAGTGGTGGTGGTCTTGATCGGCCAATGTAGTATGGCCCAGACCAGCGTGTGTCCGTAAGCACAACATTGAGTGCACAAAGCACGTCTGATGACCGACGGTATGGAAACATGACTGTGAGACACTGCTGCGTATTTGGTGCTCTGTTTTGATGGAGACGAGCAATAATGTCATATAAGCCGCTTCTTCGTCCGGTCCAAAGGCACAATTCCTGGGGCGCCGTTTTGGAGGAGAAGATACCGTGTGGCACACATGAATATAGTCTTCTGCTTTTCTGACAGTGTGCCCATTGGCCCTGTCCGAGATGCCGTGCCGTGCAGCCGTAGATGAATCGAAATGTGGCGCTAGATCAATCTTAGCCGTTTTTATATTTGAATTATACACACAGCGTACAGCTTGTACTTTGCCGTAACAATTCAACTGATGGTATATGGACGGCTCCAAATGTAGTAACCTAGCATCCGGGACCTAACGGATACACTGTCTATTCTTGTGCAAATGTACGTTAGTTAGAAAAATTCAACATCAATTGGTGCCAGAACGATAAACAAAAAATTTACTTTTTTGAACTAACCAGACTAACTCATAAAAAGAGTAGTATTGAAAACAGCATTAATCATTCGGTGGAAAGCTGAACAAATAGCCCACATTAGTATATTATGGGTGGTAATATCGACAATTAAATCTTACTAAAAGTAACGTGTTTTGCCTACCCAGTGAAGTATGTGTGTTTGTATATAAACGTTCAATATTTTGTCTGAACCCAAAAAGCTATCAAATGGGTCTTCATTCAAAACATTGCTACACTATAATGACACTTTTCAACGTGACATTTGATACATCTGTTATTGCTTGACTGGACATGACCGTGTTGGCCCAACGAACACTGCACAATACCATAAATTATAACGCCCAGTGCAGCGAAAATGGATCATGTCATGAAACATTTCCAGATATAAATAGCAGGCTTAGGATTTTGAGCTAGGCCAAATGTACGGTTATTACAAAACAAACTGATTTAGTTCGCATTAAGAAAGCGACGTGGAAGTAACGCGTATGGGACGTATAGGCTATGGATGTGAGATAAAGTTTTAAATTCCAATGGGATATGGTTAATATAGCCTCACGTATGATCACAATGCTAATTGTCTCACATTCGCAAGGATGCGTGCATGACTTTTACCGGAGCAACATGTCAGAAGGATTCGTAGATTGATTGACCATATTGTTAAAAATTATATCTCTCCCGAAATTTTCATAAAATACCAGAAATTCAGGTAGAAAGTAGTTTCTCATTGTTGAATAACAAAAAGTAAGCCTAATAATGTTTGTCATGTTTTGATTTTATCTCCTAGATATTTGCTCATCTTACACTATTTTTTTAATGCAAAGTCTGATGGTTATGAGAAGATTATTAGAAGAAACCATGAAGACAGATAACTCCCTCGCACCCTCGATGTACTTACTGTAAGAATATTTCGTATGTTGTATACATGATACACGACTTGATTTGAGTGAAACCAACCATCCTACACTAAAGGAACACCACAACACAAAATTTCATTATCGCACTGTCAGAAACAAGAACGCCGGTCATGTCACTCTATGTTGGTTCGTCAACAACTTCGGTTGTCCAGATGCCACTTAGTGGACATCGACAGCTCTCCAAATCGACACCCAGTCCTACCGGCAAACCAAGTAACGAAGAGTCTCCAGTTAATTTCCGGTCATTTACAATTGAATCAGTTGGGTCGATTCAGCGTGCAATGGGACAACGATGTCCGTTTGGAAATAAACTGACGCCCGAATGAAACTGACGCATTCTATACAGACCTCCAAATTGCAGTAAATCGAAGTGTTAGATTATTCAACGAAAAAGTTAAAGTACATGAGTTATGTCATGATTTTTATACAGTCTATGACGAAGGTGCGCGACGTTCAATATCGAATCAATCATTTTAGCCCGAATCGGATTAGCGGTGGCACTCGCAAAGCTAGCGTCATCTACCAATGGCCATTATGATAGTATGCATGTGCTTTCTAAAGCAAGACAATGAAAAGGCTGTGCTCACGGTTATAGACTCGGTTCCTTCAGACACCGGGCCCACCACACCGCCAAGCAACTCGAAAATAAATGAACTGACGTGCGCACGTACAGTAGAATGGTGTCGGTGCTCGGGGCTCCGGTGCACTGGCATACCGGCCGGTGGTGTCGCTCTTAAGTGAGCTGCGTTTTGGAGAGGGCACCAGTACCAGCCCGAAACGAAGAGACCTAATCAAAAGCACCACCAGCACCACCGTAGAAACATGAGAGCACGCTCATTGGGGTGTCGGCAGACGAGCTTGAAATAGGTGTGCTATGTACAGTATGTACGAAGGTACATTGCAAGGATTAGTTCCGGGTTAGATGTGATGCCCGGATATTCAACGATGTTCATATGTATCTTGGATAAGCCACAAGTAATTTATGTCATAACCGGTTTTGACACTACCATTTTTAATCAACTGATTCATATGAGCTAAACGTAAAGATTATAAGTGTTCAAATGCAATAGAATGGCTGACAATCATGCAGAACACCGCACCAGACAGGCTGGCGCAGACAAAAATAAACGGTCGTGGAAGTAAGCCGGGCTTGTGAGCCATCGAATTGCCGGCCTGGCAGCCCACAGATAAGTTTGTGTGCTCGTATGGTAGGACACGCTAATCGAGCGCCCGTGTGTGGGTCCCAGTATGAATGTCTGTTCGTTACATGATTAGACCAAAACCCAACCACTATAAATTTTTCAAGACCTAAATGTGAAGCCATTAGTTTTCATGAACTGGAGCGAAAGACAGAAAGACAGCCTTGTTTTCGTGACAGGGAAGAAATGCATGGGTCTGGCCGCAGATATATGTGATATATGGAAGAAATTTGGAAATACGGGCAACCAACAATGATAAAGGTATATTATGTTTTATTATAGTTTGAATGCATGCATTTCTTTACATCTCTAGCGTTATAGAATTAGAGATGCGGCTGTTCGCAGTGGGTGTGCAATCCATCATGGTATTGTGATACAGGCGCAGTCAAATGTATGTATGTGTGTATGCATGTCATTATGCCTCATGGTGTTCGATGTGCCACGACATAGTGCAGAAAATAATTGGTATGCGTAACGGTATCATTGAAACAACTGATGGAACGGAAAGGATCTGATTAGCGGCAAGGTAATAGGGAACATTCGGCAACCAGTTAATCTGGTGTGACTCGTGGCTTGAGTATAATATCTTTTCAATACGCATGTTCTGATTGTGATTATATGGGAAATATTTAATTTTAAATGCGATAGAGCAATCTTTTTAGAATTGTTCTCTTTCTTGAAATAAACTCGCTTTAATATGTACATACGTAACACATGCATCAGTCAAAAACAGAACAGATGGAAACAGCGAAGACGTCCGATCTTACACAGGTCAGTCACCTAAGTGGCGGGGTCGTGGCAATAACGCTGCTGATGAGGCAGTTGACCGTTATGGCGAGCAAGCGATCGTGCCATTGACAGTGAATGACGGGTGCGCGCGACATGACGACACGACCGATGGTAATGCGCATGCAAAATGGTTGGCGCACACGCACACCAGTCAATCCAACTGTGTCCTCATCCTCTGTTTTTCGTTCGGTCCTTTCGTCCATCCGTCCAGCCGAGACACCAGGTCCAAACTGACACCAGGCACGCAGTGTGCCTTTGCGCGCTGCGTGTTTTTTCACAAGTCGGCGAAGCGACGTTGTGTGAACGAATTGGTGGTCAGTCAAATGGATCGAGCTCCGACGGCATCGTGTACGCGGATCATCCGACCCAAATAGTACATTCATGAATTTTTCGGTGAGTGTCATTTTAGCAATTTAGTCTTGAGGTTGATGATAAACAGTTGTTGACATACTGGTCTCAATATAAAACTCTGACTTGTGGAGTGGAGCTTTTACGTTTATTGTGATGATTGCCGGTCAGTGTGTTCTCAGCAGCTCATGGAACGCTGTTCTGTTCGGGCAATACTTGAACATGGGAACAGCTAATGCAGTTTGCTGCGGCGCAAAAGCGAGCGCACAACACAAAACGAAATGATCGGTACCGGGGGCATGACCGCCGACCGAGCAGTACATCGACAAGTGGACATGGCGTCCCCACGGGGGTTGTCGGTGCTGCTTGCGACAACCAAACGACCTGCCTCGTCAGCAACTAGGCACAGCAGCAAACACTATATTATATCTTGTCGTTATAGTGATAACAAACAAGCATGTAAATGGCACAGAGATTCTTAGACTTGATGAGAGATTCTTCGACTTAGACAAACAACTTGATGCCGAAACGTGGCTCTATGTTATCAGGTCAACTAGCTGGCGACGTTAGAGCCACATCCCCATGGAGCACATATTCTGTTACCTTTTCGAAAAAACAGCACCCTAAACCATAACACCAGTTAGTGATATGCAGTCACGAATCGAATGTCCAGCGCGACGTATGTTAGATATCTTTTCAGGTACTTCAAACTCACAGAATAGAAGCGAGGGCTCCTTTCATGTCCCGTAATTTTGGTTGAAAAACCTGAACAACAAATCTTCGAGCGTTACTTACAGGCACACAGACGCATATGCAAATGGTAATCAGGCTTGTTTGAATAGGAGGATGGTGTCTTCGGTCTCTGAGAAGTGGAATAAACAGGAAAATCGTTCTTTTTAGTTTATATTTCAATCAACGTAGTAGATTCAAGCAAGTAAAATACCTAAACAACGTTAATTGAGATATGTGAAGGATTGATGAGAATATGGAGTTGGCCACGGAGTGCAGCTTCCATACATGTTGCATGTTTTAGGCCCCCGCTGTTCGGTGTACACGCCGGCGCTCTGCACAAACACACATAAACAACAGAACGGTGGTGGGCGGCGGAAATTAAATGTTCGTTAGTTTGTGGTTATCGTGGTAATCGTGGTAGTCCAAGATTCCACACGTTAGATAAAAAACATGCAGTAATTAATCTTTGAGAAAAGAGATTTCGCCATGGCCGGCGTACTGATAATCCGCTATGGAAAAAGGTTGTTGCTGTTGGGGTCCCGTTGGACTTGGACTGGACATGGGGTGATCTCCCTTGGGATATATCGGACCAGCATTTAGTTAGCAATATAGCACTGCTGCAGTAACGCCATGGATTACGGTCATGTGATTACGGTAGGTACAGCCGAGTCGACGAACATGGAGTCGTCGGACTTGGGTGGTATAGAACTGCTCCATCAGTCGGCTCGGCATGCGAACACACAAAATGCTCAAGTTAGTCAATGGTATTCGAATTTTGTGGAATCGGAAACTTACTTTCACTTTGCGAGGCACCCAGTATCAAAATAAATTGTTGTCATGAGGAGGAACAAAACTTTGTCTGTGAAAATTTACAGATCCGCCCCAGTGCTGGTGCCGATGGCCCATTTGGACATGTCAGCATCCGATTCGAGTCGGTGAGCATGGAACACTGACACATTGGTTACAGCATATTGGATACATTGGGATGCCCATCTGTACCATGTATCGTAGACCACCATACCGTAATCCACAAAAATTACAGTATATTACTAGACGTTCCACCAACGTCAAGATAAAAGGTTCATACTGAAATGTGATTAAATGTACTCACTGAGATGAGCTATAGATGAAATTCGATCGGCACGGCATGCTTGACGTTTGCAGGTGGAAAATAGCATAGATTTAGAACGTAGGTACACATCTATGTAAGGCTAATTCAGTGCGATTTAATAGACGTACACCGATTTTGATTCTTTAAAAACCTGAGTTGAGCAAGGTCCTCCACTAAATTATAAAATTAATACTAAAAATGCAAACCCGTGCATATGCATAAAGGGATAGAAATAAAGACATACTTTATCTGGCGAATGTACAAACAAAACAAACACATTGCGGTCCATTGCTCTCATTAAATTTTAGGGTTGTGTTTGTAACCGCAGTTCCAAACGCAGAGAACATGTGGAATGTGCACGTCTCCATGAAT
>OZ038446.1:22358125-22375249 GCA_964036265.1 Daptonema setosum
ACATCTCAAGCATCTGATGCAGTATATATTCCAAAGGTGCAAAAATCTATTGTTCAAACTTCTTTATTTAAAAAAATAAGCGTCATATTTTAAAAGCCGGAACCTTTGTAAAAGTTAGATTACTAGAAACTGAAAACGATTACCGGTAATGTATATCTAAGCTTTATGTAAATATATGTAAATGTACATACATGACATAACAAACAGAGAATTGTTTGCGTGGTATAATACATGTATGTAGAAGGCACCCATGGTAATGGCATTTTAGGCCCATTTCACATGGTCACTGACATTCATTTCCCAGTCAGACATGTGTGAAAAAGTTTAATGATTGAATGTCAAAAATGGAATAATGGAACATGATGATGAAATGTTGTGGGAACAATTGCGACTCAAATGTTTGATGGTGGAGCAGAACAGTTATGCAGTTTGGAATCTGTTTTACTGACACCATATAATATTGTATCTCTGCTGACCTCGTTTGATTCATCCAAAATAATGTTATTGATAATCACAAACATCAAGGAATGCTGGCTCGCTGGTCAAGTGGTTAAATTGGTAGACTCTGAAACTACCTGATCGCGCGTTCGAACGCCGAGGCCGTCACCAAAAAGCATTATGGCAGTCAAACAGAAGTGATGGTCGTTAAAGAATATGCCTGGAACATCCGATGGAGTGATTTAGAACTTTATTCCATGATATGCCTATGGCATTGGCTTCGTGATTGGCACCCGGCGAAATCTTGATCCGAGTGAGACAACCCAACAATAAAAAAATATATAAAACCTATGCAGCATACAAATCGTATTTCGCATTTTTCGAATGTTAGGTACACCGAAACTCGTAAGATTGCATCCGAATCCGAATCCTAGACCTGAAGTCGTAAAGACTCGCGATGCGGTAGTGATGTACATAAACGGAACGGTTGGAGTTAACGATGCCTTACGACGCCATCACTAGCGGACAAGAATTGAAAGAAAAGAGGAAATCCCCCCATTTTGACGAGTTGGAAAAGTGCAGTTTTTTCACTAAGGTGTAGGTAAAATAGCCTCGAAACTGCCGATTTCCCCCTCTTTGTGGAAATTCCTCTCCCTTTGGAGGTTTGGTTGGTCCGCCAGTGGACACCCATGATGGCGCATCAAACATCAAGCACCGTCGGACAAACAGCCCCGCTCAAAGGTCAACAACACCCAATCCATACTAATCCAATAAACGAACCCATGGCCCTATAGGGCTGTATCTGTATACCATTCACTGCAGTTTGGCGCATACTGACTTTGAATGCGCGCCTTGTTTTACTGTGTACAAAGGTAGTTCCTGTCAACACTGACCAGTTTCGATAATACATTTAGTCAATTTACAATGGTAAGTGTTGTACAGAACGCCCGGGCAAAAATGGCGAACCGACAGACATGGGCTGGAATCTCCGAATTAGATACTGTGATGAATGCATTTAGGAAAGTGACCCACTTGGTTTGGGTATCCTGGCATGGCTCATCAAAATATTGGCGGACGAGAAAACGCGGAATTCCAATGCCGTATAATTGTAATTATCTCTTTTTTTTGTTTTTTTAATGAATTCTGTTTAGATGAAACTAAATTTGGAAGTGAAAATTCCGGTCTTATGGAAAATTACCCCGGCCGTGCAATTATTTGCTCGTTCGCCATGTTACCAGGAACCATCAAAGCTTTCAGCCGTTCCATTACCCCAACCAGATACTGGCCAGGGCACTGATTGCATCAACACAGGCGGATGGATGAGTAATACCAGTCTGATGGGTGCGGGTAGAGCACATTTAAGATTAAAGTCATTAGACACATTATAACAACAAGAAAGTTTGAATTTTACAAAAACTTAAATTTTTGTTGTAGTTATCCAAAAGAGATTATTTCTCTTAATTCGTGTTCGATTCGTGTAAGATTTATTTCGTGTGTTCATTCAATTAAGAACCTACTCTTAATGATGCAGATTAGAAGTGGTCTCGGAACTCACCTGGATTGATAAGCTGCTTTTGTAGAACACCCGAACACGTGGAGAGCTGGTGTGGCCGAGGGAAGGTCGGTATCAGACGCTGATGTGCTGAAAAACACAAAATTGTGCAATAACCACAACAACAACAACAACAACAACAACAACAACAACAACAACAACAACAACAACAACAACAACAACAACAACAACAACAACAACAACAACAACAACAACAACAACAACAACAAAAACAACAACAACAACAACAACAACAACAACAACAACAACAACAACAACAACAACAACAACAACAACAACAACAACAACAACAACAACAACAACAACAACAACAACAACAACAACAACAACAACAACAACAACAACAACAACAACAAAAACAACAACAAAAACAACAACAACGACAACAACAACAACAACAACAACAACAACAACAACAACAACAACAGCAACAACAACAACAACAACAACAACAACAACATTAAAACAACACTTACAGTTGACGTGATTACTGCCGCTTGTTGTTGTTGTTGAGGTAGAAGGTGTGGGTGCGGACAACTTTCTTGGAGTTGATTGGCTGGCTGCGGAGTTTACGTTGTTCAAGCTTGTTGCTGATTGGCTGAATCGATTTTGCTCACCAATCGACGTTGAGGAATGATGCGATGTTCTCAATCGTGATTGGCTGGCAGCCGAAGGAATCAACGATTTATTAGTGGATGAGGTGTTGGTGATGCGTGCTGAGGTGCTCGGCCCGGACTGTCGGTCAACACGAGCCGACGCGGACTGCTTCATTGCGTGAGTGAGTGAGTGAGTGAGTGAGTGAGTGAGTGAGTGAGTGAGTGAGTGAGTGAGTGAGTGAGTGAGTGAGCGAGTGAGTGAGTGAGTGAGTGAGTGAGTGAGTGAGTGAGTGAGTGAGTGAGTGAGTGAGTGAGTGAGTGAGTGAGTGAGTGAGTGAGTGAGTGAGTGAGTGAGTGAGTGAGTGAGTGAGTGAGTGAGTGAGTGAGTGAGTGAGTGAGTGAGTGAGTGAGTGAGTGAGTGAGTGAGTGAGTGAGTGAGTGAGTGAGTGAGTGAGTGAGTGAGTGAGTGAGTGAGTGAGTGAGTGAGTCAGTCAGTCAGTCAGTCAGTCTGTCAGTCAGTCACAGAACGAACCTCCATCAGTTGTGTTGTGTGTGGGTATGACAGTCAGGATGGTGGTGGTACTTGATGAATATATGGGACATGAATGGAATGCATTTCGTGGTGTTGCTGGTTGAATTATGAATGCCAGACTGTAAAAGGATAGCGTACGAGGGAACGTACTTGAAAGTATACGTTTTCAATTTCTATTTTAGAAAATAAAGTTAAATTCGTTTTTTTGTGCGCTACGAAATGGGTCTATCCTATCGTGAATTATATGCCTGCTTTTGTAACAAATGGGCTGTTTGATTCGCCGCCTTGCAAAAGCAGGCGAATGTGCGGTGTTGTGTGGTGTTTGTCGGATAATACGGAGTCTGGTTCACTGGTTTTGGCATGTGCTTTTGTGGAATGAAATATACATTAAGAAAAATTTCACAGATTACTTTAACAGGAAACTTTTACAATAAGTCTGATTTTGTTTGAGACTTTTACTGGTGCCGCAAAAGACATTATTTCTACGATTTCTACATACGATAAGTCTAAAAATGTGTCTTGCGATAATAATACAAAACTTTTTAAATAATACTGCTGGCTCATACAAAATGTTTTTTTATTTTATGACGAAATCGAAACACACCTCCAGTCCTTTTTCAACGGGAAGCAACATATATGTAAATAGAGTGGAACACACGAGTTTGATTTGATAAAGTGCAGGATTTATATAATGACCGGTCATAAACGATCGAATGCAGTTCAAGTCAGAACATTTGATTTACATACTGTATGTGAATCACAGTCGTCCTCCTAACTTCAGTAGAAGGAACTTTGGCATAACCAATCTTGGAACTTTCTGTTTCAGTTTTTTTTCTTCCGAGCCCGAACGATTGGATCCGCTAATTTCTATTCTTGCCAGAGTTAACTGTTTTTGTAGCTAATCCTTTTAACTTTTATGATAACTAGATTACATCAGCTGTAATGTCATGTGCCATGGAGTAGGCGTCCAGAAACCCATAAATCCCGATCAATGTAACCGGGTACCATTCGTTATGTTGAGGCACTCGGCATGAAAAGGTCATATCCCAATCACGAATCTCTATACCTGTCAAAGCGCACCATTTCATTCCATTGCGAAAAAAAACCATATGCGTTTGATTTTAACTACGATATGTATGTATGTGTTTTTGGGCCGAGTGGCGAACAACTTAAACGAAGAAGGGAAACGTCATTCAACAGTCATATCAAATATTTCAAAATAAAGTACGTAAGTTGTTTCTGCAAGCAAAAATATTGCCCAAAACGTCTGATAATGAAACATCAGACAATCAATGTTATCACGCACATCAATCATCATCACCCCATGGTACACTGTGTTAAGCCACGGTGTCAACTAAGTTGAGTTGAGGCTGGTGATAATTCATTATCAGACGTTATTGGCGATATTTTGCTTGCAGAAACAACATACGGGCTTTACATTGCTAAACGAAAATCGTAAAGCTCAATCTTGACATACATTCGAATTGATGAAACGACATGAGTAGAATAGCATGGCTTACGCCACTCAACGTGGGTGTCCATCACAGAAAACAGTTGGACGTGAGCAATTGAGTTTGGGTTGTGGAAGGCGGTACATGAAATGTGATTTATGGCAGCAGCAACGTGTCGTTTGAGTGGCTGGATCGGCTTGACACACTGGCGGACGAGCTAAACCTGAACCGAAGGAAGGGGAATTTTTCTAAAGAGGGGATTAGCAGAAATTAGGTCATCTTACTTACGCCTTAAGAGACAAAATTAACTTTTTGAACCCCCAAAGAGGAGAGAATTCCACCTTTCTATGTCCTTCTCGTCCGCTAGTGGCTTGACATGACACGCAGGGTTGCGGTTGGAGTTCGGGGGTTCGGGGCATAATGCATTCACTGCCACATGTCCGATGGTGAAAAAAAACTTTAATTTATTGAGGAACTTAATATAATGATAACTTCCACCAGGTGTGACCAATCTGTGACTTATGACATGTTGTGATGAAAGTGATATGCCTCACAGACGTGTCATTAGGACTAAAAATGTGTTGCTATCCCGGGATTATACGGGTACTACTAAAAAATGTCATGAAACGGATGCACATTTCACAAAGTATCCAAAGCTTGTAGGAGCTGTTCATTGACCGACGCACGGCAACCGCTCATTATCACAATTATAAAAAACCGAGCAATCACAAACCAAATTAAAAAAGTTTAATTATAAAAAGTGTCTCGCCATAGGAACACTGTCATCCAGCTTATCTGTCGATGTCAAAACACAATCGTCTTGACTCTTATCCGTCGGTTTCAATCAGTATGATCTGGTGTAAAAATAGCTATGTAACTATAGATTTTGTAACCGACAGTAAAGGTATTACAGCTCATTAGTTGAACGACTAGATTGCACCTTTGACCATCACATGAACATGGTACATAATTAAAAACATGGTTGAGTTAGGAGAACAGCGATGTGGACTGGGCTTGTGCAGAACACGCAGGTTTGAACACGATTACACCAACACACTAGCGGACGAGAAGATGTGGTAAAGTGGAATTCCCCTCTCTTTGGCTTTTTTAGCATGGATTTGTTCCTTAGGATGTAGGTGAAATGGTCTGAAAACTGCCAATTCCCCACTCTTTGAAGAGAATCCTCTCCCTTGAAAGGTTTGGCCGGTCCGTCATTGTACCAACAGCGTGGGTAGGTATTGTACTTTCAGAACGTCATCATAATCGTCGACTGCAATTGTGAAAAAAACGACAAAATAATTATTCAACATATGTATTTAGGCCTCACGAGTCACGAAAAACTGCAAAACAGCTGCGGGAAAGTAGCTACATACAAGTTTATGTAGATATGAATGAAAGAATGAACATGGAACATGCACCGAATACAAGTAAGAGCTTATGTAGGTTCATTTGTGCCATTGCAAAGGTCAGGTGTTAGTGAGCCCAGCGTCATAAATCCGTCGAACTGCAACTAATTAAAATGAACCAACAAACAAACAGGCCAAACACTGATTACAATGCTGACATCATATGTACGTGTACATACATACATAAACAGAACTATGTGGCACGCATTTTTTACATTCAATATGCACAATATATAATATGTCATTTGATTGGAAGTAGGGCATTCATTAGGGACCACTGACGGACGAGCGAAACCTTCAAAGGGAGGGGAATTTCGTCAGAGGAAGGCGAATGGCCAATTTTCAGGCCATTACACCTACATATGTATGTACACCTAAATAAATTAAGTCTTCTTTTTAAAACTGCCAGGAGGGAATTCCACTTTCCTTTCTTAACTCAACCGCTAGTGTTAGGGACAGTGGCCGGGAGCACAAACAACAAAACATCAGGTCAGGACATTGTGGAAAAACACCAGTTACCGACGTAAAAATCAGATTTTCAGCGTCTGTGAAACTTGTTATCCTCTTCTTATAATGTGTATAAAAACATTGTTCGAAATATAATCACACACTTGAGAATGGTGGAGTTTCAAAAGAAAAACTATATATTCGCTTGGGAAAAAATCTTTAAAAAGTTGAGACTTGATCAAGAAAAACGTTTGGCTCAGAAAGATCATATTCGGCCTGGACAATACAGTATTACATGTACATCTGTACATACCCTATCATCATATGACCATGACGGTCAATCAATGAACAAGCTTCCGTCTGATCCATCTCCTTTTATACTGGCTCCTACTTAGGATACATAGCTTTGATTCATCATCAAACCACTATTTTTGGCTGACTATGATTGATCAGGACTCACAAGAAGTTCGTTTCATCCTATCCTCTTCATATTGTTAGCCACTTAATCGGGAACTATGATCATGAAAATTACAAAGATATCAAAACGGTAATGTAAGGTGATTGATAAATATAATGAACTATGGAGCAGAACGACATACAGTATGTATTACTTCCAGACGCTCACCACCCTCCCAATGGTTGAGGTACATACACTTTGTAGTACGTACCCGAGATAGTAAGTATATCGTACCCGCTGGTACAGAATTGTCTAAATTGGTATAAATTAGTTGTTGGCACATCTGCCGTAGTGGGACAGGGTGGCCATTATTTGCCGGTGTATCCAGTACATGGTCTCTGGGGTTCCCCGGTTTGACAGCCACCCGACAACAAATTGTATTTCCCAGGCCCACTGGGTGCAATGTCTGTGGTGAACACGGTTAGATTGGTGATAGGGACGTGGCATCCGTGAGCGAGTGAGTGAGTGAGTGAGTGAGTGAGTGAGTGAGTGAGTGAGTGAGTGAGTGAGTGAGTGAGTGAGTGAGTGAGTGAGTGAGTGAGTGAGTGAGTGAGTGAGTGAGTGAGTGAGTGAGTGAGTGAGTGAGTGAGTGAGTGAGTGAGTGAGTGAGTGAGTGAGTGAGTGAGTGAGTGAGTGAGTGAGTGAGTGAGTGAGTGAGTGAGTGAGTGAGTGAGTGAGTGAGTGAGTGAGTGAGTGAGTGAGTGAGTGAGTGAGTGAGTGAGTGAGTGAGTGAGTGAGTGAGTGAGTGAGTGAGTGAGTGAGTGAGTGAGTGAGTGAGTGAGTGAGTGAGTGAGTGAGTGAGTGAGTGAGTGAGTGAGTGAGTGAGTGAGTGAGTGAGTGAGTGAGTGAGTGAGTGAGTGAGTGAGTGAGTGAGTGAGTGAGTGAGTGAGTGAGTGAGTGAGTGATGAGTGAGTGAGTGAGTGAGTGAGTGAGTGAGTGAGTGAGTGAGTGAGTGAGTGAGTGAGTGAGTGAGTGAGTGAGTGAGTGAGTGAGTGAGTGAGTGAGTGAGTGAGTGAGTGAGTGAGTGAGTGAGTGAGTGAGTGAGTGAGTGAGTGAGTGAGTGAATGAGTGAGTGTGTGACAGTGTGGCATAACAAAAAAATGACGCATAAATTCTAATAAATAGAACAGCAGATAACTGTATGTTTAAATAACTGAATGACTGACTGACCGCCTAACTGACTGACTAACTGACTGACTGACTGGCCGACTGACTGAGTGACTGACTGACTGACTGACTGACTGACTGACTGACTGACTGACTGACTGACTGACTGACTGACTGACTGACTGACTGACTGACTGACTGACAGACTGACTGACTGACTGACTGACTGACTGACTGACTGACTGACTGACTGACTGACTGACTGACTGACTGACTGACTGACTGACTGACTGACTGACTGACTGACTGACTGACTGACTGACTGACTGACTGACTGACTGACTGACTGACTGACTGACTGAAAGAATAAGCAAGCTATCAAGATGACAGCCAGTCAGTCAAGCGATCATAAGTGTGCTCAACGGTTAGTCTTCAGTCCGGCCATTAGAGTCAGTGAACCGTTGCACGCCAGATTTCGGTTAAGAACCGGGGACAACTATATATAATGGCTTTCCGGGCATTGTACACCAAAATATGTACCATTACTTGTTTTATGTGGGTTTAAGCATACTTTACTTAGTTTTTATAGAAATAAGAAAAGTTTTAACAGTTACCATTTAAAACAGCTTATGACCCAATTTGGAGTATAATGTATCTACTGTGGCTGTAGATAAAAAAAACAGGATTTGTAAGGAATTACATGAGAAAACTCAAGTAAGTACATATGTAGCGTAATGACAAAAGATACATACAGATACTACACCACTGCATTTTAACAACAGTGGTCTGTATTAACAATAATTAAAATAATGTTCTGGATTATTTGGTTTCGGGAAACCGATGCAGCTACATATCCTTTATAAAAACATAGAAAATCAAGTCATGTTCTGGCAAACACCACACCGTGTGCGGTATATGTACCATACAAACGTACATGCTCAATCTACGTCTACGTGTCTTGTTTGATGGCTGAAATTGCTCCCGCGGGCACTGTCATCCGTATTCTGGGCGCCGTGGTTCTAGTTTCCAATTAGAATCAACGCAGGCTAGAAAGTCCCAAACAAAAAATACCATAAATATTAAGTGGCTGAGTGCAAAAGTCATGGCAATAATCTTTTTAAATATGACTTGAATTTGATTTTAATTAAAGTATTTTTATTTCCAGTGTGTGACTCACAGTCAGTCCATTGATTCAGTCATTGACTCACTCACTCACTCATTAATTCACTCCTTGACTAACCCACTCACTCATTGACTCACTCATTGACTCACTCATTGACTCACTCAATGACTTACTTCATTGGCTCACTCACCACTCATACTCACAATATACCGGAACACCCACTCTCCACCATCGCATTGTGTATCTAACCAAGCGCGCTTCCTCAATCAAACCTCTCGACGCAGCCGGCAAAAAACCCGGCGAGTGAAACGTGAGCAGAATACAGAACAAAGAATGACTGTAACATTCAGTAAATATTGTGTAGTTCAAATTTGAGGATTACATCCTTAGGATATGCGGATGTGAAGAGATTAGGTACATATCATTACATGAACATTACGTCACATGTAATGAATGGAATGCAACAGCTATGGAAGAATGCGTCAGTCAGTTGCAATTTGCAAGCCATGATTGTATTCTATTTGTTTGTCTGTTTGTTTGTTTGACCGACAGCAGCTACGGTACTAGTACTCCACCGTTCCCAAAACGTTTGCTGATGCAAAATCATCTGCAGTTTTCTGCAGTTTCCAAACATCATGCACTCACCAAACATTCTGCGGTTCCCGAAACGTGTGCAGTAACCAAAATGTCTGCAGTTTCCAAAACATCAGCAGTTCCTAATTAATATGCACCAAAACTACATTACATACATACATAGTTTGCATTTTTCCTAAAATCGATTCAAGCATCAGGCATTTGAATCAGTTCAATGCCAATTCAAATCAGGTAGAGCTGGCCAACATGGTGAAAAATTGCGGAAGTTCACAAATCAGTTGCTGAAATGACTGAATCAAATGAATGACTGAACGACCGACTGACTGACATCCTGACTCATTCAACTAACTGACTGATTGACTGACTGACAAACTTACTGACTGTCTGATTGACTGACTGACAGACTTACTGACTGTCTGATTGACTGACTGACTGACAGTATGACTGTCGTATTTACTGACTGAAGGACTGACTGATTGACTGATAGACTGGCTAATTCGCCAACTAACCGACACTCAGGTTGACTTCTGATGTTGGTGGAAACTTTCAGTAATTGAAGGCAACACAAGTGGATGTAAGTAAATTCAAGCCTTTAAGACAAACAGATATGGCGTGCCTGGGCGCTATAAAGCATAAGCCTTACCACCCAAGGTGGCACATCACGGCATCGAGTGATCATTAGTAATTTTGTATCAAACAATTTTGTTGATCTTTGAGGACGCTTCGGAAATGTTGAAGAGATGACATGAAAAGTTGTCTCATATTTTCCTGCAAAGTTTAAAGACCGGTGATCAGTACAGTACTGAGTAAAACGTTCTGCAATTCATTTGCTGTGTGGCAAACAGTGGAAAATGAAAGCAGGAGCTTTTGCAAAGATTTAAAACAGATTATTCGTTCCTCTAAGTGGATGCTGTAATGTAAACTATCTGGCTGAACATACCAGATGTTAGTCGGTGTTCGAGTCGATTACCCATAGTTTCGAGCCTACCGTACTTATCTGTTGTTTACAGGCAAACTAATAGATGAGGTCAGATTGTTTAGCAAATGATGAAACAAACCAGATGATTGAAAATTGAAAAACCACGTGGAGAAACTAAAAACATGCGGGCTTCTCAAAAATTTAAGAACAGTACAGTTTCAGAAATACATATCTGGTCGCCCGCGATACAGCACACGTAAAATTAATTACCAGCAAACAGTAAGTAAGGAAGAAACGGGTTACAAATAACTTCATCTGAATGTCCAAGAACTTTTTTGTTAAAACTTTTCCAGGGTTTCGAAGAACGATAATTTCATGATTGAATTGCGCATCCCGTCGATTTGTGTGTCATGTTTTCTAGTTTGAGCCACTGGCGGACCAGGCAATCCTCCAAAGGGAGGGAAAGTTCTTCAAAGAGAGAGGAATCGGCAGTTTTCAGGCTGTTTTACCTACACTTAAAGAAAAAAAATTCCTTTTAGAAATGACCAAAGAGAGAGAATTCAGCATTTCCCTCCCTTTCTCGTCCGCTGGTGGTTGGAGCCAACAAGTATTGTACCCCCACCCTGGATGGGTCAATCCATTTAGACCACTGGCATGTGGCTACCACTTCCACCACGTACCGTAATAGGGCTGTATAAACATGTGATCCAGCCACGGGCACAAAATGGCTTTTTACAATATTTTTCACTGAAATCAGAGATCAATATTGGTATAATGAATAAATCAGTTTGCTTATCAGATTCATCCCGTTCAAGGCCCTACCACTTATCGGTTCATTTGATCAGCCGCCCTGGCATACTATCGACCACCAAAGGAACATTTGGTTCATGTGAGGAAATGGGGGAGCCAGGGTTAAAACGGGCAGAGGTCGAGGGGCCACCAAACATAAAAACTTACCTCAAATTGAGTTTGAATGTCTCAATATAAAACAGATATATGGATAGTTTCGGACAGTCGGCAACAACAACGATTTATTCCAAACTGGTCTCGGAACGATAAATTTCGAGCTCTACATACTTGGCAAAGACGTTTTGCCACGTTTCACAGAAATGTTTTTTCTTGCAAAACACGAAATACGATATCTAGAACCACAAAAACGTAGATTGGTTTTCTTGCAGCAAAAATGTGCGGTTTGATTGGAAATGAAGCTTGTAGAAACCCGCTGGAACTGTAAGGATTTTCGTTGGGGCCGTATCGTGATGCAATATGATTATGGAAATTGGAAATGAAGCATGTACGTCTATGTGCATTCTATATTTTGAATATCAAAAATGTTATTCCTGTCCTAAACCGTCAGACGCAGGAAAACTATGAACATGGCTAATGAGCGAACAACCAAATAGAACACAACTGACACAAAAACTACACAAAAAGATGTCACTCTTGACATGAAGCAAAAAAACTCTATACGACACGATGTTCTATAATTTGGTATGTAGGACACATATGTACTGTGTCCTGGCTTGTCATACCACACCAAACCAAGTATCATCCAAAACACGGCTTAAAATCGGTTGTCCCAACCGTCTCCCATGGACTGCCGATTTATCGGTGTAATGGGAATTTATGCATTTTAGACTGACTGGGATGGGCTCGATCCATGGGGTCATGACCCGAGGGGGAGGTGAACCCTGTCCGATCCAGTCTAGTTTGGGGTACCCTTTAACTTTTGGCAGACATCTGTGATTGAGCACCCGTTTTACAGATGTCCTAAAGTCCGGGCTCTTTTTTTGGGGCGTACAGGAGGGGAGTAACTGCTCAGTAAATGGTGTTTTTTATGAGCGGATGGGTGTTGTTAATGTTGTTGTTGTTGTTGTTGTTGTTGTTGTTGTTAATGTTGTTGTTGTTGTTGTTGTGGTTGTTGTCGTCACTCACTCACTCACTCACTCACTCACTCACTCACTCACTCACTCACTCACTCACTCACTCACTTGATTACCAGGTGTTCCCCCTAAAATACGCAACGACAGCTGTCAGTTACACATCTACTGGGTTCACAGCGGCTCCTGGTTTTCCGGAAGCTTTCACAGACTGACCGATGAAGAATTTATGTTGCATTGTGTGTTCATTGATACTTTTCTTGCAACACTTATTAACTAAATTTGTTTGCAATCATTTACTGTTTTATGCAGTACTCATTGTGCTGACAAGATATGGTTTTTGGAGTACAACAAATTTAACGATTCTTGACCAGATTTCTTTGACAAACGTTGGAAAAGGTTCGATTTCCCGCATAAATCATTAATTACTTATATGAGGATGAGCTAAATTTAGTGATCATTTTGGTGTCATTGTGAATGCACGGTTGCACTTTGTGTGTATTATACCTTTGGCTTATGGCACGTTATGCCCAGACAAACAATGAACCCATAAAACCCATAATGATACATTCCGAACCAGACGCATCGTTAATCGATTAACTCGCTCTCAAACTTAGATGACTGCATAACTTCATTATGTTAAACTTGATTCAAAAATCTTTGCCTCAATGAGTTTTGACCTGAAAACACCCAGACATAATGTATATGTTCAATATTACATTTTCTTACCATAGAGTATCGATGCATTAAAAATCATATCTAAATTGACTAGCTCGCTCAATCTGATGTCTGCTCTCCAACATATAATGAAGAAATACGTGCATATCATATCTCATCAATACACTCTTACGTAAGCTGCTTTAGCGTTATTTACAACAACAAAAATCACGATAACTCCTCAAGGTTTTAGATTTTAGACAGTTGGTTTTTTATGAGTGCAATTGTGAGATCTTATATATATTTTAGGCTTCTTTGACACTGTTGTCTTCGGAAACTTACACGTGGTTTATTTTCCATTGTCTTGGGCAGTGTCAAGTCACTCTAAAAAAGAAACCATTTAGCCAGTCAATCAGAATAATTGCTGCCTGATTATAGAAGAGGTCATATTTATGTACTTATTAACATGCGACTACAAGCTTTTATTCGTGGAGCGTCTCAATTATAGCCAGTATAACATGAGATTTGCGTTCAGTGCGCTGATCCGTACTGATCTACCGTTATTAATCCAAGGCCTGATTCTGCAATTACGTACGTTATCTTTCTTGTTTTGGGATCAATCCAACCGGATGGGTGCCATACATCGCACGCAAATTTTACATTTTCCTTATGTTTAGTTGAAAGCAATAACGTTCAGTCACAAAAAAGATTCTATACACCTCCTCAGGAGATACTTTTAATGGAGCTATGTACATAGACAATAAATAAAAAAGCCTGAAAACATAATAACCCAAAAAATCGTGAACAGTTTTCGGTTCAAAGGTCATTATTACACTATACGTTCGTACACGCTGTTGAAAGAACCTATTTGTAGAAAATTCGTTCATGTTTCATAGTGTTAACTTAATCAAACAAACTTCCCTCTCTTATGGCTGCGAAGCTATCGTCAAATGTGAACACGAACGACAGCCAACCAAATAGTCGTATCGATATTTGGTTCATGTTTCAATGGGGTTGATTTGTAATAGAAGCGATATTCAAAGAAGATCCTAGGAGCGTTAGCCGGGGGAGGTGAGCACTCAGTCGCTGCGCTCCTTCGCCCGCCAACTACTAACAATAATTATTTTTTGTGATTATTAGCGATCTATTTCTGCTTTCTCTTCTTATCTGCGTAATTCAAAAAACTCAGTTTAAATGTGCTCATAAAAGGTTTGTCTTCAATTACATATTTCACGTTATCGAACGTATTCCCCGTGTTGCTAGATATACATATTGTTGAAAAAGGAATTGCAAATAAGAAAATGATGAACTTCTTATCGACTATATGTATAAACTAAGCCAAGGGCGGACGAGCTACATAATCCTCCAAAGGGAGGGGAATTTCGTAAAACAGGGGGGGGGATTTGCAGTTTTTAGGCTATTTTACCTACACGTTAGAGAACTAATTCTACATTTCGAAATCACCGAAGAGGGGGAATTTCATTTTTCCCACTCCTTCCCGTCTGCTAGGGCCCCTGGATTAAATTTTTAATGTTTTAGCTAGATGAAAATACCCCTGCCACCAAAAGGGGATACTGAAAAAGTTTTGCGAGAACACAAAATCAACCCTCACAGGCGGTGAGCTTAACGAATTTCTATGAAAATTTTGTCACCCATGCAATTTTTTTACGGAGATGATAGTGCATCCCAAATTTTGATAAGTTAAAGCAACGATTCAACTTTTTACCAAAACTCGACAAAATAGTCCAAATGGGAGTTTATATCATCGAACTATTTTATACTATCGAACTATACTATCGTCCGATACTTTCACCATTAATTTAAATCAAAGTCATGCCTTGTAGTTTCCCTTTATTTTTCAATCCTGATTCACCTGGATCAGTTGACTTTAAATCACGTTATTCAGCTTTTGATCTCACATTGTTACATATCTCATAGCAGCTTAGATGACTTATTAATCATTAATCAATGTAAAAGCAATGGAGAGGTCCTTATGCGTAGTCTTAAAGGGTACAAGAGAAAATTCGCTGAGGTTAGACGTTTCGGAAAACTAATGATAAATGACTTGGTTTTCAAAAATCTTGTTATAAAACCACCCGGTTTCAAAATCAAGTTTGCGGAAAGTTTATAGAACCTGTGTATTTTTGCACTGGCGTACTAAGCAATCCTCCAAAACGGGTGCGTTTTTTGAAAACGAGAAATAGAGCTTGTCAACTTTTAGCCTTTTTAGTTCCACAATGAAACAAATTATAGTTTTCCGAACCACTACCAACCGAAGAAGGGGACAAAGTGTTGAAGTTCGCAAGATGCACCAAATTATCACACGAATGCTTCTTTTAAAATAAGCAGAAAAGTCACACCCTGCCATACTTAGTTTAGCTAATAAACCGTTTCTTCCTAAAGGTAAAATATACATATATTCCCTGTGATTGTGCGATCAGCGATTATAAAGCTATTCATCACTGTGAAAATTCTCTTGAAAAATGTAATTAAGTTGATACCATAAATTTATTAAACTGATGAAAGTGATACCAAGAATCGTTTTGCTAAATAACGGGTAAACGATGACTCGACAATTTCTCATCCACATCCGAGCATAGGCTTGAGATTCATAGGCCACCGGGTGTGCCAAACACTTTCTAATCAAGTCCAAACGCATCAAGTGTGTTTCATACATTTAATTTGGCGGATGAGAAAAGTTGAAAAGCTCTACCTATTTCTGATGATGGGACCGAGTAATTCGTTAATTTGTTAGTGCACATGTAAAAAAGTAGATCAACGTCAAACCATTATTTGTGGGTGGGGAAAGAGATGGTCTTGAGTCGTGGGGCACACATGTATGTACGTAGCTGCCAAACATGTACTGTACCTTGCTTGATTAACGATTTACAAAACAGGTAAACTGCAAAGAAACTTTCTGAAAGAGGGAGGTTTCCTTTTTTCACAAATCTTTTTTACAGAAATCAAGTGTAACTTCTCTAAATTAAGTATGTATGTATTCTATGTCATGAATTGGTTGCCTTGTCATCCGCCACAGACGGGTAGTTAAGTAATGAGAGTCAACTGTATTAGTCTACTCAGTAACGGAAGATAAGAAGGTAATATCACGGCCCATCAGACAATGAGGCTTCGACAAGAGTTTATATTTCAGTGTACGTACTTCAGCTGAGTAAATACGTATGACCATCATGATTATGGTAAAGTATGTTCCGTGTAATAATATTTTTCGTTTAAAATTTTATTCTTATTTATTGCTTCATCTTTAACCAATTCATCTTTCCGGCTTCTTCTGAATTTGAAATTAAATAATTGAGTTTTACGTAACTTTTTTAAATCATGTAACTTTTATATCTTTATTCAATATGTATGGCAATCCATACACGGCTTCACCACTCAATTACGTAAGATCACATGCGTAATGTGGCTTTAGGCTTCGAGTATTTATATGAATGAGGCTCGATAAATCAATGTAAACACATAAGATAAAAAATTAGACCATGACGATTTAGTGATTACATATTTTCAAATAATTAAATAATATTCATATTACAGCTCTGAATAACGGTATAACCGAATAAGCTCGTAAATAAAACATTTTTTATTCCTAGATTTTCTCTCACCACATGTACTCATTAAACTTTCCAATGTGAAATCAAATGTTTTCCAATTGCTTGATTTGTTGGTAAATCTCAAATCATGGATTGACATGAATGATTGATGAAATTCTACGCAGCCATCATTAACTGATAACCATCAAATCAAAATGGTTGCAATTTAACCATACTCGTCGAAGTGCGTCAGGTTGGATGGATGTGCCATTCAATGTATAAACATACATACTGTACTCCTGTACACCTGGATGGTGCGCATATCGACCCTACTTTTCCATGGACACTAACCTGACCTGACGACATCACCATTAGCTACCGTAACACCATGTCATC
>OZ038446.1:22375449-22392949 GCA_964036265.1 Daptonema setosum
GATTAAGTGAACAACAAGCTGCTGCTTTACCACCAGAATATAGGGAAGACAGACGAACCGCTCGAATGATTAAGGTTGGTTAATGACTGATTGGCTGACTGACTGACTGACTGACCGACTGACTAACTGACTGACTGACTGACCGACTGAATGACTGACTGACAGATTGACTGACTGACTGACTGACTGACTGACTGCCTCCCTGACTGACTGAATACTGACTGACTGAAAGACTGATTGATTGACTGATTGACTGACTGACTGACTGACTGACTGACTGACTGACTGACTGACTGTCTGACTAACTGATTGACAGTAAGACTAATTGATTGACTGATTTACCTACTGACCTACCTTTATTAGGAACGACGTCGGAAGCTCTTTCACTCTCGTATCTATGACAACGAAATCGCCATGAAACGTCTCTACATTCAGACCTGTCACAAACTGCCCGCTTACGGATGTAGGGTATTTGAGGTAAAAGAATCTGTGGGCGGATTGAGGAAGGTGAGTGAGTGAGTGAGTGAGTGAGTGAGTGAGTGAGTGAGTGAGTGAGTGAGTGAGTGAGTGAGTGAGTGAGTGAGTGAGTGAGTGAGTGAGTGAGTGAGTGAGTGAGTGAGTGAGTGAGTGAGTGAGTGAGTGAGTGAGTGAGTGAGTGAGTGAGTGAGTGAGTGAGTGAGTGAGTGAGTGAGTGAGTGAGTGAGTGAGTGAGTGAGTGAGTGAGTGAGTGAGTGAGTGAATGACTGAGAAGGTTCCTTTGTTCATGCAGGCCGGTCGTCTTTTGTGTCTAAATACGTCGACCACAACGTTACTCGACCATGGCACCAAAGTCAAGTGTCGGTCTCAGCCGTCAGCCAACCTGCTACAATGGCGTGTCGGTGGTGGACAATCCAAGCACCAGGTTTTATTATACATTCCGCTCTTAATTAAAAACGCGGGTAATTAAAATTCTGTTTAGTTACCTATTGTTCGTTTTGATGTTCTTCATAAAAAGCGGGGACGGTGAAGTTTCATCTTTTAATCTACTTTAATTTCTTCAACATTCTGTGACAAAAACGTCACATCGCTGTTGACTTGTGTTTTGAATCCAATGGGCTTCATGCAAACTTCATGGGTGCCGTCAGATCCGGACCGTTTTTTCCAAAATCCAGTTATGTGAGTAAAACGTCATACTTATTTCAGGTGATTTTGGAGTTCAAGACGCAGTCGAGTACTCAACGCTGGGTGCTTATGAGTTGGTTACTATTTTCATTATTATGTACTTTAGAAAATGTGACACAAAACTTTTTGGATTTACTATGAAGTTAGGACCCAATAATATATGTGCGTATTGAGACATTGATTCTCTAATCGTACATTTCGTGTTGTGGTGAAAATTGTTAATGAAACAGAACATACAGACCCGTACATACAATGGCTGCATTTCCAGATCAGACCGTAAGGAGGAAACGTTTCGTTTCATTAACAGATTCCAGTCACAGTCACATGCTAACAGCATATGCATAGCTAATGCATTGAAGGATCAGTTCATTTGTTTTATAAAAAAAATGAATCTCCGAATGAAATTTTTATACAAATGCAGGTGGAAAGAAGTCTTACACAAAATGTTTTCTTCAACCATAATTTCTATCACCTTTTTGCGATGTATCCTTGTTGAACATGTTTGTTTGACGAATACGTACTGGTCTGTAGCTCGTCTGGTTCTGAATTACTGGCGGACAAGTCAAACCCTCAAAGGAAAGGGAATATACCCAAAGAGACGGGAATTCACAGAAATTATGCTAGTTTACCTACACCTTAAGGAACAAATTTTACATTTTGAAACTGCCAAAGAGGGGGGATTCCACTTTTCCCTCCCTTTCTCGTCCGCTAGTGTTTTGAATGAAGCTACCCATTTGCGTACCCTTGGTTGAATGGTCTACTATGAATGATTACCGCCTGATTATGTACATACAACAATGCATTTGAAAATCTTTCTTTCCCATGCTTAACAGAGATGCTTTGCTTATACTATGGATGCTATGTAGCTCGCTAGGAGGACTGTAATAATGTGTCTGCGAGGTGAGGTATGTAGAATTTCCAAAAAAATCTGTTCTATGATTTCAGTGCCCGATTCGGACTCAATCAAAGCCGTTTCCATGACGCTGTGGGAAATGCAACAACAGGTTGGAGATTTTTTCTAATTTTATTTGGTTGATTTAATATAATTATTTCGTCGAATATGTATTTGTATCTTGGTGACTCGAATCAATGTTCTTCAGTTGATCGCTCTACATCAGTTAATTATTCTAATTTTAACTTAAAAAAACAATGTTTGAATTTAGATTTAGTGTTAATGCGGAAGTTAATACAGCTGAAACTGATCTCAACGCGGCATTCCAAATCGGTTTTTGTTAATGGATTAACAAGTAGATTTTCTTGAATTAAAAAAATAAACGCCGTGAATTTCTAAGTCCCTGAGTAGACAATATTGAAAAGATATCGGATCCCAGTCGGATAACTGGGCGGTGTCTTCTGTGATTTTATGCGGTTTCTGCGTCAACCAAGTTGTTTGTTCACACACGATCCGACCAGATGTGAAACACTTGACGATGTTTGATGTGACTTCGTTTATGATCATCATCACATTATTATGTTTATGTACCGTTCACAAATATGCTTTTCACAGTTGTTCTGTAGCATAAAGTAGTATGAATCTTTTTCACAATAACAACAACAACAACAACAACAACAACAACAACAACAACAACAACAACAACAACAACAACAACAACAACAACAACAACAACAACAACAACAACAACAACAACAACAACAACAACAACAACAACAACAGTAAACACTTGCAGGTGTCAAGCGAGAATGTAGCACATTCGCTGAGTTTCCGTCGGATCAGCGTGCACCCGGATGAGGCAAAAAAGCTGGCTAATCGACCGATCGCTTCCGTCACTTCAAAGCCCTCGAAAGTCGGACATCCATCCTTGGAAAACAAAATCTCAGGTGAACTCCAAATAGCATTCTTAAAACTTTCTTGGATATTTGGCTTTTTGTGAACATTTGGCCCGGTAAAGTCGCATAAGTGTTTGGTATTATAAATAAACCATGAAATGTCTTGCATGGTCAAAGCAATCGCGCTATCTACACTATTTTGAGAAGATGCGGCACAGGAATGCGCAAAAAGCAACAAACCAAACAAACTTTCAACTCATTTATCAACTATGTTTTGTTTGCTATGTACTGATTTTGTTTCATATCTCATAATTACCGTAATAAATCAAATCAACAGAACAATAAACATCACTGTATGTGAGACTTATGGAAGTTAACAACCGCAAAATACCTTTTATGAAATTTTTTTTTAGTTATATTATGAATGATTTTTTGTTGTAAATTCACATTTTTCGCGGGGTGAAACAGCCGCGGGGTGAAATTACCCGTAATCTGAGCAAACGGTGAACGTTGAAATCACTGTGATCTTGGCTGTTGTGGTTGGGAGGAGTACAACTGAGCACCGCAAATCTCATCATTAACTTTATTCAGTCACCAATGGCGAAACCAACAAATGTAGATTATGCACGTTAAGCATTAATGGATAACGCAATGTTTTGGCCCCAAACTTTTACCAATAGTTTGGGTGATTATAAATTGCAATTTGTTCTATGGTCATGTTTGAAATTCACTAGAATTTGCGTATTTGCTGCATTTATACTGGCTATTGCGTTAGCATAACTCATAAAACTACGCGATAATCAATTAGGCGTGTAACACAGCACTTTTATCATCTAGACTCTTCACTTTGACATCCCTCCGTCCATGTTTATGTGTAATAAATAGTTGGCGTCAAATTTTTCTGAATGACCGTCCGATCCATGCGGTGTAACAACGTCTTTGGACCATCTACTGTACTTATAAATTAGATTTTGTAATAAATTTAAAAAGCTTGCTTTTTCTCCCAATCATATATCCTACATAGATAATCTCAAAACAACTTTTTCTCAACTTCTACACTCGTAATAAAAAAGATTATAATGTCAACCATACTAACTTGGAATGCGTTGATTTGTACACTTCTCTCTTTATTTCATATACAATCGCATGTGGTGCAACTATGTACATATTAGTATAAGATATCAAGTTAGAGCACTAGCGGACAAGAAGCGGAGGGAAAAGTGGAACTCCCCTTCTTTGACGGTTTCAAAATGTAGATTTTGTCAAAATGCCAATTTCCCCCTCTTTAGAAAGATTCTCCTCCCTTTGGAGGTTCTACTCGTCCAACAGTGATTTCGAATTTTAACTATTTGTGAGTATCATTTTTTGTTTTCAAGTCCTAAAACTTTATTTTCTTTATTTAGTGTAGCTTTCGACTGAGTGATATTAAAGTTTGTGGCATGTAGGATACAAGAACATGAAACGATGGTACGCATACCTGAAGTGGGTGAGCCCCCCGCCAATGCGAGTCATCATTACAGTTTGTCGCAGAACACACGCAAACTGCTAAAAAGTGGTCACCCCAATTCGTGGTGGGACCCGTCACTAAGGGACCATAGCACTGGCGGACGAGCTAATATCCAAGCCTCCATAATGGAGGAGAATCTTTCCAAAGAAGGGGAAATCGCCAGTGATCAGGTTATTTTGCATACATCTTAGGAGACACATTTTATCTTTTTAATGCCAAGGAAGGGGAATTCCATTTTACCCACTCATTGTCGTCCGCTAGTGGACCAAGTTACATATGTAGTCACGCAATGAGGGAGGATGGGGGTGTTGTAGTCCTAATTGGATTGCAATCGATCGTCTTCTCTGTACGACTTACAATTGAATAATGCGTCAATGGGGATCTACGGGTTCTTTGCCACACACACACCAAAATGTACTAATACGTGTTTGTAGTGACGAGAGTCAACTTAATTGTCAGTCGTTCAGTCGGTCGGTCAGTCAGACAGTCAGTCAGTCACACACACTAGCGGACGAGAAGGGGTGGGAAAAGTGGAATTCCCCCTCTTTGGAGTTTTCAAAAAGTAGAATTTGTTCCCTAAGGTGTAGGTAAAATGACCTGAAAATTGCCCATTCCCCCCTCTTTGACAAAATTCCCCTCCCTTTGGAAGATTCGCTCGTCCGCCAGTGGTCACACAGTCAGTCAGTAAGTCAGTCAGACAGTCCGTCAGTCAGTCTATCAGTCCAGTACGTCAGTCCTTAGGTTACTTCAAGAAAATACATAGTTTTATCTGTGTTCAATAAGGAAAACACTGATATTTGTGTTCAGTTTGATGTTTATTAAGTAGTAGATAAATTTTCCGATGTTACTCAGTATAATAGTTCTGAAACCAATCTGCCTATATAAATGTCACACGCTCTAGTCGTCGGTTCGGATCTTTGAATTTTTACTTGGACTTTTTCATTACTTGAAGCCACCAAGGACCACTAAACTGACCGGCAATGACAGAAACCCCTGAGCAACACGTAATGATCTGTGTCTCAAGTCAGGTTTCAAACTTAGGACCGTCAGTTTTTGAGGCTGGCGACCTACGCACTGGACTAGACAGATTATAATGCAACTGCGATTGAAGGCTGTCTGACTGAATTTTTTTCTCATAAACAGTGACGTATGTATGAACTCTGAAATCTGAAATACGACTTTCTTATAATCCCAACCAAATGTTCATCAGCTACTTATTATATGCTATCTCCATGTCTATCAACCAACCAACCCACTGGCGGACGAACTAATCCAACAAAGGGAAGAAAATTTCGTAAAAGAGGGGGAAAGGGCAGTTTTCAGGCCATTTTACCTACACCTCAAGGAACAAAGTTTGTTTTCTAAAAACGCCAAAGAGGGGGGAATTCCACTCTTCCTATCTCTTCTCGTCCGCTGTTGAACCAACCAACCACCCCATGATCGGTAACAGTATCCGCGTCTAATTTAGCCCGTCATCGCGCAGCCGCTCGACCCGCCCGACCCCCTGGCCCCCCTGTTGACGCTCCAGCGTGAGAGTGACCCGAAAAACGATCTTACCATCGCTGGACTAACTAGCGGACCAGAAGGGGTAGGAAAAGTATAATTCCTCTTCTTTGGTGTTTTCAAAAAGTAGAATTTTGCTCTCATAGGTGAAGATAGAATGGCCTTAAAACCGTAAATTCCCCCCTTTGAAGGAATTCCCCTCCTTTTGAAGGATTATATCGTCCGCCAGTGGCTGGCCTGGATAACGTGCGTAAATGAGGGTATAAACGAGGGGAATGAGGGAGTGCACATCGGGGATAAAAGAGGAAAAACGGAGACATCTTGGCATAAGATGGACTCCGTCCGTGATCGTGCAATGAAATAAGATATACGTACAGTATGTAATAGGCTCGGGTGATCCTGTCTTACGCTCGCAAACCAACCTCCAGTCATCAAGTATGTCTTTTATTTATTTCAGTTTTTATTATCTGCAACTGCACACTGTTTTCCCTCAACAAAAGTCTAACATTTTCTCTTCTGTGTTTCTCTATTTGCATTTTTTATTGACTTTTCACAAATTATGTGCTTTCTGTTCTCTGTCTTAGCAGCGTATTTAAATAGTCAGTTGGAAGAATTTGTCGCAAAACTGTGTAAAAATAACCGGACGAAACTTATGCCCGTAAAATGGTTCAATAATCACAATTCTTTCATTTTGTGAATGGTTTTATCAACGTACAGAAATTGGTTCCACGTTGAATTGGAACGTTGTCTTCAGAGATCAAAGAAATCTTGCTGAAACTCTACAGTTTCAAAACTTGATTATTTTCTAAAAGACGTTGAAACTCGGTATCTTGATATGCGGTGAATGGACTGTAAGACATAAATGGCCGGTTAACAAGGCGGATCTATTACCATTAGCGTTGGCGGATGAAAAGTGGGAGAAGCCAAACTGAGCGGAATTCACAAAAAATAAAATAATTCCTAATTCGGCTTTTCCATCTGTTTATCAACAAAAAATCTCAATGAAGGATGAATTGTTTTGGGTAGATGGGTTTGTGTGCCCCTCTTGTGCCATCACGGACCATTAGGGTACAGGTCTGATGTACGGTATGTGGCATACATGTTTGCATTGGCTGTTGTCGTGCCGTCGCATCGGTCTATCTCACATGGCACACTTGTAGGTGCTCCAATCCACCACATCCTTGTCCATGCCACGTTGGCCTGTTTTATAGGATGATGCGCAGCTGAAAATTTTACGCCATCCAATATTTTTCGATACCCATCTTACATCTGGACTAGAAAATTCTTCAAAGATTCTTCAGATTGTCAGAGGAACCGAACTGGTATGTAAAGCATTCTCCATTCCACATAACAGTCACCATTTATTACGTAATATGTACATATACAGATGGCTGACACATATGGAAATGAACAAACACTACTCAAAGACTCAACACACCGATGATTAATCAGTCTCGGCACGTGTGAATTACCGAATGTTTTGATAGATGTTTGTTGCATACATAAATTTGTAGATTGTCTGTAAATACTCTACATTATATTCAGGTGGAATTAATATAACCAGAAAGTTTTCTGCCAAACTTGTATTGACGCAGCAAGTGTAAGTTTTCAAATGATTGGGAATGTTTTCATCATTAATCTTTTCTCTTTCAAACCCACACCCAGTTTTTTCATCCCGTAAACCGATTAGTATTCTGTCGTATCATTTGACCCATACAAAAAAACTGACTTGTTTTAGTGGCAAGAAACGTGAAGAGAAAGTACGGATGTGAAGCAAATGGCACAGAAGCGCATGCTAAAGTGCACCCAGCCCCCAGTAATTTACATGCTTATTAGGTGTATTGCACGTGCGGGTATGAAACGGTGTCTTAGCAACCGCATGCTGCATCTTGTGGGTCCGCTTTACGTCTCAGGTATGCATGGGTGCGTATTTGATTCACATTTCATATGGAGCACGCACCGCATCCATACCAGATTCTTCGAAGACCATTCTTCTGATCCGCATGATTCCAGTTGACCATTAAATATGAATGTGTGTCTTAATTCCAATGAACAACCCGATTTTTCGGCCCATTTGACCTGATCGTCCGTTGATATGGAACACAGCGATGAAGATCCCCCATCTCGGGGAATAAATTGATAAGAGATTTGTTTATCGAGTGCGGAAAGAAGCATGCCAACATTTGTACATGTATGAATGTACGCTAAGTGATTTTTTGTAATTCAGACATTGAAAATCCCTACTCCTATACAGTAAGTACGTTCTCAGAAAAATCCAGTGTAGTTTTTTACATAGCGAGACCAAGTTAGCAGAGAATGGGTAGTTTTAGTTTAGTGGAAATCACCCTCCGAATAATCCTTACTTTCATCATGCACAACCGAATCAGGGTATCATATTCTGAAGCCGCAAATCAAATATAATCGGTCAACTTTATAGCCGGCTTTGTTATAAGCCAAGTATGTATGTCAGTCATCTTCTTATTAATTCATTTCCCCATGTCAGTTAAAAATGTTTCATTTATATATCCAGTCAGTCATTCAGTCAGTCAATCAGTCATTGATTCCAGTCAGTCAATCCGTCATTCATTCAGTCAGTCGTTCATCCTGTCAGACAGTCAGTCAGTCAGTCAGTCAGTCAGTCCGTCACTCATTCTGTCAGTCAGTCAGCTTCATCGTCATCCCAAACAAGATACAGTCGGAGCAGACAGCTAAATCCAGATGACTTTTTTTCTGGTCCGCAACAAGTCGCAGAAAGAGACCCGTTAAAAGAGCCCTTGAGCGGACACCCCTGAAGACTGCCCTTCTTTGGAGTGAGTCTGGGAAAGTTGACTGCAACTTTGGTTCACTCCAGACTATATATCAAATCACAAAAACTACAATATTTTTTAACAGCAACTGTATAGCCTCCATAATTTATTTGAAAACAAATTTGAACATGGACAATTTTGTGATGTGAACAAACTACAGTTCCATTCGACACACATTCAGATCTTTCTGTAGTGGTTTTATCAACTTTTGTTAGGTTCTGAGATATAACTCAAACATAAAGTAAGTAAATGATAACTGATGATAGATTTTATTTCAATGATTTTCGCTAAGAGAAGAACAAACGTAAAACATTTCATAGGTTTTTGTCTCTTATGTGAATCAAATGAGGTAAAAACTTCAAAAGGAGTCTTACATGTTATACAGTAATCTTACAGGTTAAAAATTCCAAAGATTTATGTGCCAAAAAGAATTTCTCCAGTGAATTTCTACAACCATTTTTTGGCTACATTATTTTTTGAAACCAGAAGTTTATATTTTTTTTTAAAGTCAGAGGCTAATATTTTACTACGGACTGACGTACTGAATAACGTCTCAGTCGTAGTCCAAGAAAAATCTTACTCGAAACGTTGAACATCTTCAAGTATGCTTCAGGTTCTTGCAATTAATGCCCGTCAGTTCATTCACCTCTGGCCACAGCGAGTACCCACTAAACTTCGCCCCAGTTTTATATGACTCCCCATAATGAATAAATCTGGGTGCTTAAAACCGAACCTAAAAGAATCCTAATTCAGAAGTCAGAGGCCAATAATTTCCTACGGACTGACGTACTGAATAACGTCTCAGTCGTAGTCCAAGTACCCACCAAACTTCGCCCCAGTTTTATATGACTCCCCATAATGAATAAATCTGGGTGCTTGAACCCGAACCTAAAAGAATCCTAAACCTGAAGTCAGAGGCCAATAATTTCCTACGGACTGACGTACTGAATAACGTCTCAGTCGTAGTCCAAGTACCCATCAAACTTCGGCCCAGTTTCGTAAGACTCCCCGTTGGTTCTTGATGCCCGTCTGTCTTCCTGTTCGAGTCGCGCCATTGACCGCAGACAAAATAGCTGGTGGCACAGCTGGTAGAACTTTCTCGTAACTATGAGAGTGAGTTTAGCGAGTCAGTGAGTTAGTAAGTGAGTCAATTATTGAATACGAAAGATTAAAAAAGCAAATGAGTTTGTGATACAGTCAATGACGTCTTATTGTTTTGATATTTGAATAAAGCTGGTGTGAGAACCGCTGACTCTATACAGTCTCACAAGTGTCAACTAGAATACAGTAAATATCGTACATGTTATTGTATGCATTGGCATTTGGCACTGTATGTGTCAATCTCTACTCAAAACCATGTCCGTTCATCACCACCATTCCATGGCACATTAATCATTCAGATGTAGTGACTTTTTCATCACAATGCTTGGGCTTAGGAAGATCGTTTCGAGCATAAATTTATTTGTTCGTCTAATAAAAAAACACACACCGGGAAACATTTTGTTATCTTATGCTCGGATACTTCTCTGATCAATCTGAGAAATTGATTCCTTTTTGTGCACTTTGTCTGTTGTCTAGGTAAGATGTTCAGGTTCACACCGCGCTTAAGCGATTATCAAATTTGAGCGACCATTAAGTTTGAGCGACAAATAAGGTTGAGCAACCAATAAGTTTGAGCGATTATACAATTTGAGCAATTATTAACTTTGAGCAAGTGATTACGAGATTGTATAGTAGCGGTCAAACATAGTAGCGGTCAAACATAGTAGCGGTCAAACTCATGGACGTCATTTTGTGATAATTCGAACAAAATACTACGTGGTACACGGTATGTACAAGGTGTCCCACTAAAAAGTTTCAATGAGAATTTGCTTTAATTTTTGACAGAAAAAATCGAGGTCAGAATAATTTGATTTGTAACAAGCGCAGATTTGTAGAAAATTCTGGCAATTTAGTTTGATCGTTTAAAGTATCAAACAAACCGTCAAACCGTCTTCTTTTACTGTATTACGTATGATTTACGTCAATAGCTCAAACATATCTATTTATTTCTATTTTTATCAACCAGATCGGCAACTTTTCTAAGTTTCAGTCAGCATTTCTGTTCATGTCATTTTTCAGAAAAATCAACGTGGGTCAAAGAAAGATATTCTAAGTACCACTATCGAACGTTTATTATCATAATACATTGCTTAAATCAATCAACTTCAGGCGACACATCCCATTCGGAATCCCGATGTACCTCCCACAATACGCATCTCGCTTAGAAGTATGTAATTTCATTGATGATTTCCAAAAATTACACACATTTCACAAAAACTGCGGTAACAGGTAAATGAAGTAAAATATAATGATGTAATATAAAATGAAAAATAAATAAAAATTAAAATGACTTGAACTGACATTGACTTGGTCTGTTATTGGTGGCTGCCAAAATGGCATTGGCAACGTCGGAGGATTCAGATGGGGGCGGTAGCTCGGATCCGAGTAATCTGCCGGATTTCGATCGTCCCTTTCGTTGGCCGAGAGACGAATCGTACCTACAATGGATCATCCAGTACTTTTATCGAGGTATAAAGTTTGTAGTTTTTCCCCAAAATAAATGAATTCCATGTCGCAGTCACTTATGTATGTAACGGTTATGAAATACATGAAAACTTTTCTTTGTCAGTAATCACTCTGTTCAAACCCTAGAAGCGAAGATGACATTGTTTCAGGTTTCATGGTTCAGGTTTCAGGTTTCATTATCATTGTAAGTCTCAATAATTATGAATCTTTGCCGAAGTGTTTTTTTTACTCCTCCTGGCAATTCCCTCGGTTAAATCTAACTTGAACTTCAAAACAAGCAACGATAATACCATCAGACACGAGTACCGACTACGAAAGATTTTTTGACAAGTTAGAGGCTAGATATTTTTTAATACAAAAATCGTCTAAATGACTATGTTAGAATGGACGCACAATTTGCATAATATGGATAAGTAAATCAAACTGACACAAACAAGTTATGTATTCTAAATACAGATGATCAACTCGTACATTTACTATATCCTCTTGCAATACAATTTTGAAGACGCATAATAAATTTAATGGTGAGTATAACATATTGAATCCACAGATAAAAGTCGCGCAGAGGCAAGTTTCCGTGTTTTCATCACCGATACGTAGATTATGAACAAAAATAAACTTTGTAAATAAAGTTAACATTTTATGATTAAATAAACAATAATTTTGTTAAAAAGACTTTTCCGACTTGCTTTAACACGTTTTTATGTCAGCTGAACGGACTCCGAAACCCAACCCATAAACCGGTTATCAGCTGATAAACGCTAATCTAAAGTGCCTGCAACATTTACGAGTAAACTCTGACGTGATGAATCAGAATTACGATTTTTCTACATTGCCCAACCAAAAAAGTTGTGTACAGAAGTGAAAGGCAATCTTTAGAATACTTGATATTTTTCGGACTTTCTTCCACAATGGTATCACAAAAACAGGTGTAGACTTTTATTATTTAGTGTCATAACTACGGCAGAAAGAAATTCCTAAATTTTTTATAATTCGATATAATTTTATCAATCACTTAAAGTTATTTATTTGGCACATTTTGTTTTTCTATTCAGCGACCGGAGCCAGCAGCTCGATGGCTGGATTCACCGGGTGCAGCTCCCCCGAACCCGCGATTATGTGCGCCGTCGAGTTGGAACGATTGCAATACATTTTACACTTCCCGGAAGAGGTAAGTGAGTGAGTTAATGAGTGAGTGAGTGAGTGAGTGAGTGAGCGAGTGAGTGAGTGAGTGAGTGAGTGAGTGAGTGAGTGAGTGAGTGAGTGAGTGAGTGAGTGAGTGAGTGAGTGAGTGAGTGAGTGAGTGAGTGAGTGAGTGAGTGAGTGAGTGAGTGAGTGAGTGAGTGAGTGAGTGAGTGAGTGAGTGAGTGAGTGAGTGAGTGAGTGAGTGAGTGAGTGGATGATTAAATTCAGGTGGCCTTCCAACTGTCAGCCACAGAGTACGAACTTTTCTACAGCGGGATCGAGCCGATGGACTACGTAAAGTTGGTTTTCAATGACGAACCCAAAGTTTCAATGCTTTTTTAACTCGATTTTCTCAAACTAACGCGATCTTTTTGTAATATTTATTAAACTGTTCTGTCACTTACAGATACGTTCAATGTGATATGACGAGCGTGCCAGCTGCTGACAATCCGAGTCCGGTCAGGAATTTGATGAAACGTTTCTCTGAGGTATGTAGCTAACTCACTCACTCACTCACTCACTCACTCACTCACTCACTCACTCACTCACTCACTCACTCACTCACTCACTCACTCACTCACTCACTCACTCACTCACTCACTCACTCACTCACTCACTCACTCACTCACTCACTCACTCACTCACTCACTCACTCACTCACTCACTCACTCACTCACTCTCTCACTCACTCACTCACTCACTCACTCACTCACTCACTCACACACTCACTCACTCACTCACTCACTCACTCACTCACTCACTTACTCACTCAGGTATCATCATGGGTCACTCACATCATCATCAGTCAACCAACGCACGAAGACCGCAAATCAGTTCTTCTGCTGTTACTGAGGGTGATTGAAACTTGCTGGAACATTGCCAACTTTAACGGAGCGGTGGAATTAATAATGGGATTAAGGTGGATTGACAGTGAATCAGTCAGTCAGTTAGACAGTTAATCAGTCAGTCAGTCAGTCAGTCAGTCAGTCAGTCACTCAGTCAGTCAGTCAGTCAGTCAGTCAGTCAGTCAGTCAGTCAGTCAGTCACTCAGTCAGTCAGTCAGTCAGTCAGTAAGCGCCCAGTAATTGTTCAAAAAAACTATTCATGTCGTCCAGATCCGAAAAACTGCGTCCATTCTGGCTATCTTTATCGGCGGAGGAACGCCGACCGTACGATTACTTGTGTGAACTACTGCTTCCGTCGTCATCCGCTCTACCATCAAAACAATATCGTGAGGCCGTACAGCGAGCATTGCGCATGCAACAAGCCAAGGTTCCTTACTCACATTCTCACTAACTAACTCACTCACTCACTCACTCACTCACTCACTCACTCACTCACTCACTCCTCCTCCTCCTCCCTAATGATCGAAGTTATGATGAAGTCATTCAGTTATGATCCTGTACAACCGATCATGGGTGCAGTCCCGGGTGTCTCATTAATCAGTCTCAACAAGTGCAACATTGACTTCGACGTTGTGCAACGCCTGCAACACGGCACCGTTGTTATTCGTTACGAAATGGAAACCACGCGATCGGTGAGGTGTTGTTGTTGTTGTTGTTGTTGTTGTTGTTGTTGTTGTTGTTGTTGTTGTTGTTGTTGTTGTTGTTGTTGCTAAAATATTTTGTTTTAGGTGCTTTGTAAGTTGAGTCTTGACCCAAGTTGCGGTTCGTTGCTGTGGGAGAAGATTACTGTCATGCTGGCCAACAGTTCTCATGTTAAGGTGAGAGCAGTGAGCACTGACTCCACTGAGTAACTCACTTAATAACTCAATTAATCACACACCATTTTACTAATCAAATAATGAGAGTGAACTTTGTAGGACGTCAACACCAACAAAGCCATCACCACGCTGAAAATGCCCGCAACCGATCAATGTTGGCTAACTTTTTGTATTATACATTCATAGCATTGATTTTTTAGGTCTTCCGGAGTATAAGACAAAATATAATACCTCAAAATATTGAACTATCAAACGTTTTCATTCTAATTATTAAAACGTTTTGTTAGTTGGAGTCGAAGAGAGTCAACAAAGAAACGCACTGTTGGCTCCTGATATACACGCAGTGGTGCGTTTTAGGAAATTGTTTAATTTCACATACAGGGTGTCCCAGCGAGGTGTGATCATTGATTTTTTTGAATAAATTCCATGGTGTTACAGATAACGTTTTAAAATTTTACAGGGTGATAGAACAAGTTTCCGCTGATACGCTGAATCTTAAAAAGTTTGATTTGGTTCAGTATTGCGTGTTTTACGGCCGATCCAGCAACATACCTGTTTTTGTTCTTAACGCGACCGCAATTAGATTTTCACCGAAAATAAATAGTTATACAAAAGAACGAATTTTTGTTTAACTTTGTGTTAAATAGCAGGAAGAGGTATATTTTGAAAGTCAAAGTACATTTTTAATTCAACTAATTGCTTTTTTCAAACATTTTTTTATCCGCAACTTTTCGCCAACATTTGCTAGAAATTGCGATTCGGTTTTCAATATCCAATAGTGAGTGAGAAAGGTATTCAATGTTTCACGCGACATACTTGGATATAAAGTGTAATTTTAAGGCATGTTACTGGATCGGCCGTAAAACACGCAATACTTAACCAAATAAATTTTTTTTAAATCCAGCTTATTAGCAGAAAATTGTTTTATCAACCAGTGAAGTTTTAGGTTGTTATCTAGAACACTGTGCAAGTTATTCAAAAAAATCTTTCATCACACCTCGCTGGGACACCTTGTATATGCGTATGGTATTTTAACGCAATCATGCACTGTAGAAACCAAACCAACCCGTGTTCCAACAAACATCATCTTTATCCCATTTATTTTTTACCGAATATTCCAGCCGATAAGATGACGGCTCAATCAGGCGCTCTTGATGGAGGCATGGTAAGACTGAGCAATGTAAAGCATGTGGAGATTGCCGAGATGTGCGACTTGGACGTTGAGGTTCAGAATTATGTCATTCACTCCCTCATTCACTCACTCACTCACTCACTCACTCACTCACTCACTCACTCACTCACTCACTCACTCACTCACTCACTCACCTCACTCACTCACTCACTCACTCACTCACTCACTCACTCATTCACTAACTCACTCATTCACTCACTCACTCTCACCTCACTCACTCACTCACTCACTCACTCACTCACTCACTCACTCACTCACTCACTCACTCACTCACTCACTCACTCACTCACTCACTCACTCACTCACTCACTCACTCACTCACTCACTCACTCACTCACTCACTCACTCACTCACTCACTCACTTCACTCACTCACTCACTCACTCACTCACTCACTCACATCACTCACTCACTCACTCACTCACTCACTCATCACTTCACTCACTCACTCACTCACTCATCACTCACTCACTCACTCACTCACTCACTCACTCACTCACTCACTCACTCACTCACTCACTCACTCACTCACTCACTCACTCACTCACTCACTCACTCACTCACTCACTCACTCACTCACTCACTCACTCGCTCAGTCACTCACTCATTCACAGGACAAAACGATCGTCAACCAGATCTCGTCCCATGGGTGAGAAACAGTTTCTTCGACCTGTGGATTCCATCGACACGGATCCGGAGTCCAGTATGAGGAGTCGGATATCGACGGCAGCAGTGTCCGGTCCAGATTGTTGGTTACTACTACTTGTTGTTGTTGTTGTTGTTGTTGTTGTTGTTGTTGTTGTTGTTGTTGTTGTTGTTGTTGTTGTTATGACTATATTCTGTTCGCACCTGATTATTTTGTCATACTACATTTCCTGGGAGTGCACCTCAGTATTAAATTCTGGATAAATTATAATCACTGGAATAAAATCGCTTGGAAATTATTGAATATATTTCTTACATGATATTTACAGTCAGTATCTGAATTGTAGAGTTTCTAACTTCTATGCGTGCTCCGATAAGGAAACTTAACAGAAAAAGATAATTTGTTTCCTGAACATTATGGTCAGTGCCTTCGACATTATAATGGAATTGTCAATGAAATTAGCACGCCTAAAAATTCATCTTTTTGACTGTAAATGAGGAATATTTTTCTGACATTTGCTGCGCATCGTTACAGTCTAAGCTTCCACAACTCCAAATTTGGTAAGAAATCGCAATCAGCCAAGGCCTCTTCAAAATCTTCCGGCATTCCGCAGAGCAGTTCTTTTTAGTTGTAAGTCGTATTTGGTGGGGGATAGTTAGAACAGGATGTACTTTGCTAACAGTGGTGTACGAAAAACTTTTTCTTTAAAACATGTTCCACCATCTGTTCTCCCATTTGTTTTAGGGTAAATAATATCTTTCTTGTCTGTTCTATTACTGGTTGCATGTTTTGATTGGGATACAATTTCCTATTTCCGGATTTCGCGAATAAAACATTATTGTGGTACCAAAAAATTATTAACGCTATTTTGGTGTGAACTCGCGTTTATTATTTTCAACATGAAATGGTAGAACATACAGTCAGTTGCAGCTATTTTTTATTTGCTTGACGTTGTTAAAACATATTAACATTAGTGGTACATAGTGCTCGGCTAACAGACTGACTTCGATTTTTGGCTTGCTCTACAGAGTTGGCTTGGTCCACTAAAATTTAACTTGGAATTTGAGCATTGGCTTCACGAAACGTCGTTTACATATCAAGGGACGGACGCTGATATCTTCTTTTAATATGTATTAATATGTTGATGCTGTTTAACGGATATAACTTTCGCTAATTCGGGTTATTGATCTCGCCTGGCTTTGAGAATGTGTGTAAAAACCATGCTTATTTAGTTTAATAAAGCTATTTTCACTGTTACACGCTAATAAACATTAAAACTGATGATTCGAGAAATAGAAAAAATGTAAGTATGCATCTTGCTTCAAAATCATGTCTCCGTACTGTACATCAATGAAACACAGTATCACATTTACTTTCAGTCCGACCTTCAGCAGCGTGGATTCGCCCGTCAGCTCAGGTAA
>OZ038446.1:22395047-22422805 GCA_964036265.1 Daptonema setosum
ATTTCAGACAATATCAAAGATAAATAACAATTATTGCACGTTTTATTCGTTCACTGCAAATAAAATATTTGGGATTTCAAATAGAGTATATATAATTTGATGTGGATCGGTCATGGCAAAACAGGGCAGATATGTATGTCATGGGTACACAAAAAACATTGTATGTATAAATAAAACCTGTAAAACCTCAGATCATCTGTAGACAGAAACTTATGTTCCGTTTAAACATCCATATTAATGTATTGTTATTGTTTTAACGTTACATATAAATTCTAACGTTCGTTGGTGTGTTGTATCAGGCTCTGTATCGGTGGCATGGCTACAACGCACCAACTTACATACTTGTGGCACAACGATGACGCTGATTTCATGGATACAGTACCCAACTATACACCGCAACTCAACTTGACCTGAATATCACATTACCATTATGTATGTTACAGTAATCACTCGGTGGCACTGACCACCTGTTCCGATATCTCGGACATGGTAGCCAGGGTATTGGATAGAAACTGATGAATGGCCGACCTCGACTTTTTCTGTTCCTTCGGCGGTGGCACCTGAGCGGCCAGATTCATCGGGATGCCAAGCATGCCCAGTCCCAACATGGGTGGCATTGGTGCAGCTCGCGGTGACGACGACAACATGGACGACTTGGACACCTTCAACGGTGACTTGCCCATCGGCGATCGTGTTGGTGGTGAACAGAACTGGCCGTCAACCGAACACGGACTCGTCGGACTTGACAGGCCATTGTCATTGCCGTTGGTTGTCAGTTCGGAGGGCAGATCGAATGGTACAGCTCGTGGACGACCACCACCATGTCGCGGTGATCGACGCGCTGAGTTGGGTGCCGTGTGCGATCGTGTGGAACCATTGTGTTGGGTGCCCAGATGCTGCTGATCGTTGTTGTCGTTGTTACCATTTGATTGGGTCGGGTCATGGCCGCATGGCACCGATGGCAGGTTCTCCATGTCCACCGAAGCTGCCGATATGAGACTGCGTTGAGTAAGTTCACCATTGCCACCTCCGTTGACTCGACGTCGACGACCCTTCTTGCTTACGGTACGCATGTTGTGGGCTGACGTGCTCTGGAAGCCAGGTTTTAGTTAGTGGTTACTGTAGGTTACTGTAGGTTAGATGTGGAGTACTGTAGCATGGGGTAAGCGATTACCGTATGTTTAGTATATGAATGGAACTGTACATGGAACTTCTTTCAACTTTCTGCCACATTAAATATGATATGCAAAGATTGTTCTAAAAGTTCATATATTTAGCTCCAACACTTGGAGGTGCGATGCGGTTGTGTGTTAGCAACGAATTAAGACTGACTGAAAATCATTTACAAGCGGTCTAAAGGACAGGAATGTCAAAACAATATTACCCCGAAGTATGTTAGATGCAGTTAGGCTTGGAACAATCAGTGTTAGGCTTGGGTATTAGGATGAGACATAAGCATTGGGCTCAGGTAGCAATTAACAGGATGTGGCTGGCATTGCAAGGTTATGTAGGCAAATTGACGTTTCAAAAGTATGATTTTTATTTGAAAAACATATTAGAAAACACAGGATGTCAAGGGTAGAATGAAAAAATTAGAGCACGTACATAATTCTATGATTCAACCATTACCAGTTTACATACATTTTTTTTATTTGAATTATCTTTCACTGAAAGTTTATGTCTAGTTTTGCAGAAACTTGTTTATAGTAGTTTTTTTTGGTTTTAAATATTATTATAGTTGTTATGAAAACGTTATCCTTCTTCTACCTACCTACTACAGATTTCCAAGCCTGAGCTGTTTCTTAACCTGATTAGCTGTTTCTTAACAGAAAGTATTATAATAATGAAGCGATCAAGCATGCATTCGACCATGAGTACTCAATCAGAATTTGAAGCGGCCATTAAACTCAATAATTCGTGATTCAAACGCTTTTTCGTTTACCTCCGCACTTCATTTTTGCGTTCGCGCAACTATACAATAGTCGAACAGTAATCAATGCAGTAATAACAGTTTTGTTTACAGAAATAGCACCTGTATTGCATAATAAATGAGTAGGCGCTTTTGGTTAGTGACCGATGATCACAGTTTTTTCATGTCAATGCACTCAACCAAAAACTTTATAGTCTCTGTCAAAAAATATACACGAAAAAGTTATAGTCGCTGCAAATTTTCTGCAAACCCATCATAATTTTTTAGTTTGAATTTTTTGGTTGAATGTCAGTTACAAAAGTTTGTCTCCATATGGGATTAGTAACATTTGCGTTGGGCACGTAATTTTAAACATGACTGGATTGTCTTCCTTTCACCGCATCACTCTGAAATCCCCCCATCCGAAAGTTTACACAATGCAGTCAGAAACACACCTGTCCCAGTAGTGCGTTCCCCGGCTCAGTCGGGGGAGGGTGACTGTGCCGGGGAGCCGACTGAGCCGGGGAGCCGACTGAGCCGGGGCCGACTGTGGCCGGGGAACGGACCCGACTGGTGCCGGGGAGCCGACTGTGCCCGGGGCCGACTGTGCCGGGGAACGGTCCCGACTGTGCCGGGGAGGTTGGGGAAAGTTTCTATACAACACCCGACTGTGCGGGGAGGTTGGGGAAAGTTTCTATACGTCACCCGACTGTGCCGGGGAGGTTGGGAAAGTTTCTATGCAACACCCGATTGTGCCGGGGAGGTTGGGGAAAGTTTCTATACGACGCACGACCGTGCCGGGAAGATTGGGAAAGTTTCTATACGACACCCGACTGTGCCGGGGAGGTCGGGGAAAGTTTTCTATACGTCACCCGACTGTGCCGGGGAGGTTGGGGGAAAGTTTCCATTCGACACCCGAATGTGCCGGGGAGGTTGAGGAAAGTTTCTATACGATACCCCGACTGTGCCCGGGGAGGTTGGGAAAAGTTTCTATACGGCACCCGACTGTGCCGGGGAGGTTGGGGAAAATTTCTATACGTCACCCGACTGTGCCGGGGAGGTTGGGGAAAGTTTCCTATTCGACACCCGACTGTGCCGGGGAGGTTGAGGAAAGTTTCTATACGACACCCGACTGTGCCGGAGAGGCTGGGGAAAGTTTCTATATGACACCCGTGCCGGGAGGTTGGAAAAGTTTGAGAATGGCCCCGTTCACGTATATATCCGAGGTCTACAAATTTAAGCCGCAGCTTGAAGCCGAACCTAGTGTTAAAGTATAGAGCAGCTTAAGCTGGCTTAAAACCTAGAAGCTACGGCTTTTTAAAGCTAAAATTTGAGTTGTAGCTTCAAATTGAGCTTAGTGGACAGGTAATTTAGGACATTTAGGCCATTTAGTGGACAGGTCACTCGTATAGAAACTTTCCCCAACCTCCCCGGCACAGTCGGGGTGTCGTATAGAAACTTTCCCCAACCTCCCTGGCACAGTCGGTGTTGTATAGAAACTTTCCCCAACTCCCCGGAACAGTCGGGTGTCGTATAAAATCTTTCCCCAACCTCCCCGGCACAGTCGGTGTCGTATAGAAAGTTTCCACAACCTCCCCGGCACAGTCGGGTGCCGTATAGAAACTGTCCCCAACCTCCCTGGCACAGTCGGGTGTCGTATAGAAACATTTCCCAACCCCCCCGGCACAGTCGGGTGTCGTATAGAAACTTTCCCAGCCTCCCCGGCACAGTCGGGTGTCGTATAGAAATTTTCACAACCTCCCCGGCACAGTCGGGTGTCGTATATGAAACGTTCCCCAACCTCCCCAGCACAGTCGGGTGTCGTATAGAAACTCTCCCCAACCTCCCCGGCACAGTCGGCTCCCCGGCACAATCGGGACCGTTCCCCGGCTCAGTCGCTCCCCGGCACAGTCACCCCCCACGACTGAGCCGGGGCACGCACTACTGGGACATGTGTGGTCAGAAATGATTGACACTTTGATGGTACAGTGACTCGGTGAATGTAAGACTTCCACTACTGTACAAATTGTATGTAATGACCGATCAAAATCTGCTTGCAAGATTATTGACCGTTCCATTATGGCGTTTATTGGGCTCGGCTTCGTTGAGTTCTTGCTATTCTGCTAAAAAGACGAAAAAGGCTATTTGACAAATGACCAATATCATTTACGGACTGCTTACGAAAACAATTTATGTGTGTAACAATTTGGTTGCGTAATTACAGACAAATTTATGTCATTCACTCATACCATCACTTTTTACACCTCACTATTTTATTCTCACTCACTCACTCACTCACTCACTCACCTTATTCAGCGCCGCCTTCACCCCATTTGTCATTGTTCAGGTACTTCTTCAAGTCTTTGATGGCCACCCGATCGATGACCTTGGTCCTTCAACGTCTTCCTGAATATCTTGACGCCCTTGTCAGTGAATCTGCCCCACTTGGGTGGCATGGCCGTTGATTTGCGTCTGATATAGGCGTCCCATTCATTAAAGGGTTTGCACTCGGCCCTGGCCACCTGCCACGGGTATTTGCCGATCAGACTGAAGTAGACGATTATGCCGACGGCCAAGACATCCACCGCCGAATCGACCACGATCGCCTCCTTGACCAGGATGTCGCAGAGTTCGGGTGCGTGGTATTCGTTGGGATCATCAATGTTCTTGACGTACGCCTCATGACGTCGGGTGAGTGCAAAGTCGGTGATCTTGATGCGCTCGTATCGGGATGGATCGAAGATGAGCACGTTTTTGGCACGTAGATTACGGTGGACCAGACCCTCGCCGTGCATAAACTCCAGTGCCGAGATCACCTGTTTGAGTACGACCTTGACCAATTCTTCGGGCAGACCTGCAATGGCAGTAAGTGAGTGACGACAACAACAACAACAACAAAAACAACAATAACAACAACAACAACAACAACAACAACAACAACAACAACAACAACAACAACAACAACAACAACAACAACAACAACAACAAACAACAACAACAACAACAACAACAACAACAACAACAACAACAACAACAACAACAACAACAACAACAACAACAACAACAACAACAACAACAACAACAACAACAACAACAACAACAACAACAGCAACAACAACAACAACAACAACAACAACAACAACAACAACAACAACAACAACAACAACAACAACAACAACAACAACAACAACAACAACAACAACAACAACAACAACAACAACAACAACAACAACAACAACAACAACAACAACGACAACAACAACAACAACAACAACAACAACAACAACAACAACAACAACAACAACAACAACAACAACAACAACCAACCTCCACTTCTGTAGACCGCTTCTCTTAGACTGGCCGTGGGACAGTACTCCTGTACAAAGTAGTAGACATCAGACGTGGCAAAAAGTCCCTCAAACGTGTTGACGATCGACTGATGAGGCGTGAGAAAGTACGAGTAATTGTACTCGCGAATAAAGTCGATATATTTCACCTCGGTCTTGGGGAAAAGTTTCAATGCCACACGTTCGCCGGACTTTTTACACCTGACGAGTGCGACATCGCTGAATCGTCCGGTGCCCAAATGGGATATATCGGAGAACAGGGCCTCCAACGACGGCACATCCTGAATCGGTGACTGGCAATCACTGCCACGACGCACCAGCATTCGATCACGCTTCTTCACCAATGCCATTTTCGATATAGAATTGGACTGATTATATTAATATTGCGTTTAGTTATTTGTAGTTTGTAATTTGGATAATGTTCACGAACATTTGAATTTTGTCGAATTTGATTGTTTTGTTGTTGATGGGGGATAATGTGCTGAGACGACTACATATTGATGGTATGTGAGTATGTACAGTAGACCGAGTCGGATGTGGTGCGAACGGACGTGATTACGGTGGCTGTATTCGAATGGTCGTGACTGTAAATGGACAATTAAGCAGTTAATTGGTCATGTTGACTGGTCATGTTCAGATCCGGCCATTCTGATCTGAACCATTCAACCTCATCTACATCATAATTGATATGATTTCGAGATTCGATTCCGTTTCGCCTTTTCTGCCCACGTTTTTTATGAATTTTCAAGGATATGATGGTTTCCGAACAATGCTGACTTCAAAACTGGTTATAGATTAGGCGATATTCAAGTTATTTGTGACCCGATAAATTATGCGTTAAGAAAAGACTGAATCAAAGGAATTTTACATGCGGAACACGATTGGAAACGTACATATGATGGTTTAATTGGTAGCGTTCGCAAAATCTGCCTCTGCAAGTTGGAAGCCATGACCATGGGAATGACGTAATCGAGTACTTAACTCACGTTGATCAACAACATATACCACATATTGATTAATTACTAGTGAACACTGCCTGTTAGTTGGACTTTATTTTTGCATTAATCGTCTAGTCAGAGATTCAAGCTGGAAATCGCACAAAAATTGCCAAAACGAGGGTGGTGAATCATACAGAGTTAAATACCCACTGCAGTAGTTACAGTATATGAATAAACTACATAGTTGTGGAATAGTTTCCAATGGGCATAATCAACATAGTGGTATTCAGTATTTTATAAACAGCTGATGGAGTTTTCTGGAGACAAAACACTTGTGAGATATTTATTTTAGAAAAAATGCCCTTATGTAGATGCTGAAATAACTTCACTACACAATGTTGGCGCCGAAAACAAAAGACCAGTACAGTCAATAGTGGACTTAGTGAATGGATCATCAATTAAGAGTGCCAACACTTTTGACACTCGTTGTCGCTGTCACGAGGAACGAAACACACCCAACAACAACAACAACAACAACAACAACAACAACAACAACAACAACAACAACAACAACAACAACAACAACAACAACAACAACAACAACAACAACAACAACAACAACAACAACAACAACAACAACAACAACAACAACAACAACAACAACAACAACAACAACAACAACAACAACAACAACAACAACAACAACAACAACAACAACAACAACAACAACAACAACAACAACAACAACAACAACAACAACAACAACAACAACAACAACAACAAAAACAACAACAACAACAACAACAACAACAACAACAACAACAACAACAACAACAACAACAACAACAACAACAGCAACAACAATAACAACGATAACAACAACGACAGCGCCAACAGCTGCAGCAACAACAGCAAAAGTATTGAAATTTTCATTAAGCTGTGCGTTGAGGACAATGGCCAAGTATGTTGACCTTAATAGATGGATTGGGGCGGGACATTCAGAAGTTTACATAGAATGGTACCCTGAGTGCTTCGATGAAGTTGTTCCTACACCAAACATCAGACGTGAATTGATTAATTGGGCGTCAATTGTTGAAGGTATTTCCGCAGTCGGATGATAGGAACAAAAAAGTTACGAGAAAAGTCTGATTTAAGATATGCAGCTTTTTACGATACGTTTTCTTCGTTTACATCAGACTAAAAAATTATCCAGACCAGAATGTTCACAAGAAAGTTTTACTTACAAATAAAAAAACAGTATAGTAAACCCGTCAAACAGCGGTATTTCCTGAAACCATATGAACACAGGGAACTGAGTTGTGCCGCGACTCAGACATAACGGCAACGCCCTGCCCAACTTACAAACATACGTTAAGCAGACCTTACAATGTGGAAGGCACCTTTAAACTATGCCGAATGTGTGCCAAAAGAACACATTAAAGACTATCAAGCCAATTCTGTGAACGTTGCAAACTTTGTGTACAATAAGGAGGGAATGAATTATGAGAATATTTTATTAGGTTATCATAACTGTAGACCTTTCCCAGTTACTCACGATTAAATTATTTAAGATGGATTATATTAGTACATATTTTAGCCTAGAGAACCTCTATTTGTGCTGTTGTATTAACTGTTATCAAAGAAGGTGACAACTGGGTAAACTTAGTTCATCTCAACTGCATGTCAATGTCAAACCTACATATCCTGTTTTAACTGTTGATCATCACTTTGTAAAACTTTCGCCTTTTCTTTCAGTAAATTTTCACGATTGTTATTTCAAATTGTCAACACTGTTTCAACAAACTGTCGGTAGATAATAAACAATCTAATGGTCAATAATAGATTTTTTTGTTTCACTATATAGTTTGCAACAAGATATAAGGTTTTCGTATAGGTGCGTAAGGTCAATATGGCTACAAAGTCCGATGCCAAAGCCGAACGCCTATCAATGTCTTTCAATGTCAACAGACGAACAAACCTGTGTGTTTCAACGAAAACTTGACATTTTTACACATAATGAGCAAAACCAAGTTATTCTAAAATTTAATATACCTCTCACACTGGGAATGTGACAATGCAGTTGCCTGCTGACCTTCAGATCTTACGTAGGTAGACGGAATGTACCCGGAAATGAATACATCACCCAACGTGTGCACAAGAGTCGCCAATTGACATTTGATTATGGTCTCAATTTATTATCCATCTTGTTGCAAAACGTGTGTTTTGTTTGGGTAATGAATGGAATCTTATAATCTCAGTATTTTTTTGAAAAAAATCCGGATTTATACAGGGTGGGCCAAAAAATTTGACACGATTTCATCCGTGTATAACTTTTTCTTGAAACAACCGATTTCATCGGGTTGAGAAGCATTTCAATAACAAAATATCAACTTAAATATCCTGAAATTTTCGTCAACTTCACTTGTTCCAAGCTCTCAAAATAGAGGAAAATCTGAAAAATTAGTTTTTCTAAATTTACAAAAAAATTTTAGTACTAGATCATTTATCACCATTTACGTAGATTGATTGTTACAATCAACTAATTTAACATACTTAATCAATTATTTACGGCTTTTTAGCTTTTTCAAAGTTGTCTTGTTAAAAAAATAATGATAACTTTCATAGAAATCCAAATTGCTCTTCTGATCTTTTGAGACTCGATTTTTCGTACCACAGAGTTAGAAAGCGAATTTCACATAAAAAATCTTTTTTTCCGAAACAGCCCCGTTAGAGTTGATCAACTGGTTTTAAATACTATTTTTATTGTGTAGACAACTAAAAATTAACAAAAATTCGGTTCCGTGAGAATTGTGATACTGAACATAATTTTTTTTCAAATTTGAAAACTGATTGATTTGGTAATTTGGTCATACCAAGAGCTAGGATATACGGATCTTATCAAAAAATTCAGAAACTTTAAGTTTATATGTTGTTGTTAAAATGCTTCTTACCGCATGAAATTCTGTCGATGCATGAAAAAGTTATTAACGGATAAAATCGTGTCATTTTTTTTGGCCCACCCTGTACAAGTAATATATACAATAACACCCAAATAAATAAATAAATCTATCCTAATACACAACCTGAATGCTGAGCAAACTTTTTGTCTGTGTCTGCCAAAAAGCCAAGTCTTAAATGGGGAAGATTGATCAAAATTAAAATAACAGCAAAGGTCGAGCACCACTAAATTATTAAGTTCAGTTCCATGTCACTGGTTAACGCGAAGGTTCAAAGTGACTGTGACAGTTATTAAACTTGGACATCATGTCAAAGGTGGGTTGTTGGTACTGTTGATAGAAAAGGAATGTATTATGAGCGTATGAGGCGACAACAATAACAACAACAACAACAACAACAACAACAACAACAACAACAACAACAACAACAACAACAACAACAACAACAACAACAACAACAACAACAACAACAACAACAACAACAACAACAACAACAACAACAACAACAACAACAACAGCAACAACAACAACAACAACAACAACAACAACAACAACAACAACAACAACAACAACAACAACAACAACAACAACAACAACAACAACAACAACAACAACAACAACAACAACAACAACAACAACAAAAACAACAACAAAAACAACAACAACAACAACAACAACAACAACAACAACAACAACAACAACAACAACAACAACAACAACAACAACAACAACAACAACAACAACAACAACAACAACAACAACAACAACAACAACAACAACAACAACAACAACAACAACAACAACAACAACAACAACAACAACAACAACAACAACAACAATAACAACAACAACAACAACAACAACAACAACAACAACAACAACAACAACAACAACAACAACAACAACAACAACAGCAGCAACAGCAGCAACATGAAGGAAGGATGTTTCAGTTGACCTTTCTATCGGAACACTGTTGTCTTGATTGCGTGATACTTGAGTAATGCCAACTGCACCAATGTACTCTTCAGCTTAAGTATGCCACACCGAAACCGAACTCTAACTAAACCTATTTGACCTAAAAACTAGTATAAAGCAGTCAGATTTACCGAGACTATGCAGGTCCATTTTAATTAAACTTGTTTTTTATATGTATCCTAAAACTGTTAGGAGAACTGCAGAAAAACTGTTAGTAGAGAACTGCATGTATGAGGAAAATTGTTTACATGTAGTTGTTTAGTGTATGTAGAATACTAAGATGAACTTGTGAGGCTCTTTAATAGAGGGTAAACAGGTAGGTAGACGTTGGTGTGGTAACTAAACTAATAACTACGATACAAATAACTGTACGTCATCAACAACTGAATACATAAACACTTGTGGGTTGTCTATAATAACAGACTATAATCACGCAATCAGTTCAGTAATTGGTAAACAATGGTTGTACTTTTAATCCACAATTGTGTTATTCATAGCAACGTAAGCTATTTTTTCTCCAAATCAGTTTTGTCATTTGGTCCGAAGACGGTGGAAATCTGTATTTTGTATTAAAATGAACATGGACAACCGAAAAATTGTGTAGTTACACATATAATAGTTGGAATTATTGGAATAACAAACTGACAACACAGTGATGATTATTGTAATTGACGTAATGACGTACACGAGTTATGGATGGCTCCATCTGTAATTGGCACAATCACTCAACGTGTCAACCAGCAACAGGATCTGCCAGAAAAATATGACCATAAAAGATTGTTTATCATTCCAAACATCTAAGCATTCCAAACAGACAGATAACCATTTTCGGATAAGTTTAATTTTAAGATGATAGTTTAGTTTAATCTTTGGTCTGAAACGACTACATGTTTGCCTGAAAAATTGGAGTCGGCAAATAAGTAAAAGGGTAAAAATGAGCGTGAATCGGCAAAACAATTTTTTCTGCTCTTCACTGACTCCTACGTCAGATCAATCAAACAAGGAACCCACTAAACTACCCTTCCTAATGGTTAACCAAATTAGGGCTACTTTGAAATCCGGCTGGCAACTATTTTGAGATCTTATAGTTGAGTTTTCTTGGAAGCCGTGACGAACTATTAAACATGTCTTCCAACACAATATAATATAACATGATATAAAACACTATCTACAAACTTAAAAAAAACAATTAAAACAACAATACAAAGAGATGTGTATCGGTTTCTCGCTATTATGTCAACTATTCGATATGACCATGCTGTACTTGGATGCCTGAAAGTGACGTACGACGACGCGGTCAATCTGTAATTGGCATCATCCGTTGTTATACGATAGCAGTACAAGTATTCTACATAGATATAGCCTATCCAGGCTTTCTTGTTAGCACAAAAACTTTTTGGCGCGCAGTTTGAATTCTAATCAGTTTTTGGCGTGCTTTCAAACTTTCGAGAAATAAGATTTTTTTGCATAACTTTCGGTGGGGAAAGCAGCTACCAAACAGTTTGAAATTAATAGTGTCTGTCATTGATAGTTATACATAAATGTTACTTATAGTTGAGTTATAACTCAATATTTAGTTATAAATTAATATTTAGTTGTACATTAATATTAGTATACCTACATAGAAATGTACGGAATGCGGAATGCTGGCAATCTGATTGAATTCACGGCAAACCGGAACATTGTCCAAACCAATATGGGATTACCAACGGCAGTACCCTCTGGACGCCTGGAGGTACATGCATGTTCTACATTCAGTTACAGTATATGCGGTCGAAAAATATTCCGCAGAGCATGGTTATTTTGTTGTACAATGTAAAGAAACAAAAGGCAACACTTTTCCTGGTCTCTTCATTCTATATTCTAAAATAATTTCTCATTAAGAGGAAAGTCGACGAACTTATAACCACTTACATAGTCTGAGATTTTACCGAACGAAAAGTGGGAAGAACCGTTTTTTTTACTAAATTTTTATATCAAGTATCATACTTACTGGTGAAAGACAAAGAGTACAGAAAACTATGCTCTATTGGGTCAAACAGCAACAGATCAGAATCGTAAAAACTTTAGAACATTGTTTTCGACAAAGTTATATGGAAAGTTTATTTTAATAAATATTTTGTAGTTACCAAAAGGAGTAGGCGTGGTTCGGTGACATTGGTCTCTTGAACATGCCGGGATACGGTAGATTTAATTTTGTGTATGGATTTGGGATCTGAAAACTAGTCTCACGTACGTGTCGTGTCATACATACTATACTGTACGTACATATTATATGTACGCATTGGTTATTCTGCTGTACTGGGGCACTCAAGAAAATCATTCATACAGTACATAAAATTCAATACATCGGCTGCAAAAGATATAGTTTACAGGTTAAGACTGGATTTCGGAAATTCGTGTTTATATCTTGCCGAATAAATTGAGCATCTGCAATGACAACTTAGATGATTTTTTTATGAAACGTTAATGATAAAATTATCTACAGCGCTAAATCAGTTAAAATCATTTTTAACACTCAAGTAGGACGAGCCCAACTTTAGAGCTTAACTTAGAGGTATTGCTCATAATTTTTTTACGAGATTCTGATGAAATAATAGCGTCGGCCTTAACCTCCTTATAAAATAGACATCATCTTGGCAATCCCTCTCATGTCCCTCTGTGCCTTCAGGCCACAGACATTGTTTACTGTTTGATGACCGCTTACCTTCAAAATTTCTTCAGCATTGCATGAAGTCGTGTAAAGAGTTACCGTAATCCAGGGATACCATTTGTGGTATGAAAGTTGTTAGAGTCCGAGTCAAGGCTAACTGGATTCAACCGGTTGGCGCGAATCTGTATAAGTATACTCAATATGATGTGAGATCCTGTGAATGAACAAGCAAAGTTTGCTACATATCATTTTATGGCAATGAATTAACCCAAAAAGCGCCAACTGAAGAAAGTCTAAGGTCAAAATCAAAGGCTAAATACGGTATGTAAATTATCTACAAGAGATATATGAGATCGGTGAGTTTAATACAAAGAATAGTGTGAACACAACAACAAAAACAACAACAACGACAACAACAACAACAACAACAACAACAACAACAACAACAACAACAACAACAACAACAACAACAACAACAACAACAACAACAACAACAACAACAACAACAACAACAACAACAACAACAACAACAACAACAACAACAACAACAACAACAACAACAACAACAACAACAACAACAACAACAACAACAACAACAACAACAACAACAACCACAAGGATTAAATGCGGTATGTAATTTATCTACAAGCGATATATAAGATCGGCGAGGTTAATAGAAACAACAGTGCGAACACAAACAGATGGCATGATAACCCTTGTAATTACCGTAATCTCTGAATCAACCATATTTATATTATATTTTCTTATTTAACTATTTTACGTCAAATAGGGCAGTTATGTATTTTGATTCGAACGTTTGTCTTTTAACTTTCGTGCAATAATATTCCAACTAAGTAACTTAACAAAGGGGCATTTAAAGTAAAAAGTTTCTATGGGGTGAGTGAGTGAGTGAGTGAGTGAGTGAGTGAGTGAGTGAGTGAGTGAGTGAGTGAGTGAGTGAGTGAGTGAGTGAGTGAGTGAGTGAGTGAGTGAGTGAGTGAGTGAGTGAGTGAGTGAGTGAGTGAGTGAGTGAGTGAGTGAGTGAGTGAGTGAGTGAGTGAGTGAGTGAGTGAGTGAGTGAGTGAGTGAGTGAGTGAGACATTGAATGAGTTTTCAATGGGTGAGTCGGTAAGTGAATGGCCATGAACTTTGGCCATTGAATAAAGAAATGAATTTTATGTAATGCTGCATAAAAGCGCTGTTATAAAAGCGATGTATAAAAGCGCTGTTATAAAAGGAGTTCGTTGGCTCGTCGTGAGAACGATCTGCTCATGGCAGAGATCAAACAAATAGCAGATGCCATGGTATTAAATAACAAACACAGGTCGGTCGTTGTAGTGGCGAACAAACGGGGACCTGACTTGGTGATATCTGACCTTATTCCAATCCGAAGTTGTATAACGTGTTATTAAGTTAATCGTCATCAAATGTATAGGTCAGTTTCGTGGATTTAAAACTCTGATCACATCTTCCTGACTTAATTACTACACTGCCAACACTCCGAATATTGCCCGGTCATTCCTTATAAGAACTGACTACGTAGTGAAAGTCAATATTTTCAGCCCATGATGAATGGTCTGCTACAGTAATTCCGATGTTCGCTGGAATCTAGCAGAAACCTATACGGAATGGGGGCCGTTGCAATCTACGATTCACGGTACATGAACAAATCACGGGATTTTGTTCTCGTGTGTCATGTGATAACTGTTTTTCTTACAAAGCAGTATTCGGATACGCGTTCAGAGTTTTACGGGTTTTCCTATGTTGTCTGTCAACCAACGACGGGTGTGACTGCCCTTTAAAGAGGCTAAGCTTGGTGGCAGTGGTGGAACATCACTGAAGTTTCCGGTCAGCCTTTTATTTCCAGAAACTTACTTTGGATAGTTTTAGGTTTTTTGTTGTTGTTGGGTTGTCTCACTCGGATTAAGACTTCGCCGGGTCTCCATCACGAATGGTGCTTGCCATAGGCATATCATGGACTCAGATTCCAAGTCACTTCATCGGGTGTTCAAAGCATACTCTTTAACGACCATCAGTCAGTAGGTCACAATTTTATAGTTGGTTAATTTTGTAATGTTGTGGGCTTCAATACGGTATAGAATAATGTAATCTTTCGATCTGAGTTTGGTGAAACATCTTGTCTATTTTTAGTTACGTAGAGTGGATGGTAATTGAATTTTTATGGAGAAACTGCGCATAAAACAGAGTGTGGACTGCTCATAACCATTTCGAAATAATCACCCCCAACGACTAATGACTTTGCGCCATTGCTGGTGGCAGAATGGGTCTGCTTTAGTCGAGTCAAAAATTACAATATAGAGACTTCTGGTTCTGATTCAACACTTGAAACGCTTTTTTGAAACGTATTTACTTATAATAAGTTTTGATTACTTACTCAAATCAGTAAAAATCAGAGTTTTGTTGTATGTTCTCATAGAAACAAGCTTAAAACAGCAAATGCAGTGAAGTTAGGTTGGAGAGTTTTCAGAGTGATCAAGTTACAGTTGGATAATAATTTCTTTCCTATGTAAAATACTAATTTATCCTAGCATTACTGTCAGCGTGGGTCAGGTTTGAATATATCCTACATAGAATACATGTGCATTTGTATGTAGTATCCTATAATAATACGTACATACTGTCATATGCAGATCCTTCCAGTGACCAACACGACGTCATTCGTAAATAATTCAAGCATTCTGTCGATCTGTTAACGGTACAGCTACTGGATTTAGCCAGAGCACAAATGTATTCTATCGTGGCACATCTGTTAAATCAAACCTCTCTCCTGAGATTTACGTTGCAATTTATCGCCTTCTTATGTTCTATGAATGCAAACAAACTTTGACAAAACAGATTAACAAGAGCATAGAAGATAACTAAAATTAATCTAATTAAAGAAAACTCATGCAATTCAAGAATTTTATAATGGTAATTGCAAATGCGCAACTGCATATAAAATGCATAAGGATAGAAATACACGTTAATGTTCTCTGAGATTACTAAGCCCTATTTATCACAAACTTCATACATACGTAGACAATTTCATTAAGTTTACGATGAATAGAGCTCCGAACTCTCAGTAAAAAAATACCGCAGCAATGTCAGGCTGGAAAACTGTCAGAATATGTAGAAAGCTTCAGTGGGTTTGAAAAAAGTTTTAACCGGATAAATCGATTTTAAACATGGATTTATGGACTATAAATGCATCCATACATACATACGTTCACACATGGAATAGGTTTGTGATTCGAGTCCACAAGTGAACGTGCCAACAACATGAGATCTGTATATAGAATATCCTATATACAAACCAGGCATTCGTGATTACATACACTGAGTCCTCTGCGTACATAAAACTGCATGCGCGGAATATTCAGTGGCGAGTTGGAAGCATCGGAGCACCACAACCACATTCAATAGCAACAACAACAACAACAACAACAACAACAACAACAACAACAACAACAACAACAACAACAACAACAACAACAACAACAACAACAACAACAACAACAACAACAACAACAACAACAACAACAACAACAACAACAACAACAACAACAACAACAACAACAACAACAACAACAACAACAACAACAACAACAACAACAACAACAACAACAACAACAACAACAACAACAACAACAACAACAACAACAACAACAACAACAACAACAACAACAACAACAACAACAACAACAACAACAACAACAACAACAACAACAACAACAACAACAACAACAACAACAACAACAACAACAACAACAACAACAACAACAACAACAGCAGCAGCAGCAACAGCAGCAACAACAACAACAACAACAACAACAACAGCAACAACAACAACAACAACAACAACAACAACAACAACAACAACAACAACAACAGCTACAACAACAACAACAACAACAACAACAACAACAACAACAACAACAACAACAACAACAACAACAACAACAACAACAACAACAACAACAACAACAACAACAACAACAACAACAACAACAACAACAACAACAACAACAACAACAACAACAACAACAACAACAACAACAACAACAACAACAGCAACAGCAACAACAACATTTATCCATCATTTTTATAGAAAAATCTAATAAACTTTCTAAATTTCAACTTAAAAAATACATACAAACAAACAAAATCAACCAGTTTGATTTTCCTGGAATTAATGCAAGTCGAAAATGTTTTTACTCTCCATGCTTCGAGCTCTGGAATCACATTTACAAATGCTTTTAACTGATTTAACGTCAGGTTATCGCAACAACTTTTTCTCGTATTTTCTCGCTGAAAACTCGATAACTTAATCCAACAACTGCTGAACAGGTGCTTTTCTATTCTACTCCGATATTTTATGAACATGGTAATTGGGTAATTTCGATGCTGCAGATATATCTTGTGTTGTTCTGAATGTTGCGTAATGAAAATTTTTGAAACAGGTTGAGATACAGATTTATTCTATTAGTTTTGCGACTCTTGTTACAGACATGAATCTTACGAACTCAATGGACTTTTTTATTAGAAACTTTACTTCCTAGTTACACTTATAACGCCAAGTTCAATAGAGTTGAAATACGTGAATATAAATTACACCCTTATCCAAGATCAAAGGCTAACAACTAACGACTGAAAAACGAAAAACTCAACATTAACATCTGTAAAACTGGGTCGGCAATTCTTTCATTTTGCCGGTGTGGAGAAGAATTGATAAATAAATAAATCACACAGCAAAACTGCGCACCTGGCGAGTGAATATTTTGCAGTGGCAAAGTTTAGGACCAGAAACGTTCGAGTCATCGTTGTAAAGTGAGACGACCAGAACAAATGGTGGCACACGTGGCTTCACTGATGAGTTAGAAAGGTGAGCAAAATGTGCGAAAAAAAACGTGTGACTGACTTACTGACTGACTGACTGACCGACTGACTGACTGACTGACTGACTGACTGACTGACTGACTGACTGACTGACTGACTGACTGACTGACTGACTGACTGACTGAACTGACTGACTGAAATGACTGACTGACTGACTGACTGACTGACTGACTGACTGACTGACTGACTGACTGACTGACTGACTGACTGACTGACTGACTGACTGACTGACTGACTGACTGACTGACTGACTGACTGACTGACTGACTGACTGACTGACTGACTGACTGACTGAATGTGCCATAACACGAATGTGCCTGACTCGTGATCATCTCAGCGGTATCCAAATGGGAATCAGGCCTACGGCCATCATTTGGCTTAGTCCGGGATTCTGCCAGTTGACGGACGTCATCACCAGAGACAAGTAAAAAACATATGATATTTTATAGTCATGAAAGTGTGTTTTTTTTATAAGCGACACAGGTTTTGCTCAATGACTTGAAATGAGTGTACGACTAAGCATGGAACATGTGGAAAGCTTTTCAAACAAAATATTCATTCTCACTCTTGCGTTGATCAATGTGTGGCAAAATCATTGAGTGTCACTGTTTCGCAGACTCTTGAGAGTATTCCCACAACTTCTAAGCTCTGCTAATTCAAATCCAAAATCAGAATGTTATCAGAATGTTTCAGCAATTTTTTCGCAGATAATACTCAGTTTTACACTACGAGTTTCACTCTCTTAATCTGCGACCCGCTGAAAATACTGCAGAAAATAATCATACAACTATAATGAAATAAAAACAAACCACTGTAACAGAAATGTTCTTGTGGAGTGTGGTGATCAGTTGTGTATAATGTGACTGACATATGTGTCAATAGCAAAATCCTTTCATTAGGACCCAAATCATCTGCTCCTATTTACAACTTGTGTGCCAACTTCACATTTGTGCCAGTATTCGAGGTTTATATGAAAAAGCTTGTCAAACAGATGTTGTTAGAATTATTAATTAATTTGTCGAAGACATCATTTACGTAGTTGGTGATATCAATACATTAGGTTAGAATTCGACAACAACAACAACAACAACAACAACAACATGTGTGGCAAACGCATTCTGTTAAATGTGTGGTACAAAAAGCGAGCCCGGCGCGGACAATAGGCCACTTTGGTGTCACTTTGATTGGGTGTGGCAACTTGAGAGGCAAACACAGATGGACATTTATTATTGTGGGAAAATCAATTCGAAACTGAATGTAAGCCTGGAATTCTCTCACTGGAATTCATTCATCATCATAAAAACTTTTCTGACCCAGAAAAGTCATCACGCCTCAGAAGTTCAGCGATCATTTAGTTTCGTAGATGACGGATGGATTTTCAGAGCACATTTCTCGAAAAATGTTTTCTCAGTTTTACCAAACTATATAGCCAATAACAATGCAATATGTTCTGCTGGTTATACATACTGTATATTAATCATAACAAAAACTACAAATACTGTAAATATATTAAAATGGAAAAGGCCATGTCGATTATACTGTAACAAAACACGTCTAACAAAAGAGACTAAAATTGAAAACTGAAAACTGTCAGCAAACTCAATTCATTTATCGGATACAGGAGAGTTAACTACAAATTGCAATAATTGCACTCAGAACAAAATGTATACAGCATAGGTTAACAAAAGCATATCCGTTCCGATACGTGATTATGGAGAGATTCCATAGCAGTAAGGTGATAACAGTGAGGTGATATGAGTAAGGTGATGTAAGTCATTATTACTACAGCATGTTAATCCACTGCGAATGATGATGATGCCCACAAAGAATGATGATCACCTGAATTCAACAAAAGCAAATGTGAACTCGATCGTAGAGCCCTTAAACTATGTAATACGAAAATCCGGGATATTAGAAACTTTCATTTACAATTTCCGGTTTGCTGGAAATCTCGTCACCAGAAAATCCGTTTGTATAAAGCGGCATTTCCGGCCCACTGATTATTATCAAAACCATGAATATGTACTGAGATTTTTTGCATTATTCCTTCAGTTATTGTTAATTATTACTTTTGTTGTATTGAAATTCACTGGGAAATTTCAGTAAGGAATAATGACTTTCGTGAGATATAAAGTGTGTTGGTGTATGTAGCCTTGCCTACCAAACCGGAGTGTTAAAGCCATGTTGTTTCTGCAAGCAAAATTATTGCCCAAACGTCTGAAAATGAAACATTACTAGTCTCAACTCAACTCAGTTGACACCATAGTTTAACACGGTATAGCATGAGGTGATCACGATTGATGTGCGTGTTAACACTGATGTTTTGTTATCAGAAGTTATGGACACTACTTTTGCTTGCTGGAACAACATACGGGCTTCACATAAATGGATGACAAAACCGAAACACAAAACAACACAGAGAGAGAGAGAAAACACAGAAACGCGGAAATGAAATGAAGCTGATAGTCGAACAACTGTGTTTGAATTCATCAATGCAACGGATTATATCATCCATTTAAATAAGATAAGACTGTGGTGCGTAGTTGACTGACAAACTAAAAAGTCACGAAACATATGGACGTTCCATTGGGGTTCGTCCGAATGGGTTTGTTGTTTTGAACAAATTGACTACCGATAAAACCTTGCACACACAATTTGAGAATTAATTATATGGGAAGTCATAAAATAACAAATTTAACAGCTATGTACATGTACATAAAACAACAGAAAATGAATAGGCACCAGTTTATGAAAATAGTTCAAATGACGAAAATCGGTAGGAATCAGCAAATTTCGTCTTTTTGTAAATTCACGATGTATGTACTTATGAAATTTCAACAACATATTCCATTAAAATGCGGATTGCCATTTTAACATACAGAATGGCAGGTGCGTGGTTGACGGTGAGCCCTTTAACAAAACATATTTCTTTTCAGTTGACCGACTCTATCGAGTCCGAAATTGTAAAGCGCACATTTTAGCCGGTATTTCCACAACTCTCCAGGGAAATGGAACTTTTTTATCTCTGCAAATAATGGTTAGAATTTGTTCCTATAGTAGCTCCATAAATATTTGCGAAAGAAAGTGAAATAGCATTTTCACTGTAATTAAACAAATCATTGTTGATTTTTATCATTGATCGGTACTTTGATATCGGCGTTGGGTGGGCAGGCCTTTGTCTAAAACTAAGTGAAACTTTCAACCAACAGTTTTGAAACTAATTTTTAAAAACTAAGTAGGAAAAACCAGTATGTTTGGAGGGACAAGTGACGTGAATAAAGTAATGCATAGTTAGATAGCAGACTTATCAGCAGATGTTTTTTTATCAATTGTTAATTAGAAAACGTAATCCGATTGTGAACACAAAAAAATGCACGTGAACAGAATATCTTAGCAACCGAAATTTCGTACAGAAAAACAGATGTTGTGATCGGAAACAGAACAAAGAGACTTACGTGTTACACTGTGAAAAAAAATTGAAGGAAATACGGATAAAGAAAGGCTTAGTCGACTTAGTAAAGCCCAACCCGATGCGGCCATAGTTTTCGTCTACCGCACCCTTTCTAAATGAGAAAACTATTCCACATTTTTCTGATACATAATCTAAAGCGGCATAGTAGTGGAAGTACTGATTATATGTCCGTTTTCGTGAAATTTTCCAAGCTTATAATGTCTCATGAGTGATTACAGCTGAATACTGCACTAAGCGTGACACCTAATCGAATGGTGCGCAGTGTTCCATAATTGACGTCATACTGGTGTGGCATGTCAGAGACACACCACATGGGTTATGGTAATGGCGGACTGCACTAAACAGTCTCCAGCTAACTGACATGAAATTTTATTTTTATATATAATTTACGCAATTTAACCTCATCAGCGGAAGGATTTCCAGTTTTTACACAATTTCCCTAAGACAGGGAATTCTCGGATTGCCTTCGTTCATCGTCCGCCCATGGCCACACACAACATCGGCAGACAACGATCAGGGGGTACACCGGCGGACGAGCGAAACCTCTAAAGGGAGGGGAATTTTTCCAAAGAGAGAAGAATTGACAGTTTTCAGACTAATTTATCTACACCTTAGGGAACAATCTCTAATTATTAGAACCGCCAAAGAGGGGAATTCCACTTTTCCCACCCCTTCTCGTCCACTAGTGAGGGGGTACAAGGTGGAACCGGCCCCATTTTCTCTCAATCTGGATCGAAAAAAATTCTTTTGTACATCTTTGCAGTTTTGCGAAAAAATCTTTCTCCTGTTGGATGAGGAATTGACCTGGGTGTAATTTTTTTGCTGCTCCTCCGCCACTAGTTGGGTGGAGGGGGAGAAGTGATTGGAGGATGGCGTGATCGACGCCCATTTGACGATCGGGGGGAGGGGGGCACATCCGAGCACAGTTAACATGTATGGCTGGGCACGACATATCCTATCTTACATAGTTGTTGTGTTGGTTGCAATTGACTTCGATACCTACATACTTACTTGTACATACTGTACATGACACTTGCGGACGAGAAGGGGTGGAAAAAGCTGAATTCCCCCCAGAAAAACTGTCGATTCTCCTTCTTTGACGAAGTTTCTCTCCATACTGAATGATACAGTTGATACAGTATGTAGATATGTAGATATGTACTCTATCATTCATCATCGGTAACGAGACTGAAATTGAATGCCGCCAGTATTTACTCAGCCACTTATATCTCGTGTCAGTAATCAAGACTTCTGCACGTTGATTGCTTCGTCAAATTCTATGGTAAGCGAGATAAAATTAATATAAAAATGGATAGCGTGATTCTAAACATCAATCTACAACAATGTATTGATTACAACAACATTCACGACACGCAATGTTTACCTCACAATCATCAACGTCACAGAACATCGTGTTTGCGGCACAACATGTCTTATTTAACTGAGTCGTGGTTCTAGAACTGATATTCATAAAGAAATCCACTTATGTATCGCTGTGAACACAACGGGGAACCTTCAAGCAAAACTGTAAGTATGAACTTATGGTTGAACCGGGAAATGAAATATTGTTCGATATAGACATAACGAATCAAGTGTTCATTAGATATGCTGGGAATTGGGATGGTGCAGAACCAATGAAACACGTGTCAGCAAATGAATTTTCCTTGAATCAACTGATGTCTATAGGGTAAAAAGCCTAATAATAATAATAATAATTATAATTATACTTCAACCTGGAATATTCAGCATACACTCTCGGAAATTTTAATACACAGCACGTTTTATTGTTCATAGTGAGGATGGACTTACGAAAAAAGAAAATGAAGTTAAGTGGCAAATGTTATAATGAAAACGATTATGATGCTGATGTGTTTATGATACGCCGTGTCACGTATAATATGTAAGTATGCCGGAAATTATTGGGGTCGTGCAGCAGAACAATCTAAGACCAGAATTTAGAAATATATGGGACATACAGTGGATGTTAGTTATGATTGATAGGTACCTGTACATACAGTATGTACATATACATACAGTATAAGGATCATATCACGGCATACATTTACTGTAGTAACAATATTTTATATCCAAAACAAGATCAGTTTATTATCGGCTCACACGTAATTCGTCAGCAGCTTTACATCTAAAACCTACACTTCTAGCATCTTACCATTTGGATTTTAGACGTGATTGTGAAGTTTGCCTGAATCAACAAAATGGTTTTTCTATTCGGCGGCCTCTTCAAAGTTTTCTGTAGGAAGCAAGTCACCTGATGCTGTTGTGTTTAACGTATGAATGTAGTTATGCCGATGATCACTAACCGGTTTGAAAACGGAAGACATCGATATCTGCTTAGTCAACCAAGTCTGTTACTAACAACGTAGTATAGACACGGTGCTTGAGATGAGCACGTGCGACTGCAGATTAAGTTGAAAGGACTTGAAACACTGATTTACTGAAACATCGAAGAAATACGAAAAAAAAGTAAACTAGTGACTCCTTGATTCACATACCGACTAAGCCAAACATTTTTTTATTAGTTCCATTGAAAACTCTAAACTTATTGACGCAATTAACGTGTATAGCGTTAACTGTACAGATGTTCCGGGTGATCTACAGATGTATTTTATGTAGCTTATCGAGTACGTAGCTGAACAACTGCAAACACTAAAGCAACAGCTTCAAAGATGCAGATGTTTTAGAATGTTCTGAACTTTTTTGACGTTGACCAGCGAAACATCGAGATGATGGTACTTGAATCGTTTAAATCGTTTCACATCTCAACTGTATGAGTGAATGAGAAAGTGAGTGAGTGAGTGAGTGAGTGAGTGAGTGAGTGAGTGAGTGAGTGAGTGAGTGAGTGAGTGAGTGAGTGAGTGAGTGAGTGAGTGAGTGAGTGAGTGAGTGAGTGAGTGAGTGAGTGAGTGAGTGAGTGAGTGAGTGAGTGAGTGTGTGAGTGAGTGAGTGAGTGAGTGAGTGAGTGAGTGAGTGAGTGAGTGAGTGAGTGAGTGAGTGAGTGAGTCAGTCAGTCAGTCAGTTAGTCAGTCGACGAATTATGTAGGTGTGATGGTGAAAAAATATTAGTGATAAACCAACCAACAGGCTGAATAACTTTTGAGAGTAATGAAAAAGCTCAGTAACCAGTAAAACATGCATCGAACAATACGGCAGTCCATTCGTAATCGACTCTGGTTACAACTGTTGTTTGTCGGTCAAGACGAATCGTATCCCAACGGACGGAGTGTCGGATCAGATAGACCCTGGTGTGACGTCAGACGAGATCACCCCAAAACAAGGTTTAGATGGGTAGGACTTTGATCCAACGTGACCTAACACAAAATGTCAGAAAGTGAACTAACATGAATCGATTGAAAGAGCCTTCGGTGCCCACTGCATTCAGTTTATCGCCGTCTGTTTACCTACTTTTCTTTACGGCCTGTTAAAAAATGACATACGCATACATACATATATACAAGTTTGACGAGTATCTAGAGTCTCGAACCTTCAACGTCTGCCGTGATCCAGGCACCGACAGTATTGAACGCTGATCGCTGAGCATATTACCTCGATCAGGTTCAGGAATGCCATCGCCATAGGTGACACAGACACTGGCGGACAAGCTAATTCTTCAAAGGGAGGGGAATTTCGTCAAAGAGGGGGAATGGGCCGTTTTCAGGTAAGTATACCAACACATTAGCGAACAAATTCTCGAATCCCACTTTTCGAACCTCTCCTCGTCCGCTAGTGGCTACAGATGCGCTTTCAAAGACGACCATGACTCGCGAAGCTTTACTTACACCTGTTATATGTATGTAATACATTATGACTCAAAATAATCGGTTGGCACATACAATAAGTTGGTGAAAATTTGATCATCCCGCGAAAATTTATTAAAATCATTGAAATCAACAATTTATCACTCTATACCGAAGTCGATCTAATAACGTGTTCAATCAGAAGTTATGTGGCAGCTATATTCCCGAGGGTATCATGAATAGTAAACACGATATTACGCCCGCCCTTTTGTGATCTGACACTTCGTGCGTCCGTCGGGATTACGGTAGATGGTGGGCATCAAAGGAGTCCAACACTCATGAGGCCAGTTGTTTGGTTCATTGCACTAGGGGAAGAGAAGGGTGGGAAAAGTGGAATTCCCCCTTTTTGGCGTTTTCAAAAAGCATAATTTATTTGCTAAGATGTACGTAGCATGGCCTGGAATTACCCCTTCGTCTTTGACGAAATTCCCCTCCCATTGAAGGATTAGCTCGTCCGCCAGTGTTTCATAGAGTGTGTATGTGCTTGATTTTTGTATCATTAATTTCTGACACCAATTTGTGTATTCCATAAAAATACGGTATTTGCACATACCTATTAATTAATATCACAAATTTATTAGTTTATTTCAATATATGACTATTTCTAGTCGATTGATCATTCCATATAAACACCGTTATCATACGATTGCTCCTCCTCCGACTGCACGTTATTTCTTACGGCATCTGCGATGGCCATCTGACGTTCACGCTCTGCTCGACGGTAATCCGGGGAGAACAGGGGTATGGCCAACACAGCGACTACGGCACCTACAAGTACGATAGTCAAATGGTTAAGAGGTTGGCTTGGTCGGCCACGGGTTGCACGATCAAAAATCGATGAGAATCTGATCATCTGATTTATAATGAGTCTGTTTCAGGTGACTCTTTAATGAACTAATGACCACCTAATAATGAATGACTCACTAACTAATAGACTCACTGAGTTAATGACTCACTGAACTCACCGATTCCCGTGACGACAGTAATGCCCAATGTTTGATCCAATGGTTCGGTGACTCCACCCAGACTGCAGACCTCCAGCTGAAAGTTCAAACGTTGTGTGAAATGCGAGTGGAATGAGTAACTGAGGAAGCAAACCTGAGATTCAGGAATATCGAGCGGTCTAGCCAGTACTCCAAATAGAATAACCAACGCCAGGCCGAATATCTGTCCCGAAAATCCGATTAACCCTAAAACTTTTGTTAGATCAGTCGAAAGGAGACTAACTCACTCACTCACTCACTCACTCACTCACTCACTCACTCACTCACTCACTAACCCGCTGACGTTGTTTCATTTACTGGATACGTGCATTCAACAGCCAACTCAAAAGAAATGGCATAAGCAGCCAGCCCGAAGAACCCAAAAATACCACAGGAAATCGCAATGGGCCATTGCATATTGCCGTACATCGAAGTTAATGTGATAAGGCCGGTTGCCACAATGACCTTTATGAGTGCGTGAGTAAATGAGTGAGCGAGCTAGTGAGTGAGTGAGTGAGTGAGTGAGTGAGTGAGTGAGTGAGTGAGTGAGTGAGTGAGTGAGTGAGTGAGTGAGTGAGTGAGTGAGTGAGTGAGTGAGTGAGTGAGTGAGTGAGTGAGTGAGTGAGTGAGTGAGTGAGTGAGTGAGTGAGTGAGTGAGTGAGTGAGTGAGCGAATGAGTAAGCAATAGTAAGTGAGTGAGTGAATTCCTACAGGCAGCCAGTAGTTTATACAATCAGACTTCCAACCAATGGAAAGCTCAACTTGAGCAACTCATTGAAGTACCCGGTGCTATCGGCGACGATGCCGACGAGTGTGGCACCGATGAGTCCACCAACGATCATCGCAACCAAACACCATCCACTGAACGAATCCAAGTACCCGTGAACGCACAACAGCTGCTCCATCATCACGTAGATCGTGTTGAACAGACCAACGCCCATGCCTTAACAACAAACATACCGTCCACAACTGAGCTATTATTATATATATAGACGATATTTGATCAAAACCCAATCGGAAAACCACCAGTTGGACAAATTCGCTAGCATAAAACCCGATTGGACAAACGATTGTTCTTTTGCCTCACAAATGGTTTCGAATTCGAAAACGTGTTTACAGAGTATTACGATCCGAAAGACATGCATTCAGACTCCGCCTCAAAAAGAATGATGACAAACTCTATCAGACTAACCAACGGCTATGAACAGAATCCAGAATGGAAACGAAGTAAAACAACTGGCCAGTCCCTCCCAAAACGGAGTCACGATCTGGTTGGCCTCACTTTGGCTGGGTGGATATGGAGGTTTGTTTTCGTGAACAATGAGTACGCACTGCATATTAACGTTTTTTACTCACTCACTCACTCACGCACTCACTCACTCACTCACTCACTCACTCACTCACTCACTCACTCACTCACTCACTCACTCACTCACTCACTCACTCACTCACGCACTCACTCACTCACTCACTCACTCACTCACTCACTCATTCACTCACTCACTCACTCACTCACTCACTCACTCACTCACTCACTCACTCACTCACTCACTCACTCACTCACTCACTCACTCACTCACTCACTCACTCACTCACTCACTCACTCACTCAATCACTCAATCACTCAGTCACTCACTCACTCACTCGCTCACTCACTCACTCACTCACTCACTCACTCACTCACTCACTCACTCACTCACTACTGACCATGATTGCAGCCAGTACCGCTGGTGCCAACGCCACGTAGTTCAGGTGTGGAATCGTGGTCTCACCCGTGCCAGTGGGTACAGTAATTGGGGCTACGATACTCATA
>OZ038446.1:22428005-22467335 GCA_964036265.1 Daptonema setosum
TGAGAAACTAATTTTTCTCTTGCACTTGCACTATTATTAACTTAGAATTCAAATTGTGCGCCGTAATTTTTCGGACTAACAAGAAACTTTAATTTATGCTGTAGTCGCCGTTTGTTTCATTCTTTGGTTCGAAGATGTTTAAAGAATTTCATCATTGAAAAATACGAACGTATCAAACACAGTTGTTTTGCAGAATCGAAAAAGGAAACGCGTTATGAGGGTGGATTGCAGACAGAATGGACTACGTTAAGTGGTTCGCTGGTGATCGAATCTGAAGCGGCTCGATATATCGTTTTCATGTTGGTTTTCTCAGATTTCGATCAGTAGTCGGTTACACCTTCATTTAGCCAGTCATCCACTTACGCGGGGATCTGTTATTCCTTTACTCACTCACTTAGATCAGTTAATCAGACATACACTCACTTTTTTCAGTTAGTCACTCATTCACTCACTTAACTCACTCACTTGTTCAATCAGTCAGCCGCTCACTTAGTATCACACGCACTTATTTAGTTAGTCATTTACTCCCTCTCCTACTCACTTGGTCAGTTAGAATATTCTAGTCACTCACTCCCTCTCCCACTCACTTGGTCAGTTAGTCATTCACTCGGTCACTCCCTCACCAACTCACTTGTTCAGTTAGTTCACGTCAGTCACTCACTTGCTCACATACTTGATCGTTCATCTATACTCACTCATTGATTGGCATTTGTTAAAGATGTAACACCAATTTATGTGATTTAGCTCACGTGCCAAGGACACACAATTCTGGGCGGGTAACTACGGACCCAAGCTAACCAATGCGCAGCTCGTGTTGCAGTGTACATAAAGTGTATAATTTTTTCTTAAAGAATAGTCATGTTTCATTACCGAGAATTGGAATGCTAATTATTTCTCTGAGACTGTACTTTTTTTAAGTTTCAAGAAATAACTAATCTTTGTTCCCTGCAATCGATGCCACTTTGGCAAAGTTCTATCAATTCTGTGGAGAAATGCGTCGAAACTTTCTATTAATTCAGTCTCCAGTTTGTGCTCATTATGCTTATTATTGTACACCGCTTTATGCACTCCAATTCTACACAACATACGGGTGGGTAGAACATTGAATTTCCTTTTATTTTGGGCCCGATTCTTCCGTATGGCTATATGATTGATCGATTTATGTAGCAGTTTATTAAATTTCTCTTTAAAAAGTCTATATTTAACTCTTGAATGCACGCTTCTCTCTAAGTGCACCTTTTCTTCCGTTTAATTCAATCTTATTCACGAGTATAATAATATAATAAAGAATATAATACAGAGTGTAAATATTGTTGATCATGTTTGTTATGACATGTTTGTTAGAAATATACATATGAGTTAAGAATAATGTATCAGTTTAAACTGGAGGTTAAAATGAACATTTTTAGATTTCGGTTATCATCGATTTGACATTATTACTCATTCCTCTGAACTAATGAAAAGAGTTGAACGTTTACGGCGTTTTTAATGGTACTGTTGATAGTTCTGTATGGTTCGGTGGAAAACTGAAATTGGAAGAAAATGTTCAATTCGGCCCCCATAAATTGTGATAAACTTGATTCCTCAAAGAGGATTGTATTTCCACGTGTTCTATATTAAAAATATTATTATAAATAAATGGTTTATAAATATTTGGTTTGGATAATATAGTCTATCCAGGGTGCGAAATTCCAAACCCCCGAAATTTTCCTAGTTTTTTTACTGTCCGTTAACCCCCGATTACCTATCGTGAGGCCCGCGCAGTGGTGGTATTTCAGTGGTTATCCACCTTAGTATGCGGACATAAAATTTCGTGTTTGGGAAAAGTTCTAGAAAAATTTCTGGGTTTTGGACATTGGACATATGCATCCAGGGTATCTTGTTACTCAAAAAACTTTTGCGCTCAAAATTCTACTTCGCCTTTGCTGTGCGTTTTTTACTAAGTTTAGATTTTCAGCATGTATGTACGTGGAAAACTTTCCAACCGCGTGCAATATTTATTTTATGAGCTGAAAAAGTAAAAAAAAATAACTTGACTAACAAGAAACTCTGAATGAGCTATATGTTGTACATTATTTGTTCATCTTGAAATTAGTCCAGTAATCCTTTTTGTGATATAAGCATAAAACTTGCGATCCCAAGTAGAGTAAGTCGCGTTGAATGTGTACACATTTTTAAGATACCGATAGTTTTGCGGAACCATGTGCGTTTTTTCGTGATGATGCCCAAATTTTTTATCTAACTACATATTTCTAATTTACCGTAATAAAATTCCCATCATTTATTGAATGCAGACTTTATTGTCGGTCACATGCCTACCATATCAAGACCGGTCAACTACTCGGTCAACGGTCGGTTGTTTTGATTGTCTACTGGTCAAATCTTCCTACCAAATCGATGTTAGCATCAAAGATAGATTCGACTATAAAAATAAATTTGAGTGAAACAAAATGTAAAAACAATAATATTGCAGACATTAGTAACTCTAAATATCATCTAGAATTTGATTGTGGAGTATGAGTATGTGATAAAGTTTCGGATGGTGTTTTGGTCAACTTCAGAAGTGGGCCGTGCTGCCACTGCGCATGACTGATGAGGCGGACGGTGCCTAAATTAAAAAGTAGTCTGATGAGTGATTGAATGAGTGTGTGCTGATTTAATTGCTAGAAAAGTTTTAGTAATGTGGTTGATGTAATAAAACGTCAATAGTACATGTGGAAATTAACAATAATTTGAGTACAATAGGGTATACATTAAAGAGTAGGTGAAAAAGAAATTCTGTCAAAAAGTGGACCACCAAGAACTTGCGTTCTTTTAGACAGTCAAACCTATCACTGTGTTAATATGAAAGTAAATCTAATTGAAATTTGGGGAATACAAGAGTGAGTAGATGAATGTAATCCTAACCAGACTGCCTGAGGTGCGTCCACGAACCCTCAGCTTCGCCAGACCATTCTCGGCCTGCTCAGCACGCTCCTCAGCATCTTCAAGCTGGTGCTGCAGTTGACGGAACTTCTGTAGGTTCTGAGTAGCAACTTCCTCCTGAAACCAGATTATGAATTGACGTGAATAAGTTCAGTTGATGATGTGTCTGTTTTACGTTAGAATGTTTACGTTCACGTGTCATTGGGATCCAGGCAACGACTCTTCAGGAATTACAGCTTACAGTCTCTTACAGTATTTCTAATTCAGTTAATTACCAAGCCGATCTAACCGCTTCTTCCACTTGCTTCTTGGCCACCTTTAGCTTGGCCTGCAGCTTGTCAACCAGATCGGACAGACGCTCTGCTGCTTTTTTGTTCTCCTCAATCTACAATTGAAAAAATATGGGTTATAGAAACAAAATGAAAAGTCAATACTAAAAAACAACGAGAATCAAGCCAACGGTGAACTGGAGTTCGCGAACGCGACGATCGTCCCTGGCGACATTCTTATTGGTCTCGCTATGACGACGTTGTTCGCCCTCCAGCTCCACTTCGAGCTCTCGTACGCGCTGCTCCAGCTTAGCAATCGTCTTCTTGCCACCCTTGAGCGCAGCCGCCTCAGCTTCTTCCAGACGCACCCCCATGTCCTAAGAAAAACAAGTAATCATTAAACTTTCCGGCAAAATACAGAAAATAAGAGATTTATTTTACAATCGTTGATAACCAGATGAATTTAAGATTGTGTTACAGGTTTTAAATTCCTTGCGTTCCATTAATTTCAGTAATGTTTTTGACGCCACTAACCCTGATCTGAGCCTCCAATCCCTTGATCATACGCTCCAGATGCGATGAGTGCTCCTGTTCTTGTCGCAGCTCCTCGGCAAGACGGGCAGCATCGGCCATGGCTTTTTTAGCCATCTCGTCGGCATTTTTCAGTTGACCAAGCAGCTCGTCTAGTTCTTGCTAAAACTCGTCTATAGGACATTTCGACAACTGACGACACTAATAAAAACACCATCAGTAACCGAAACAATGCACCAACATGAAGTGCCTGTAATTCATTCTCGGCCTTCCTCTTTCCAGCCTGCAGGTTGGCGTTATGCGAAGACAGCTCGTTGGCAGTGTCACGGGCTTCGTGAGCGTCAAACTCAGCCTATAAAATACTCTTCACATTCTCTCAATCAGTAATTGCTCACTCACCAATTACAGAATTCAAAAATCATATTCACTCACTATCTTACTCCTTCAATAACCTCACCTGCTTTCTTCCCGCATCAGCGGCGGCCACCTGTGACTTGAGATCGTCGGTCTCCGATCCGAGAATGCCGGCACGACGTTCACTGGCGTTGAACGAATCACGCATCTGGAATCATTATCGCCAAGCTGATCATCAATAACAACAACATGTAAAAAGGATTGATTACGAACTTCCTCCTTCTGTCGCTGCGCTTCCTCAACGCCCATCTGCATATCCTTAATCTGATCCTGGCATTTCCTCAGATTCTTTTGTGCATCTTGGTTCGCGCGATTAGCGTGATCCAGTGCGATTTCAAGTTCGTTAATGTCACCCTCCAACTTCTTCTTGACACGCTGCAGTTCAGCACGACCGCGCGATTCTGATTCGAGGCTGGCCTGCAATGACGCGATATTAGGTTCTTTTCCATTGCATATTTGTTACGATAAGAAAAAAAACAACACTGCTCACCTGCATCGACTCCAGCGCACGCGCGTGATTCTTTCTGGTTGACTCGAACTCCTCTTCTTTCTCAGCGATACGCTTCTCGATCTCGGCCCTAGCCGCTGCTACCTCAGACTGCGTACGAATCAGCTTGGATTCTTCGGCTTCGAGCGAGGCTTCGGCTTCGTCCAGCGCTTGCTGAAGTAACAGTTAATAATGATCGTTTGACTGATTGTTTGAACATCAGTTCAGTGAATCTTAGTGGATTAGCCAACATGAAGTTCCTCTTTTTCAATTTCGAGACGTCTGACCATCTTCTGCATTTCGTGCACTGAGCGGCCGCCTTCTCCGAGCTGATCGGTCAGATCCTTGATCTCTTGCGACAGGTTCTTATTCTCACGCTTGATGCCTTCGATCTGCGTGAATTCGTGGTATAGATATTGACGTTATGTTCAGTGATAAAATCACTAACTTACCTGCTCAACGAATTCATCGTTATGGTTCTTCAGCTTGAACACCTCAGTGCCGACGGCTCGTGCGTCACGCTGACTGGCATCTAGTTCTGCTGACATATCATCATGTTTTTTTCGCCATTCATCGACGGTCTTATCGAAACCTTTTTGTCTTCGTTCGAGGTTTTGGCCATCGGAGACAATTCGTTCGATTTCAGCCTGAAGTTCTCAGTCACGTTTTACACTTTAATACATGAGCCAGTAATGTACAAAACGGACCTTTGTTATGAACAACCATGAAACGGGCTAGCTTCCTCATCTAGGTCGCTATTTTCAGATAAAAACGGTGTTCTCGGTTCTAGAGAAAAGCCAGTGATAGAAACAACTGCAGCGATTAAACCAACGACATTAAAAGCATTCACGACAACTAACATGAGCGTCATCTATTTCACCGAGCATGCGCGCACGCTGTTTCTCCAAGGTTGAGATTTTGTTGGCGACCTCGTCAAAGTTCTCTTGGACTTGAACCAAGCGGACCATGAGTTTGCGACGCGCGTCTTCGAGTTCCTCACCTCGAAGAACACCTTCAAAATGTGAGAGGATGAAATGATTGGCTCTAGTACATATATATACATACTAATGTTATCCCGACTGTGTTTGTGTATATGTACCTTCGTTTTCAAATTTAGCTCTCCATTCTAGCACCTCTGCATTGGCTTTAGCCAACTGACGCTCTACATCGGTTTTACTGTCTGATTCTTCGTCAACACGTTCGCGGGTTTGGTCGACCTGAAACGAGATGAAGCTTAGGATAAGAAATTGTTTTGTAAACAAATCAGCTATCGGAAAACCTTAATGTAATCGAAGTTGTAAACAACATTGCATGAAAGGTTAGCCTACTTCATGCTGGAGATTTTTCTTCGACAGGTTCAAGGACTGGCGCTCTCGAGCTTCCTCATCCGCCATACGTTTGACTTCTTCAAGCTGGGAGGCCATCTGCGTCTTCAGGCGTTGCATCAGTTGGAACTGGAAACAAATAAATTATATTTTCCTCAGCTTTTTCCTAGAATGCTCTTGTATTAAAAAGTGGGAAAGACATAAAGATAAAATGCTTGCCAAGCAACCTGAGCATCATTTTCCTCCAGCTGACCGCGTAAATCGTTATTTTCGTTTGTGAGTCGATTTTTGTGCGAGTTAAAATCGGTCAGTTGACGATTCTGCTCTTCGACTTTGCCCTGGAAATGAGAACTCTCAGTCGCTGTACGAATGAATTTATATTAACTGAACTGAAGTGTGGCGGCTGTAATTTCTTTCTCCAAAATAATACATTTTTAGTAAACTGACCTCAAACTCCTGAACTTGCCCTTCAAGCTGTTTCACGATCTTCTCTAGATTCTGACGGCCTTTGCCCTCTTGATCAAGGATTTGGTGCATATCTTCGATTTCACGAGCCATTGCAGATTTGTCCTTTTCGACCCTGGAAATAATTACGCATTATTAAAAAAACTTTATAACAAATAGTATCAATAGTCAGATCCATTGCCACTCACAAAAAGCATAAAACTATGTTCTGATTAAAACAGACTTGAGCTTCTGCTTCTGCAGCTGGTCGACCTGATCGGCCATCTCTGCCACTGAGTCCGTGTGCTTCTTCCTCAAGGCATTCAGCTGATTCTCGTGACTGAGGCTAGTCTCTTCGTGTTCTCGACGGAGCGAAGACAGTTCGGCCTCGCGACGCTTGTTAATCTACACAACAGATACACACTTTTACAAAATGTAAAGTTCCTTATTTCGTAGTAAAAGTTCGGTTTCATTATAAGAAAAATACAATTGTAGTACACATAAAAATATGTGCTTCAGACTGACTTCATGCTGAGCAGATGTGACACCACCGGCTTCATCGAGACGCTCGTTCATTTCTTCAATCTCACGCTGCAGGTCGCTACGAGCGCGATCAGCCTGAAAAGCAGTAACTAGATCAACGGGGAACGAGAACAAGAAACTTGAAAAACTTCTAACACTTTCAACATAATAGTGATCATTGAATCTATGACTCATACCATGATAACTATGACTCACTTTAGAACGCGCCGCACGCTCGGATTCCAATTCTTCTTCGCACTCAGCGATGCGGTTCTGGATATCTTTAATCTGGCGCTGCAGTTTAGCGATCTGAGCGGAAGCGTCCTCGAGTCGGCCGGATTGGGCGTTGATCTCGGCATCCTTCCTGCAATATACAGTTGGTATGAAAAACAATTTTGTATTTATGTATATCAAATTTTTCGTACATAAAGTATAATTATAGAGGTATGAAGTTATCAGGTAAATATGAACTGTTCACCTATCGAAATGGACTCCAATTCATGAAGTAAATTGGAATACATATTTTGTCAATCACCAATCAATTTAATCAATCACGTTTGAGCCAATAAGCTAACCAACTTTTTCAAATTAGAGTCAACATCAGTCTTATGACGTGTTAGTTCATCAAACGTCTCATGAGCCACCTTCAGCTCTCCTTCGGCTTTGCGTTTGGCTTTTGACATATCCTAAGTAGAATATATAAGTGAATTGAAGAATTTTAGGTCATTGATAAAAAGTGTCATGATGTACAGTTAACTAAGAACCTGTCCAGTACGTCGCTCCCGTTCCAGCAGCTCTTCCATCTCCTCTAAGCTGGATTCAACTTTACCCTTGACCTTGTTCATGTGGTTGACCTTATCTTCTTGAGCCTGCAGATCTTCAGCATACTTTTTGTTTGCCTCCTCAAGCTGTTTGCACTCCTTTCGCAGCTTCGCGATACCAGTATCTTGCAGTTGCAGTTCTTCCTAAAAGAATGTGTAGGTAAATTGTCATTAAATTTTGATGAAACGCGTGTACAACCAGTGAATAAATATACTGAAAATTTTATTCACGGATGTCGCATCCCATAAGAGAGTTACAAACCTGCAGCTGCTGAATCTGGTGCTCTCTGCTTTTCATGTCTGAGTCTCCCTTGCGAGCGTTTAGTTCCAGCTCCTGCATTTGCTTCTTGTAGTTTTCAGCGTCTTGTTCGTGAGATCGCTTTTTGTTCTGAGCCGCTGTTACCTGCGACTCGGCATCGGATATGGCCGATTCCATTTCCTGCAATACCCCTTAATTAAAAATTTTCCGGATAGTAAAGTATTAAAGTCAGTCAATTGAATCAAAAACGCTAAAGCCTCACAAAACTCACTGATAGGATCATCAGACCAACCGAGATTCTCTTCTCGCATTCCACCTTCTCGTCTGTGAACTTCTTGATTTTCTCGTCAGCCAACGCGTAGCCTTCGGCGAATTGAGTATTTTGCTGCTTCAGGTCTTCAATATCGATAACGGAAGCCTCGTTCTTAGCTTTGATTGCCTCATTCTTTGCTTTTTCAGCTTCCAACTTTGCCACGGTTTCCTGCAGGTTTTTCAGTCATCCCAGAATATATTCAAAAACCGATCTATAACTGTTTCTTGATCTTAAATTCTTCAACACTTTACTTCTTAATAGAGTGGTCTGTTAGAATTCGAAGACGATTAATCTCCTTGAGACCGTACAAGAGATTGCTTTTCACTTTCATTAAAACTAATATGTAGGTTGTTTTCATACTCCTACTGAACATTAATTTTTCTATCAGTAAAAGAAACCAACCGCCAAAATTGATTCAATCTTAGCCATTCGCTCTTGCTCACGGATAGTTTCGAACATACGCTTGACACGGCCCAACAGCTTGAACCATTCCCAAGTACGCAGCTCCGTCCACGACTTAATATTTTTCTTCAATGTGGCGAACGCTGCGGCCTTCTCTCGCAACTTTGGCACGCTCGACTGCAAGTTTATTAAAATGGTTTTTTCATTATTATTATTATTATTATTATTATTATTATTATTATTATTATTATTATTATTATTATTATTATTATTATTATTATTATTATCAATAATCATTTTTTAGAACAACAACAACAAAAAATGTGTTATGTTACACGTTTCTCTTTACTTCTTTGTTTACTTTGATTTAATAGAAAATATGAACGATTGATTTCAAACCATGAAAAAAAACAAATATGCAATGATGACATACCACTGTGGTATAGCTGCGTACATGAGCTTGCAGCATTCTCAGTAATTCGGACAAGCGTTCATCACGGAGGTCCTCCATTCTGGCCAGAATACCTGTTAACAAGAAACGGAGAGTAAGTACGAATGTCAGTAAGTATATGAAGAAAAAAAGTGAGCTGGTGAAAGTTTTCATGAAAGCAATAAGAAACATTCAATGGTTTAACCGGCTTTGAAGAACACTTTGGTGAGACCCACACGGAAGTCTTCCTCAGTAAGGCGACCACCCTTCACAACTTTTTCCATCATGGCAATAGCGCATTTCTGGAAATACAGATGATCCATTTCATCTTACAGATATAAAGGTTTGTTAGGTCATTGCTATTAAAAATGGGATTTGTTGTTGGCTGTGAATTGACATGAAATAAATAGTAAGAGTTTGACTGATTTTGAAACGTAATCTTATTCTTGTATTCTACAGAAATATATAATAGTTTTTTTGCAACAGTTAACTCTTTCAAGATCTTATTTAAACGAACATGTTCATCCTTCTTCTTGAGCGACTCCGCCTCCTCGATAGCTAGCAGTCCGTAGCGCTGGATGAAATCCTTGTGGAACAGACGATTGGGAAAACCTTTTCGACAAATACGGATGCCCTCAAGCACACCGTTGCAAGTTAGCTGGTTCATGACCAGCTCGGCTTCCAGCATACCTTTAGGTAGATAAGTTTCATACATTGAAACGTGTGGGAATCTTTGAATGAGCTATGGATGAAATAATAGAGTTAGATAGTAAGATAGTACTGGAAGTGAATGAGTGAGAGTGTATATGAGTGACTCAGTTTGTGAATAAGTGTGGTTTGTCCAAATAACCAGATTTCTTTTGTTCGTTCGGGATCAGACAACGAATGAAATGAGGATGCGTCTGGTGCAGCATGTGCATCAGGGTCTCCAATGAGTCACGGTACTTCATCGACACGGTCATCATCGAGCCTGATTTGCCACCCTTACGTTTGCCACCGCCATCAGCTGAAGATATATAATGAAAAAAAATTATTGTATTTCTTAATTGTTATTATCTAGTATGTAAGAATTAAGAGCAAGAACATGTATAATAACAGATATTTTTATTTAAACGGTACATAAGCCGTACAGTAAGCTTTCCGGTTTTTCAAAAATTTTTGGACAAAAATTTCATACCCCGATGATGATCTTCTAACGATTTCATAAACCGAATAAGCTTAGATCACCTTTCTCAGCAGCCGCCTTCTCCTCCTGAGTCATATAATCAGCCCACACAGTTTTAATGAGCTCGTTGCCAGTACTGGCCTTGAGCACGGCGCACACCGTGTCGTTCAATGGATCCTTGTTTTTCTCCAGCCAGTTAGTGACGTTGTAACGTACCTAAAAACATTTGCATGAAAATCGATGTACATAACTTATAACAAATGTATCTATTCGTTAATTTAGTATGTAGGACAAGCTTACTTACAGTGCCGGCGTACTGGATCAAGGCGAAGTGAGCCTCGGCTTGCTTGCCCTTCGGTGGTGCAGGCTTGGCAAACTTGGGATGTTTGCCCAGATACGTATCGTTGTACTTGCCAGCGAGGGACAAATCGCTACCCTTGGGAACAACGCATTCTTCGTCCAACATGGAAATGATGCCCATCGGCTGAAATTTTTACAGGTAAACATAATCGAATTACTTTACAAGTTTTGAAAATACCTGTTCCAACAGTGCGATACCAGCAGCCAAGTCGAGACCAAAATCAATAAAGGTCCAAACGATTCCCTCACGCTGGTACTCCTCCTGCTCCAGAACGAACATGTGGTGGTTGAAGAATTGCTGCAGCTTCTCATTGACGAAGTTGATCCATAGCTGTTCAAACGAGTTGAACTGAAAGAAAATACAGTAGATTTATATTCAAGTAATCATAATGTTAAATAGCAGTCTTATAACCAACGTCGAAGATCTCAAAGCCGGCAATGTCGAGCACGCCGACAAAATATGAGCGTTTCAATTCCTTTGCATCCAGGGTCAGGTTACATTTGACGACGAGCCAATCGAAGATACGGTTGTAAATGGCTTTGGACATAGCACCTTTGCCCCAGTTGGCCTATAATTTAAGAGAGTACAAAACATAAAAATACTGCTGCGAACTTGAAATAATGTTCGGAATTTAAAAATATGAAAAGTAACCTGTTCTTTCGTTTGACCTTTGTTCACCCACTCGGTGCCGACCTTGACACGTGGTTTGCAGAAGGCTGTCAACAATGGGTCCACACCTACACCGAAGCAGTCGGCGGCTTTTGTGGCCTCTATAAACCGTTTAAGGCATGGTATATCTTTTGGAGAAATCTTAAACTTGCATACACATTTTTACACAATGATATTTTTACCATTCATACAGTGATTTATGTATAGTCAACCTACCTTCTTTGCCATCCGGCTCTGCCTGTTCACCGCGTTGTTTGAACTGCATATCACCCATGTGGAGGATAGCGCCGCACAGACGATATGTGTTAGTCTTCTCATCTGGACTGAAGTTCAGGACGTCGAAGGCCTCCTGAAAATGGTTAATGATTTTAACTTGCATTGAATTGAATAAAAATGACATGCAAGTGTTAAGTTTTCCATCTCATATGAATTTCATTAATATCAAGTTGAAAAATTATAAACGTGGTTACACTAACGTCCATCATCTGGTACTCTTCCTTATCGTTTACACCCTTAATCGTGACCTCAGCCTGGTTGCAGTACCAATAATCTTTTGGTCCCTTGTCCAGGCCCAATTTTTGTTTCAGTGTAGGGTCCTGTTCAGACAGAATCTGATAGAAGATGTGGTAGGCACGTTCACCAGGTGCCTGCCGGATCACACGGGACTTCTCCAGCAAATCTGACAAAATATTAAAATGTTGGTTTTTTCGATTGAACTGCAAAGTGCTGGAGCAGAAAAAGTAGAGTGCTCTGAACATTAACTTACAGTTCTCGATATCGCAACCAGCCACACGGCCTTCCTTGCTGAAATGGATTCGGATGAATTTACCGAAACGCGATGAATTGTTGTTACGTACTGTTTTGGCGTTACCAAAAGCTTCGAGTACGGGGTTCGTCTGCACAATCTGGTCCTCAAGCGTGGGACCTTAAACAAATTGTTTCTGATTTTACGCACCGTGTGACTTTGTTCAGGAGTCTAGCAATAATAGAAACTGACCCTTGTCAGCTCCTTCCTTCTGTCGGATGCCGAGTGCTTCAGCCTGAGCCTGGCCGACGGAGGCAAAGTATGAAATGACCTTCTTTGTATTCTCGGTCTTACCGGCACCCGATTCACCAGTGATCAACATCGACTGGCACTGATTGTCTGGAACAATAACTTGTTTTGAGTTTTTTTCATTCCTCGGAAGTATAGTCAGTTATGTACTTGAAACAGATAAAACTTTCTGAAGAATCCTGTCAATTTCGATTGGTTTAACGCACCCTGAATCATGTTTCTCCAAGCCTCATCGGAAGCGGCGAACAAGTGAGGCGGCACTTCGTTCTTTCGTTTGCCCATGTAGATACGAGCCACCGAATCCGTGTAAATAGGCAGACGTTTATAAGGGTTGATTACGACACAGAACAACCCAGAGTATGTCTGAAAATTCATGACACAATTGAAATTAGTGATTAGGTTGAGTTGAATGATACAAAGATTGCACAGCAAGTGTAAGATTTGAGCCTTTTGATTTGAAAAATCTGAAAGCGAAATCAGTGAACCAACATAGATCAACATGCACTGGTAACGATCGCGGAGATTCCACAGCACCGACGCTTCATTCAAGAACGACATGTTACTCATGTCCTCGCACTTGTCGAACTTGGGCGGGTTGACCTCTTGTAGTACCTCGGTTTTGACCGTCATCTATTAATGTGTAGTTGGTAAGAAATAATGGGTAACTTCGATAAGATAGAGTAAATGAGTGAATAAGGAAAATGTTGTGCGGGTTACTGACCTCTTGTCCTTTAGCAAACACAACGGTAGTATCACCTTTCTGTGACTTGATCTCGGCCATCAGAAAGCCTTCTTCCTTATCAGGAATCCATGTGGCCGTTTTGCTGTTGAACGGCTTCGATTGCTCCTGAAACAAACCCAGTTTAAATTATACGCACTCAATAATAGCTTCTTGCTCTCAATCGAGAAGTTTTCAAAAGTGAAAAAAGCTACGTAACCTCCATGAGCTTCTCGTACGACAGTCGCAGGTACTGCCATCCCGGGTCGAGCTCCCATTCGAACATATTGGTCGGATTTCAGGGAGCAACGCTAAAAGTTTGAGTTGCTTACGGTAAAAAGTTAAAAGTATCATGCTTTATTAGAAATGGCCAAATGTCAAATAACTCCTTAATTACATATTGAAATTACAGAATCAACGATACAGGCCAATTGTCTACATAGATTACCAGGACCGTCTCTCAGGTTTGGATAGAACCAATTATCCATAAAAGGTACGTACATATAAACATATTACAAGACCAAAATGGTACCAAGTCAGCCACACGAGCGGAAGTGGTGTGGCATCTTACATAAGTGGCATAACAATGAGATTGGCTACCTTCAACGACCATAGCCCAAAGTTTTCATTCCCGGTAGAATATGTATGTGTGGGGACATATGTTATGCCACCGTTTACCTATGTACTTTCATATACGGACAACTTATGTATAATACCGATGTTTGGTGTGGCTATAATTGGCTTAATGTGGTGATCGTCGGCACATTCACAGATTTGTCAGGCTACTTTTAGTACCAGAGCGCCAGGTACATATTTTGTTTCCATTGTTCAGAAAATGTTACCAGTGCGGATTTATGAATATGAATGGTTAATATTTCGAATACATAGTTTGATTTTGTCTCATCTTCCTTCCATTGTGCTACAAACACCAGTCCACAGCCACAATGTGACCAGTTTTGTAAGAGTTTTTTCTTCAGTTTTGATCTTACAAGTAAACCGCACAAGAAAAGCTTCTCATCACCAATTTATCAACGAATCAAAATTGAAACGAGATACGTAGATGAATTCAATTTTTACCTGGAGTTGTGTGAATAAGCCCCACATAGTTACCAGAGAACCAATACCAGCGTTTAGCCCCCTCCCCTCCAAGGTGTTGAAACAGCAGTCGACCGATATCATTGTGTAATACTTTTGCAGTATCTTGGGGCCATCATTCAACAACCCCGTTTCCGGTTACCGTAAGTCAATGTGATGTGCCATTGGTGGTATTGGACGTATCTACATAAGTACTTAGAAGTACTTTGAGATATTACGAGGTATCTAACACGAAACTGCGAAACATTGTATCTGACTGAGGTGGAAATTTCTAGAAAACCTGAGAACGTTGTTTGTACTATAAATGATATATATTTCTTTATACGACCGTGAATCGTGAAACCGTGAAGTTACTAAACACATTAGAATATCTACAACATGAGGGGTGAGCAAAGATATGACTAATGATTTGGTACTTAAGCGAATATTGATAGATTTCATGAGTGAGATCTTGAGGAAAATGACTACCCGAGTTTTGACTGACTGACTGCCTCGCGAACTGATTTATTCGGGTATAAGAGTCGATAATGGATCGCACCTATAACTTCTGATATAAGGTATATTTGAATAGGATCAAGATGTATGGGTATGTAACTGGCCATGGGGAATCCATATCCGGTGTCAGATTTGAGATTGGGTAAAGGGATTAACCGGATATAACCGGATTTCAGCCATATTGTGTTGTTTTCGGTGTATAATTCTATTTTGACGCTCTTTATGAATGAACTACTATGAAATTCGGATTCACCGACCTCGATTACCCTATGGTTGTCTTTTATATGATAATCTGAGATAGTTTATACCGTAACCTAAATAGCTACCGTAACCCATTTCTTAACAGCTGTTTAACAGATTGTGTACATGCGCCCTGCACTCGACTAAACAATCATAAATACGGTAGCGAAATAACTGACTCTTCGTTTGATTTTAAATATCGTTTTTATGAAAAACTGCTGAACATATTTCACATGTGACAACCCCACTCTTTGGGAAAATTACTCCAGAGTTTCAACAATTGACTTGACGTTTTAGCGTAGATGGTTGGCTTGGTTGACCCGGAATTATGTATTATATGCGTTTGTATATTTATGATTAACAGTTCTGAATATCATTTCGTTTGGTAAATAAAGGGCTTGAGGGAACTCCCTAACTTGAGGGCAACCATTCATTTTTTCGTTTGCTCCAGGTTTCCGCTTTTCCACTTTTTCTCGTCCGCTAGTGCATGCTACAAGATGAGACTGACATTGTAGCGGGTGGTAACCGGGAAAAATAAAGTATGTAGTACTAATGTATGTATGTACATGCTTCAGATCTTAACACAACAATCAAATTTGAACGTGAAATCGTTGCTGATTCATGGTTAGTTTTTTTCTCGGCTTTTGTACCATACCATCTGCTGCATGTTACAAATCCACCACCGCAGATGATTATTGACAGTCTGGCAAGATCATTTCATTGGTCAATACAACCCAAATTATGATGTAAACGAACCTATGTTGCTCTTGCTCACTGTCACAAGTGAGCTGAGGAAAAACTTTTCTGAGTAGTTGGTTCATTTAATTAAAATCACGATATGCATGAATATTTGGATGGCATAAACAATTACGCCAACAATTACACAAAAATTTGGCTCATTCCCAAGAAAACACACAGAAAGGTGCCGCTTTTTATTTTGACTCACTGGGGGACGAGGCAAACTCCTAAATGGGTGAGATTTTTTCAAATGAGGGAAATTGGCGGAAATAAAGTAAATTTACCTACACAATTTCCAAAGAAAGAGTAATTATATTTTCCCTCCCCATTTCTCCCCCCTCTTCCGCTAGTGCTCTTACCCCAAAAATATTTGTTCGCAATCAGTGGCGAGAGGTTTCTTTGGCGAAATAGCGAAATTCTCTGTAAGTTTGATAAAGTTAATCCGAGGTTTTCGAAATTATACTTCTCCGAGCTGTACTATAGTTTATGATATGCCAACGAAATCATTTCACTGTGAGCCATCCGCTGCGGCTAACAGCTGGGTTACGGTGACAACACATGCTGGCGCGGATGATCCAACGCTCCAATTACAGGGGAATTCCCTCAAAGGAAATGGAATTGGCAGAAAATGGGCAATTTAATTTGAAATTAAGAGAAAAAAGACACTATTCAGAACTGGGGTATATTTTTTCCTTACATTCTTGTCCGTTTGTTATTACGATGATCTTATAAAGAACACTGACATTCTCACTGACAAGCACTAACGGACAAGCTGGAGAGGGAAAACCGGAATACCCCTCTTCGTCGAGTTTGAATATTGCAGTTTGTTCATCAAGTGCAGGTTTAAAAACCTCAAGACTGCCAATTCCCCCTTCTTATACCAAATTCCCCTCTCTTTGCAAGATTGGCTCGTCCGCCAGTGCTGACAAGGTTAATAGGTGTGAACAATATTGGGTGGGGCATGCATGTGCCTAGATGCAATGGGACATCCTCATTTGTTTATCTGCAGGTTCGGTTCGTGGCAGTACCCAACAGAAAGCGAGAGACTCTGGTGCCACTGATCAGGCAGCACGTGGACCCACAGTCCATCATCTTCTCGGACTGCTGGGCGGCTTACAGGAGGTTGCACGAAGATGGTTGTTGTGCGTTCCACCTCACTGTGAATCACGATGAACATTACATAGGTTGGTTCTGACTTATATGATTGACAAGATTGATCTTGGTTTGGTTGATTGACTGTGATTGATTGATTGATCACCAATTTATATATCGTAATTACTTTTAGATCCAGTAACACAGTGCCACACCAACTGCATCGAAAGTGTGTGGGGTCCTGGAAAAACAAGAATTCTGCGCCGCTGGAGAGGTTAGGAATTCATACTTACTTAATTTACATATCGATGATTTATTTTAGTATATGATCATGAGAGTGTCTCAACTGATAACCACTGAATGATTTGAGACTTGTTAACAACCATTGATTGTTGTATGCCTGTTAACGATAACCACTGACTTCAGGTGTCCGTCCCGCTTTGCTGCAATTTGCATGCGGTGAAATGTGGTGGCGTAGTGTGACACGTCAGGCGGTCAAGTCAGGCAATCGTAGAGTGTTCAAGCGCTCTGTCACGGCTTTCGAAGAATTTCTCGCCATGGCAGGCCATGACTTCGAGCTGAACTCTGCATGTGGTGATGATGACTGTGACGATGATGACGATCAGCTGATGGCGATCGCTGAGGAGGGTGATGACGACGACGATGCCACCCCATCAGTCGAGTTAGTATGTATGTATGTTTTGCGTATGTATGTGTTGTGTATGTATGTGTTGTGTATGTGTTGTGTATGTATGTGTTTTATATGTATGTGTGGTGTAGGTGTCAGTTAAGTATATTTCAGTAATTATGCCATTATATTTAACTTGTTTTACAGTATCGATTCTCCGTACGACGACAGTCCGGCTGCCCAGCATGCCCGTCGCTTGCTCGATGCTCTTTTGGAGCCGGAGAAGGTAGAACCAGAGCAGCAACCAAGCACCAGTGAAATCGTTGTTATTACGTTGTCTGATGATAGTGATGATGAGTTGTAACTTGTTCAGCCCAATATGATCTGTGTGCCGTTGTTGTACCATGTCCTGACTTATAACTACCGTATGCTGCGTGCTTTTGTCCTCTACTCAGTGATTCAGTAATCGTGTCATGATTGTATAGTTTGCTTTGCTCTCACTCACTGGTATACCATTATGATTGTTTTGGTTAATGTTTACAGTTGTTGTACCATGTCCTTACTTATAACTACCGTATGCTGCGTGCTTTTGTCCTCTACTCAGTGGTTCAGGAATCGTGTCATGATTGTATAGTTTGCTTTGCTCTCACTCACTGGTATACCGTTATGATTGTTACGAGTCTAGCTGCCTTCTCTGTGGATATTAGGTGTGTTGTAAGTTGCTGCTGATCCCATTTTTATATTCATTTTTACTTCTGAGTCTTTCTTAGCTTCTCACTCACTAATGCAGTTTTATTAGTTTTTTTGCAAATTTCGGCACTTCGCGTCGCGTTTTTCTTTATACATAGAATTACATAGAATTTTATCACATAATATTATTTAGATTTTGTCATATAAATTGTCTTTATTATTGTATAGAATTTTATCACAGGAAATTATATGGTTTGCCATACAAGTTTTCTTCAGTGTGCTTTTTGCTTACTTCCATTTGTTCAGTTTTCATTGTTGTTTTTTCACATAACAGAATTTTATCACATATTATAGCAAAGAAATGTGAATTTTCGTCCTTCTTTTGCAATTCATTTTATGGTGCACATTTTGTATATTTTTTGTACTTTTGAATCATTGATGATTTGATCAAGAAAAAGCTTAAATCAATGGTTGATTAGGTATTCTGTATGTATACACAAAAAACTACTAGCGGATGAAAAGGATGGGTGAAAAGTTTACCCCCCTTGTTCAAGGTTTCAAAAAGTACTAGTTCTTCTGTAGGGTGCTAATAAATTGACTGCTGATTCACCTTCGCTCGAGGAATTTATCGTCACATTTGATTTAGCTCGTCCGCCGTATTGAATGAGACCAGCTACCGTAACCCGAATTCAAGCAGTAGCGGATTTTAAGGGGACGAAGATATGGGTCCTTCTGTTAGTTGAATACAAAAAATATTCAGAAGAACGTGGCAAGGCATGGGGGTAAAACGAAATCAATACTCTCGAACCGTTAATCATTACTGGCATCCGCGCCTGTTTCCCTGTTTACGACTAATATGTGTCAGATTACTCATAGATAAACAAGAGTGTTTAGTACATCGATCACTTAGCATTTGTTCAAGCATGTGAGGAAAAGTCTCGAGAACAGAAAATGCGGGTTTTCGAAATTCGGTTCCGTGTTAAATTGATAATAGCATACCATAGAAACACATGTAATCTTATTGTAATGTATGCCATAGCGAACAAAGCAAGGGAGTCGTGGTCTGAGAATGACCTTGACAGGCTGGCAGTAATAATCAGCTGACAGCTGGCTCGTTACATATGTACATATACATATGTACATACATGTACATTAAGTGATGAATGATAAAGATATGATGTGGACGAAAAAAATAAAATTATCTAATGCACTCCTTTCGGGGAAACAATAAACAAATACGTTCCAAACGTTTTAAGTGTATGGTAGAGGAAAAACCAGTCGTTTATAGTACGCCACCCCTCCTCTTGTGAATTTGCTCATCCACCCGTGCCGGGCATGTAATAGCGGACGAGAAGGGAACGGAAACGCTTCTTTGACTGATTAAAAAGCGGAAATTGCTATTTGAGATGGGGATGAACAGTCAGAATTGCAAAACTGCTAGTTTCCCTTTCTTTGGCATCACTCACCCCATTTGAGGATTAGCTCGTCCGCCAGTGCATGGATGTTAGACTCGGGTGAGAATTTGCGCGGATAGTTAACTCATGTTAACTGACAAAACAAATCATTTTTGAACAAAAAACTGGTGATAGCAGTCCGAAATGAATTTTGTTTTTATTAATTTGGCAAGAAACACAAGCCGGTACAGTAGAGCCACTGGCGGACGAGTTAATTTCCCAAAGGGAGGGGAATTTCATCAAAGAGGGGGGAATTTGCAGTTTTGAAGCCATTTCACCTACACCTTAGGGAACAAATTTTTCTTTTTGGAACTGCCAAAGAGGGGGGAATTCTACTTTTCCCTCCCCTTCTCGTCCGCTAGTGAGTAGAGCAGATCAGTGCATTTCATGTCAATGAATGAACTGACGAAACTGAGGGGCAATTTACCCAAAGAGAAGGTAAAATTATATTAGGGGTATTTGACATCAAATTTCTGATCAATAGTCCTCAAATCGTACATATTTCTTAAAGAATCCCCCGTAACTCATGGCTTTTCATTCGCTGCAGCTGGCACATGGTAATTATTTTAATGTGCTAAGGAAAGGTACCGTAATCAAATTAGGGTTACGGTAGTGAATTTCAAAAACATTACAAAACCGATGAAAACAGCTAAACATCTGTTGTAGGTCATTTATACCGTGATATAATCTGAATCATAGTGACTATACAAGTATTTAACCGTTTAAAGGGCTTATGAACATCCGATCCGTATGACGGATTATCTGTTATATCCAGCTCGTTCTATCAAATATGAAGCTGAAATTTATCACCATAAGGTAATCGAGGTCGGTGAATCCGAATTTCATAGTAGTTCATTCATAAAGAGCGTCAAAATAGAATTATACACCGAAAACAACACAATATGGCTGAAATCCGGTTATATCCGGTTAATCCCTTTACCCAATCTCAAATCTGACACCGGATATGGATTCCCCATGGCCAGTTACATACCCATACATCTTGATCCTATTCAAATATACCTTATATCAGAAGTTATAGGTGCGATCCATTATCGACTCTTATACCTTTATTCGCATAGATATATAAAAACTTTTAACGCATTTTTTTCAAGTAAACAGTTGTAACCAAAACCGGACTCATTCACATTCACTCACTTGTTCACAAATAGTAAAATATAGCATTCTCAAGGAGAATAAGTGTGACTGTGCTTCCCTTTTTTCAATTTTGTAAAATTTTTAAGACATACAATAGGAGATTCTACTTATTCCCACGCATGTGCTTGCCTATTCGCGGAGAAATCATACGTTCTATAGTCCGAAACAAAACTCGTTTTCAAACGCAACCTGTCTCCTAAACAACTGATAATGCTATTCTATACAGGGTGTCCCAATCACATGGACAATAACATTGCATTTTTTGAGTATGTGTCGAATGATCGTTTTGAAACTGTCGGTAACAGGCTAACACCATAGCTGATGCACTTTTTTGGAGTTTTGAAAATCCATGAAAACAGTTATTTTTATGGATAGTTGAAAACATTTGTTTCCAAAGAGGCGCGTTGCTCTATGATCACGCTAGATCAAATTGCTCAACACGAGGTGCTGAACAATAGATAATTATGGATAATCATTGCTGTTTTTTCTAGTTCATACATATAATGCACTCGATTGAGGGGTATTATACTTGAGGGAGTCTATCAAAGGGTGCCTTCATAGTCGGAGTTGCAACTTTGTTCGCAACTTTTCTGTAAACCTTTTACAGTTTCGTTTCGACATTTTTAATTTTTTTCTTCCTGTTTCGATTCCGTAACGTTTCGGAATTGATTGTGAAGTGGAAAGGGTTTACGGAAATGTTTTGAACAAAGTTGCAACTCCGACTATGAAGGCACCCAAAGTTGAACGCTATTCTTGAAAACCCTGTATAATCCTACAATCGGTTTCTCATGTATGACTTTGCGGAATTATTTTGGTGCGCCCGCAACTAGATAATGGTTTGAATTCCTCTTAACTCAAATTTGAGATACCGTAATAAATACCGTAAAATTAATAATTTGAATGTTCTGGTTCATAAGTGAAAAGAGAAAGAGTGCGTTAGTAAAGAAGTTAATGAGTAGTGAGTGGGTGAGAAAATTCGTGAGTGATTGAGTGAGTAGTAGTGAGTGACTGAGTGAATAAGTTAGTGAGTAAGTGAGCAGGTGAATGGGTGAGTGGGTGAGTGAGTTGGTGAGTTGGAGAATAAGTGAATGAGTGAGTGAGTTGGTGAGTTAGAAAATGAGTGAATGACTGAGTGGGCAAGTAAATGAGTGAATAAGTAAATGAGCGCATTAGTATGCGAGGAGTGAGAAATTGACTGAGTAAGAGAGTGAGTGACTAAGTGGCCGAAAAAAGAGCGAATGACTAAATAAGAAAGTGAGTGAATAAGTAGGCGAGGAGTGAGCGAATGAGTGAGTGAGAGGTGAATGTGTGAGTGAGTGAATGAGTGAGTGAATGTTGAGTGATATAGTGAGTGAGTGAGTTTAATACTGAATTTGGGTATGAGTGAGTTGGTGAGTGAGTGAGTGAGTGAGTGGGTGAATGAGTGAAAGAGTGAGTGAGTGAGTGAGAGAGAGAAAAGAATTAGTGGGTGGTTAGGTGAGTGAGTGAAGGAGTAAACGAGATTAGTGAGATAGGAGTGACTGGACGACTGAGTAAGTGAGTGAGTGAGTGATTAAGTAGGTGAGGAGGGAGCGAACGAGTGAGTAAATGAATGACTAAGTGAGGCATATTTCCATGAAATGAACCCGGGCCGCTCGCATGCTAGGCAAGGCTACTAAGCCGATGCAACTAAGCTGCATTTAAACGTCTATAACTGGCGCACATGCTTTCTACAGCACAGTGCCTATGCTACAACACGTGCAGGAACAAATATTAATATTTCCCCTGCGGGACCTCACGATAGGTTACGGGGGCTCGCAGACAGTTAAACTTTGCATGGAATAGCTCGAGAAAATCCAAAACAAAAATCTGTAGGGTCTTTAATCATGCTTAAGTGAGTGAGTGAGAGAATGAATGAGAGAGTGAGTGAGTTAAAGAGTTAGTGTAAGACTGAGTTGGTGAGGGAGTGAGGTAGTTATTATAGTGAGTTATAGAGTGAGAGGGTGGAGTGAGTAAGTTGAATGAGTGAGTGAGTTAATGAGTGAGTGAGTTAGTGGGTGAGTGCATGTAGACTTTTAAGTAAGTGAGTTAGTGATTACGTAATAAAATTTATAATAATAAATAATTAAATAAAAATTTATAAAAATTTAGAAAGTTACGGTATTTCTGTATCAGTTAATGACTTGCACGTGTACAATTTTAGACTGAATTTCTATGGTGTAGCTCGTGGCCCTGCGATGATTTTCTATCATAATGACGGTGTGTCTGAGCCAAACAATTCATTTAACAGTAACTGAATTCGATTAAGTTGAGGTCATCAGGATCGCGACAGAGTTTTCAGCACAGTAGCACACATTTTTTATGTCAAAAAAATTGCGCACTTTTTTGCACGTAAAACTTTATAATTATGCAAGGGAAGAGTCTTACACTGTCCTCAAATATTTGAGGACAGCATTATCTAGTTGCGGGTTACCGATAATTTTTGAAATTAGTGAACAAAATTGGTTAGCTAAATACTGACTACCCGCACAATTTGGATGTAAAGGTTTTCTCAGTATGAAAATGACTGACAGTGACAGGTTGGCAGATATACAGAGAAACAGACAGAGAGACACATACAGACAGACAGACAGACAGACAGACAGACAGACAGACAGACAGACAGACAGACAGAGAGACAGACAAACAGCCATACATACTGACAGACAGATCGACAGACAGACCGATATACAGATAGACAGACACATAGACAGACAGACACATTCAGGCAGACACATACCGACATACAAACAGACAGACAGACAGAAAATAGTTAAAAAGGACAGGTAAACAAGCAGACAGACAGATGACAGACAGATAGAAAGACAGGAAGACAGACATAGACACAGACATACACACAGACAGACAGACAGACATAAAGACAGACAGACACACAGACACACAGACAGACAGACAGACAGACAGACAGACACTTTCAGACTGACAGACACATCCAAAAACACAGACAGACAGACAGACCAACAGACATATAGAAAGACAGACACATTCAGAGTTCAGACAGACACATACCGACTGACAGACGCAGTACTGCAAACCCCAGACGATTTCCACATGCGTTAAACACCTATCCTGAAACCCTAGCTTGAAACGAAAACTCTGTCGACCGAAATTTTTTTGATTTTTTGAAGAACGAAATTTAAATTAAATTAAAAAATTGTTGATGAATTAAAAATAAATTAAAATAAATGTCGGCAATAATCTAATGCAAATTATTACGTAATAGAAAGACGAATATTTTACCTTTACGGACTAAGGCGTTGATCACCGGCTTGTTGTGGTGATGCGTGAGCGTGTCCTCCCCGAAAATGGCGGGGATGTTGAATCACGCATCCCACAATCAAGTTGTTTGATTGATTGACCATAGTATAGTCATTTAAAAGCAACAAAGATGATTCAAGAGCGGAAAACCAAGTTTTCGAGGTCAGTTTGATATGTACTTTTTCTTTCCTTGTCCAGCATGTGATTGAATTTTGGTTTAATAATTGCGTTTTTGTATTTTCATATTACTGTCCTGAATGTTCTTCATCGTTAATTATCTTTAGTTCATCTGTTTTTTTTTATCCAAGCCGAAATTCCTTCCGGCGCCCGTCGAAAAACCGCCGGGTCAGTGTAAAACGTGTCGAAACCGCCGGGTCAGTGTAAATAGGCTCCGTAGAAAACCCCCCTCACTAAAGTTGCCGTGATTCCAATTCAGAAAATCGACTGAATTAAGGAACTCACACTTACTCCTAATCGTTTTCAAACGTATATATGTAGGTCAGAGGTGGGCCGCAGGGGGGGGGGTAGGGGGGGTTTACCCCCCCCCCCCCCCCCACTTTTCAGGGTCGGCGGGTAGCCTACCCCTCCCCCCTAGACAAAAATTTAGGTCGCCTACCCCCTCCCCCCCCCCCTACTCGAAATTTTTGAGAAAATCGGCCTCAAAACCTCGATTTTGAGGCTCATTTTTCAAAATTTTCTGGCTGTAAGAATTTTTTTTCGAAGAAACACGTTTTCTGGGTTAATTTTCTTGGTTAAAACCTGAAAAAACCGGTATATGTGATGTTTATACCATATAATAGAAGATTTTTTAGCAAAAACAAGCAAAAAACAAGCGTTTTATGCGAAAAAATTTTTTTTCTACCCCCCCCTACCCGACCTTACCCCCCCCCCCCACTTTTCGGACAGGTCGGGTAAAATGGGATTTTCTGTCGGCTACCCCCCCCCCCCCCACCCCCTGCAAAGTGCCAAAAAACCCGGCCCACCCCTGATGTAGGTTAATGATCATTTTTATAACTATTCAGAAAAAAACATCGGCTCAAAACATGTGTTGGCTGCTTTTTCGTCCATGAAGAGATCGGACTTAGAACCAATTTGATGGCGTCTCTATATGGTACTTGGTACAGCTCGAGGTGACAGGTTTTTAAATGTTCATGCAAAGCTTTACTGTTCGTTAACCCCCGATAACCTATTGTTAGGCTTCGGCCGTAGGCCGAATTTCCGAGCACCGCGAAGCGGCGGTGTTCAGCGTGGTAAATAATGTCACCACGAGCTGTACCATGAACAACCTAAGAAAAACGGAAAACACACACGATTGATCATTGAGATTGAGATTGATTGAAAAAAACGTTGATGATACTAATAATTTCGAAATTCACTTCGAAATTTATTATTTATCGAAATTCACTTTTTTATTATTTATTTCGTTATTTTTTTTCAAAATTCACATTCCATTTTACACTGCATTATTTTCGAAAATACCGGTCGACAGAGTTTTCGTCAAGTTTTTTTCGCACTATTTTTGGGTCTCAGGAAAGGTGTTTAACAGAGATGTGGAAATGTGGAAATCGTCTGGGGTTCGGAGGACTGACAGACAGATAGACAGACAGACAGACAGAAAATAGTCAAAAAAGGATAGGTAAACAAGCAGACAGACAGGTGACAGACAGACAGACAGACAGGAAATAGTCAAAAAAGTCTTTTTTATGTTTGAAAAAATGTCTATTTTCAAACATTAATTTGTCGCATCGCAATCTATTTTTATGACAATTCGATCTTTTTACGACCAATTTTTTGCCGCACTTCAGTCTGTTATTATGACACTTTTTTGTTCTTTTTGTGCGGCCTGTTATTATGACAGTAGTCAGTATATTTTTAACGAACAAAATTAAATTAAAATGAATAAATTAGTTCAATATTTATAGATTACAATAACCCGATATTAATATCTCGAAATTTATGTGTTGAAGAAACAGATAGATCGTCAAACAATCGCATAATGGACGACAAACAAGTGGCTGATTCGAGCGATGGCCGAATCGTGAAGATGGAAATCGACTACGCGGACCAGGTCACCGAGATGATACCGAAAGCTGAATCACTTGTTAAGGTATGTTTGAGTGGTTCGCAACCGCCAGTGATAAGCATTTGGATTGAAATATTCATTTTTCGGTTATTTTATGTAAAGCAGAAAAATAATCGGCTGAATGATTGAACGTTTGACGGGAAACGAACATGTCGATTGGCCGGCCCGCTTAATGAATTTTCATACTTCAAACTTCACTCATGCATTCACTAACTCACTCATTGGTTCACTCACTCACTCACTAAATGATTCATCCATTAAATTTTTCATTCATTCGCTCACTCACTCACTCACTCACTTACTCTCAGACACTATCACTCACTCAACTCACTCATCCACTGACTCTGACTTTCATTACTCATTCACTCACGCTCAGCCACCTCAAATCATTCCCTCACCCACTCCCTCACTCACTAACTCACTCACAGTCATTACTCAAGTCACTGCCAGTGTAGTGAATGAGTGAGTGAGTGAGTGAGTGAGTGAGCGAGTGAGCGAATGAGTCAGTGAGTGAGTGAGTGAAGTAAGTGAGTGAGTGAGTGCGTAAGCAAGTTAGCTTTGAAGTTTGAAAAACAACCTGTTCTGCCAATTTTATTCTTCCGGATATTTTTACAAAATTTCTTTTGATTGTAAATTGTTCTCCGATCGACTGACGTCTGACGTCCAAACATCTTACCGTTCAATCGATTGTTTCAACTAAGTGGCGAGGCGAGTATATTATATTATATTCAGGGGTGGGCCGCTGGGGGTTGGGGTGGGTCCCACCCCCTTTTCAGGGCGGTCGGGTAGCCTACCACCCCTCCCCCCGACTCGAAATTTTCTAGAAAATCTGCCTCAAAACCCGGTTTCAAGACTAAAAACCTCGATTTTGAGGCTCATTTTTCAAAAAGTTTTGACTGTGAGATTTTTTTGAACAAATACGTTTTCTGGGAAATTTTTTTTTGGTTAAAACCTGAAAAACCGGTTCATGTGATGTTTATACCTTATAATAGGAGATTATTTTTTGCAAACGAGCAAAACGCCTCCCCCCACCCCAAACGCGAAAAAAACCCGGCCCACCTGTTTATATTACTTTGCTTTCAGGCCAATCAGCTGAGTGGCGCACTCGATATGATGTACGGACTCGAAAAGCAGACTCGACTGGTCGGTGTAGTTTATCAATTATCAGCTATCTTCTTTCTAACCTGAAGTTACTCTAATTATTTATTACTTCAATTAATACTCCGTTACAATTCAGAATACTGCACGATTTTATTTTACTTTATCAATTTTAGGGCGCCGACATGCGTTCCAACGGTCGTATACTGGAGGCAATGGTGCGACTGTGCTTCGAAGCCAAGGACTTTACGCTGCTCAATGAAACCATCGTGTCGCTGTCGAAAAAGCGCATGCTTATCAAAAATGTTGGTGAGACGAACGATTAACATTAGCATGTCATTGCATCACGTTAATCATTTCAAATCGGTTTGGTTCATCAGACACTCGGACATTAAGTATGATGGCAGAGAGTCTACTAAATTAATTATTCGTTTGTTGCATTATTTTGAGCCGATCTTTATTTAGCTTAGCTGATAAAGTGAGTTTATAATTCTCCTTTGAATGCTCTACCATTTTCGTATTGCGTTAAAATGCGTCTGAATTGAATTTAACATGAACTGGATGTGTTTCAGGCCGTCACAAAAATGGTTCAGCTGTCGTGCACGTTCGTGGATCAGATGCCCAATGAAGAACTTCGACTCAAGCTGATTGACACCCTTCGTACTGTGACTGCCGGAAAGGTGGGTGGGCCGATTTGTTGTTGTTGTAGGCGTATACGCCCCATTTTTGATTACGTCTGCCGTCGCGTTCCACAGTGTCATAGGTTCAATGCTCCGGCATTGTGATCAGTCGGTCGGGCTGATGAAGCTGGCAATGACATGCAATGCAATATTGGCATCCTCCTTTCATGCTGCATCCAGAGATAAGATTGTGCCAAAAAATTGAATGTAAATCTAATATTCAATTCCGTCAGTTTACCCGTGATTATTTTTTTATGTAGCACAAAATTGGCTCGTTGATGAAATTCCCTGCCACTTAAACAAAACAAATATATTTCGTATATTTTGTGAATTGCTTTGCGAATAATGAACAAATTATTTCAGATTTATGTGGAAACTGAGCGTGCCGTGCTGACGAAGAAACTGGTCGAGTACAAAGAGGCTAAAGGCGAGACGGAGGAAGCCTGCAATCTCTTGTTGGATCTTCAGGTCAGCTCTTAATATATCTTCCTTTAACTTCACTTGAGGGTCGTAAATGCCCAATAATCACGTCTCTCATTTTGAAAACTAATGTTTTCTACATGAATTCATCATCATATTTAGACGAGTAATGAGTGTAAAAAGTAAACAGTATCAGGGCACCGTTTGAGCACCGACTGGGCTGATTATTATATGTATCATAGATTTTGATTGCAGATTGAGACGTTCGGTTCGATGCCGCAACAAGAGAAAGTGTCGTACTTGCTCGAACAGATGCGTTTATGTCTGCTGCGCAAAGACTTTGTGCGTGCATCCATCATCTCCCGAAAGATTTCCACCCGCTTCTTCGAGAAAACAGAACCCGAGGTGCGTTTTTTCTGAAAAATCTCGTCGTTGTGTTTCGATTTTTTCTTTTTGAACTATTGTTCAGTTCTATCCGAATGAATAAATAGCATTCGACCAGGTTCCTCATAGGTTTGATATTTGATTTTTCTGTTCCAAGCAGTTTGCGTCCAGGTTTCCATTAAGTTCTCATTCTCACATTCAATTTGATTGGATTTATTTAAGGTGCAAGAGCTGAAGCTGAAGTACTACGAGCAGATGATTGCCGTTGATCAGCACGACAACAAGTACGCGGAGGTGTGCAAACACTACTGGAATATTGCCAAGACACCCGTGGTCATGGACGACACCACTAAACTTGATGATGTTGGTGAACTTTAAACTTGATGATGTTGGTGGGGTCCGGCGTAGAGTCTATTATTTCGTTCTTGACGTGACTGGTTTCATACTATTGTCGAGAAGAAAGTTATTCACTATGAATATATGAAGAACTGTTATGCTTAATAAATAAAATACATTTGTTTTCAGAAAATGAAGTGTGTTGTTTTGTATGCGCTGTTGACAGCACACGACAACGAGCAGTGGGATCTGCTGCACAGGATCAAGGCCGATAAAACTGTCCAGCGAATCCCCAAATATCTGTTGGTTTATGTTTATCTGACTCTAGAGGCTTCCGTGATCGATAATCATCTTAGTGCTATTGTTACTGTTTGATTGCGACGTTGCCTTTCATGTTCATGATATGTCCAAAGTATCAAACCATAATGGTTTACCATAATCTCTTGCTTGATATGTGCGAAACTCGCTTCAGCTGTTTTTTTGTCAGATGTTCGGTTGAAGACAGCAGGTAACATAATTTCTTCCTAGGATATACGGTTTTTTGTTCAAAATGATTCCACTCGTCACCTTCTTAGAAAAGCGGACCATCATACTTGTTGCTTATTTAACCTTCACTTTACAGCAAACTGCTGGAGATCTTCACGACGGAGCTGTTGATCAACTGGCGGACGGTGATCGTGGCCGAGTACGAAACGCTGCTCAAACAGGGCATCAAGGCCGATCTGTCCACCGACGTGTTCACGGGCGAAGAGGGCGAGAAACGATGGGCCGACCTGCAGACACGCGTCGGCGAACATGTTGGTTGCCGTCTTTAGTGGATGAATGGGGTGGGAAAATTGAAATTCCCCCGTCTTTGGCGATTTCAAAAATAGAATTGGTTCCCTAAGGTGTAGGTAAAATGACCTGAAAACTGTTAATTCTTCCGTTTCGAAAAAGTTCACATCCCTTTGTAGGACTGTCTCCGATCCACGTAACCAAATCACGAGTCCTTGACAACACTACGTGTTGTTTGATCGGTTTTGAACTTTTTGCGTCCACTGCAGGGGTGGGCCGGGTTTTTCGGCACTTTGCAGGGGGTGGGGGGGGGTAGAATTTTGAAATCTCAGTTTACCCCCCCACCCCGAAAAGTGGGGGGGGTAAGGTCGGGTAGGGGGGGGGTAGGAAAAAATTTTTTTCGCGAAAAAGCCTTGTTTTTTGCTTGTTTTTGCTAAAAAATCTTCTATTATAAGGTATAAACATCACATGTACCGGTTTTTTCAGGTTTTAACCAAGAAAATTGACCCAGAAAACGTGTTTGTTCGAAAAAAAAATCTCACAGCCAAAATTTTTTGAAAAATAAGCCTCAAAATCGAGGTTTTGAGGCCGATTTTCTCAAAAATTTCGAGTAGGGGGGGGGAGGGGGTAGGCGACCTAAATTTTTGTCTAGGGGGGGGGTGCTACCCGCCGACCCTGAAAAGTGGGGGGGGGGGTAACCCCCCCCCCCCCTACCCCCCCCCCCCCCCAGCGGCCCACCTCTGGTCCACTGTATATAGCGATTCGTACTTCAGAGAGGTTTTTAGAAACATTATGTGGGTACGCGCCTAACGTGATAACACGCTAATCAGATGTAATAGCTATAAAATTACTTAAAATGTTCTGACAGCACTGAATTAAACAGTTGATTGTTTTCAGAACATTCGTATTATTGCCAAATACTACACGGAGATCAGCCTGCAACGGATGGCACAGCTGCTCGATTGGGATGTGGCCGTTAGTTAAACGCACATACGTTGTTCATGGTTGTTATCTTCTTTTATTCGACGATAAGAGACACAAGTTTGCACTCGTCTAGGCGTGAAACCCTTCCGGTTTTCACACAAAAGTTCGAGAAAAAAACGAAATAAATTTTATTCGAATCGAAGCCTTAATTAATTTAATTCCAGAACCCTTAATTAACTGAATTAATTTAATTCCAGAAAACGGAAGAGTTTGCCTGCAATCTGGTGGTGTCGGGCGTGATTGCCGAGGCACAGATCGATCGACCCTCAGGTCAGTGTTTTTGGGTCGTATCTAGCCGTTGTGTTTGTTGATTCAACGGATCTTTGCAGAAAATTACGCGTAACATAATGCACGATTCTCCATTTAAAAAATTTAACAAGCCAACCAATCGTCGTAAAGTAAAAAAGCATTTGTTGTACTGATTGAGGACATCTTTATTCATTTTCGTCATCGTGATTGTAGTTTCAGAATGTTCGTTATGTCACTCACGTGACTTGGAAATTCTCGTTGCCCTTATGGTGATGAACCTGAATAAACTTGTAACAGACTTCATAACCACTTTATTCTAGCACCCTGCGTACTTCCAGGTATTATGCGCTTCCAACGTCGTCGTGGCGTCGTTCAACAGCTGGATGACTGGGGCGTCCAGTTGAAGAAGCTTAACGACACCCTGAACAAGTCCAGTCATCTGATACTCAAGGAGCAAATGGTGCACAGGCATCTGCTCAAACACGAACACGCTCACTGATTGTTGTGTTTCAGTATGTTATATTTGTTTCACAAAGTTCGGTTACAGTCGGTGTTGTTATAACATTTTCAATTGATTTTGGTGTCTTAAAAATTTGGAAACCTGGAAGGTCTTAATAAACCAATCAATTCTTGGGTGGATACATAAAATTGTGTTGTAACAAACGACGATCTGAACCGTTAATGACTTGTTTATACCAATACCATCATATGGGCTAAAGGCATTCGGAAATAAGATAAATTCTAGGATTTGGAAAAAGAACTAGCTCATGGTTTGTCAGGATTCCGTTGTAGAGAATTAGTTAATGAAGATGTCTCATTATCTTTTGTGCGAGTGCATTGCTATTCTATATTGTGTTTCTGATTGGCATTCGGCAAATGAAACTTGAAGTTCTTCTCCTGGCAACTGTTTTTTTACAAACTTTTACAAATAATTATCAGATTATGCACTCATTGAACTGATAAGCCGAGAGTTGAACCAAATGTCTTTATTAGCACAATGTTTTCATTTTAACATTGTTTTTAAATTATTTTCGTTTTGCTCTCATAATCTGTGAACTGATTTCAGTGATACTACTACGTTGTAATAATGAAAATGCGTGTATTTTTTTTACCATTAAAATGTTTTAAATTCGGATTCGGCTGAACAATGAACACAGTAAACGTAATGCATGATTAACGCAATTTACCACCGCATCATAACGCGAACAACGATATGAAATAAACAAATAAGTTTACGGTATATCGAGCCAATATCGTATTTGCATTTCATTAACCATGATTGTTGGTTCTTTAACCACCCCTCATCAGTTGGTGCGTTTTGACGATTACTATGCGTGTACCAGAAAGAAATAAAATAAAGAACTGTAAAACCGAAATATCAACCTCAAGATCATTATGATCAGCGTCTCGTGAGAGTAGTAAAAAAAACGGAACGTTGAAACTAAGTTTTTTTATTGTTCTCGTTTTTGTTATTATGTCGTTGATGTTGAACAAAACAGGAGTATAAACATGTTGATGGATTCTCTAAAACTTCTCAAAAAAATCTTTTTCTTACGTTAGTATAACAAAACTGACTTTCATGCTGTTGCAGTTGCAATCTGACTGAATTCGTCGATGTCAGCTGCAGCCTCGACCGACGGCCACGGCCAACTGCGAGTCGGTGTGACCAGTACTTTGGTGGGTAATAGTCTGCAGCCGAATCACATGGATGTGTGGTCATTAATGAACATGTACTGTGGTCCACTCCAATTCATACCCAAACCAATATGGGACCCCAACAACACCAACTACCATTTTCTTGCCGTCAAAGACGGTCTACTCGACAGTGTGACGTCGTGGTGGGCGCACAGCCAGTATCGGGCACAATTCGTTCAGTACTCGATGCCACTGACACAAACGTCGATCATGTTGGTCGTGTTCACTGACGATACGACCGAAAGTGGCTATGACCAGTGGTACATGCCAACATCATCCATCAATGTCTATTCACCGACCATGTGGGCCGTTCTCATATCGGTGGCTGCTCTGTTCATCACATTGATCATGTTTCAGACGTACTTTGTGGTTGACGTACATCGACGTCGTCAGATCAGCATGGAAGGATATGAGCCGCTGGGTGCCTGGCACTGGCTTGGCCATTACTGGCTCGAGTACACCCACTCATATACCGGACCATCACCGGTATCGGCGCGTACGATCATCGTGCTCACTGGTATATTCACCATGCATTCATTGGTGCTGTACCAAGGCATTCTTCTCACCAAAATCATGGTCAACGAACCACTGAAGCTGCCAGCCAGCACATTCGATGGTGTCGCCGATCTGATCTTGAGTGGTAAGGCCGTGTTGAATCTGGTGGATCGTGAACGCATTTCGACACTGCTGGTATTGAACGCGGATGATGATGACCCGGCATTCGGTCGACTGAAACAGGCCCTACAGTACAATCCGCCACTGTTCATGGACGACGATGATCATGAAGCCATCAAGCATGTCACCGGTGAAGTCACGATCATCACAGTGAACACGGAGGATGCAGCCATCGAAGCGGCACATCTGGACGACTGCGATTTCACGATGGTCGACACGGGCATTAGGCTGCAGAAGTCATTCATATTCGGACCGATGGTCAATCAAAGTTATATCGACTGTTTCAATGACATTATCATGCAAAATCTAACCATGATCACGAGTCTGCTGCAGATCCACACAAGCGGACAGTACAAAGAGTATGGGAGTTGTCGGCAACGAGCCATGGAGGAACAGTCGACCAATGCCGGCGATCCCATACCACTCGTCAGGATTTCGGGATCGTTCGTGGTTTGGGCGGGTGGACTTGTGATCGGTGTGGCTGTCTTTGCCATGGAAATATGCAGAACGACACTGCGACGCTTCCGAGTTATTGACGCATTTTCAGACGTATATATGTGAATTGTATGTACTCTCATAACTGTGTTGCATCAAACAATTCCATAAACACTGCTTGTTCTTTTTTAGACTTCAACATTTTACACTGTTGAACTTGAAAATTTTACAATTTAGATTGCTGCTTAATTATAATCAAGTTAATTGTGAATATGATGATTTATGAATCTCTTATAATCAGGCCGACAACCAAAAGCATGCCGACTATAAAAAAGGCTACTTTCCAAGTATATTTTTTGCTTGCTGTTTGTTGCGCGGTGATATAATTAATATCAGAATGATGTATGGTATGCATGAATTACTTTTATGAATTACTGGAATAGTGATTTTTTGCAACTTAGATGAAAGTTTTTTGTGTATTCGTTTTTTATGTTATAAAATGTACATTAAGATGCCGCTGTTTCAGCTTGGGCAGGTTATTGCTACCGTAAGCCCTTCTCATTAAATTATTTTGGTATTATTGAGTCGTTGATAGTACATAAAATAAGGAAATATAAACCCTCATAATAAATATGAAAACTTTATGTGTTTGTTGGTTGGGCTGTGTGCATATTTCTTAGTCCTCTTACCATTTTGATAACAGATCAGTGATAGGTATCGAATCGCATTGTCTCAATACGATACCGGTTCAGTTCAGAAATGGATTAGCCACTCAAACTTACGAACATTAGGTTTTAACTTTAATAAAATGCTAAATCATTGTCGCAAGACCACCAGGAAATTTTCACAACAAAAGTACTTATAGGATTATGCAATGTTTATTTACACAAACAGCACTTTCACGTGATCCGACAATTGTACCAATACAAAGTTTACACTTCCATTTGTAACACACCGTAACATAACAACAACAGATTACCTAAGCAACATTTGGGGAATAAAAGAATAACTGGTCTTTATACCCTCTTTGAGTTTATGAACCAGTAACCATTTTCTCGATTGTCATTGGTTAAAAGTTTGTGAAAATGTACCAGTATATAATTTTCACGGCTATTTGCATTAGTTAACTTTCACGGCACGCTTGCTTGTCAAGGAATACACGGTTTCGGCAGGTGTTAGAAGCATATTTCATGAGTTGCGCAACCAATCTACATACATATTTTAGACGGCATGTTCAATAACACAAGATAAAACGTTATATGTCGCGAAGATAAAGTGATTTTAGTTATTCAGTTTTCTCATTAATTAAGAGCTTTATCAGTGTGTCATTGATGGAGAAACAAGATTAGAGGTCAAACAACGTACAGGAAGATATTTTCTGATAACGGAGTAGATTGGCTGAGTCAACAACTGATTTAGAGGGAACCATTCTGAAGCAAGAGATTATGTAAATCAATAAAAACCACTACTATAAAAGAACAGATTGATGATATGATCTCTATTATACCCATGCTAAATCTATGAATGATCAGGCTATTTTTGAAAAATAGTATCTTTTAATAAAAATAGCTTTTTATGAAACCTCCATTAGTTTACAGGGAATAAAGTTCACCAAAAAATGAAGATCTGCACTGCTACTGCATTTCTGGTGGCCATTGCGATGGTCGACCAATGTTATGCTTCATGGCAGGTTCAACAGTCAATTAGTTATACTTTGTCCATTAATTTGTCATAATGATTAACCCTCTTTAACTTTGAAGCTTTGGCAATCTGTTAAAACTACATATATACGCAATTAATCAAAAAAATTACATTACAATAAAAATGGTCCTGTTTTGCTCATTTACATTTCATCCCATGTTAAAATGATCCAATGAATCTCAGTCAGTCTCGTTATTATACAGAGCGTTGCCGTCAGCGGGCAGCTTTTGTGCGGTGACAAGAAGGCATCTGGTGTGCGTGTGAAGATCGTAGACGATGACACTGGTGCTATCTGACTGACTGACTGACTGACTGACTAACTGACTAATTGACTGACTGACTGACTGACTGACTGACTGGCTTACTGACTGACTGACGGACTGACTGATTTATTGACAGACTGACTGATTGAATGGCGGAATGATTGACTGACTGACTGACTGACTGACTGACTGACTGACTGACTGACTGACTGACTGACTGACTGACTGACTGACTGACTGACTGACTGACTGACTGACTGACTGACTGACTGACTGAATGACTGACTGAATGACTGACTGAATGACTGAATGAATGACTGAATGAAAGGATGAATGATTATCTGAGTAACTGAATTACTGTTATAATGTAGGTTTGGACCTAGACGATGACTTGGATGAAGTCACCACCGACAGTAACGGCCGGTTCCGTGTTGAAGGCTACGAAAATGAAATGTCAAACATTGATGTGTATCTGAAGATATACCACTTCTGTCTGGATGGAGTACTGGTCAGATTCACTAACTGACTCACTCACTCACTCACTCACTCACTCACTCACTCACTCACTCACTCACTCACTCACTGTACATACTTCAGCAACCATGTGAGCGTCGCTGGAAGATGAAGGTGCCCGATCACTACATCACCCAAGGAACGAAGAAACCCCAAAAGGAATTGGACATTGGCGTTTGGAACCTGGAAGTCGAAATGGAAGACGAGGAACGAAATTGTATTCGATTTATTTGAACTAGTGATCGAAATTCTGCGAACTTTTTTAGTTGTGCCTCGAAGCCTTCTCATACTTTTTCATAATTATCTCTGATTTAAATATCTGATTGAGTAACTTCAAAAATGTTCATATATATGTAGTTATTTTGTTTTAGTTTTACAAACAACCAACAACTCACTTAGTCACTTATACACAGTATTGATCTAAATTGTCAATAAAAGCTTATTTCATCTTCGAGTTCACTTCTTTTGAATATACATAATATAAATCGGGAATGCCATCATTAATGAACAGAGGATTTCATATTGTTTATTCGCAGTTTTTTTTGCAATTCATAATGTTTATTTTGGAGTTCGTAAACAACAATGAACCTTCCCGCCCACTAGTCGAATCACACGTTTTTTCGAATCAATCGTTCAAAAGTAATGAGTTTCCGCTATGCACAATATACGTAAAATACGTTATCCATGAATGCGCACACAAATAATACATAATACGATTGTTGGTAATTTTTTTTGAAAAACATCATGCAATGAAATTGTTCAATACGGGGTTATATTCGAAAATAAGTTCAACTATTTTTGGTACGTGGTACGGATAAACATGTGTTTCCGTCATTCGTTAAAACTTTAAAATTTCAAATTAAATGTCCATTCATAGGAATAAAACAAAGAAATGTGGCGCACTTTTTTGAAGGAAAGGGTTTTGAAAAGTTTCATAATAATTCAGACTCGTGTATTGACGAGCATACTTAATAATATTAAATAAAGAGAAATTAAAATCAGTCAACCGTTACACTCAGCAAAAACCACCAGTTTCGCCAATTCAATCGAAATCCCTCTATTATATTTGCACAGACCACTTTTTTAAGTTATCTGGATTTGGAGACTAAGCCAATTGTGTTTTCATTATTTACTTTACTTAAGTCGAACTGAACATAAAGTCAACATACCGTATTAAATACAGTAATACACACAATAATGTAATGGATTTGGGGTTTAACCGGTTATATTGTTTGGCGTCAGGCTAAAAAAACGCATTTCACTGGTGCAACCTCGTTCGATATATTCTAAAATCATTTCAGTCTACCTGCTACATTGTACTGTATTTCATACCCACTACATCTTATTATAGATACATGTATGTAACAGCTACATTGTACTTTTACGTACGAAAAATCTGTCTCAAAAAACTTTTTAAAATTGTATTACTCATAATCTTAATTGGTGCCTTATTTTCTGCAATGATTTTACAATTTGGAAGCCCTGAATATTCAATTTACTGAGTTTTACCAGTTGTTATTTTTAATTAATAACTTTAAATAAAAAAAAGTCGCAACTAAAACTCTGAAAATTCCTTCCGGAAACTGTTTCAGACAAAAAACTCAACATGAAGTTTTATATATTCGTAGCATTTCTGGTTGCTGTCGTGATGATTGAACAGACTTACGGTTCCATTCAAGTCAGTCAGTCAATCAATCAGTCAGTCAGTCAGTCAGTCAGTCAGTCAGTCAGTCAGTCAGTCAGTCAGTCAGTCAGTCAGTCAGTCAGTCAGTCAGTCAGTCAGTCAGTCAGTCAGTCAGTCAGTCAGTCAGTCAGTCAGTCAGTCAGTCAGTCAGTCAGTCAGTCAATCAGTCAGTCAGTCAGTCAGTCAGTCAGTCAGTCAGTCAGTCAGTCAGTCAGTCAGTCAGTCAGTCAGTCAGTCAGTCAGTCAGTCAGTCAGTCACAGTCAGTCAGTCAGTCAGTCAGTCAGTCAGTCAGTCAGTCAGTCAGTCAATCAGTCAGTCAGTCAGTCAGTCAGTCAGTCAGTCAGTCAGTCAGTCAGTCAGTCAGTCAGTGAGTCTCCTTCCCATACAGAGTATTGCCGTCAGTGGTCAGCTGTTGTGCGGTAATAAAACGGCGTCGAATGTCCGAGTGAAGATCGTTGACGATGACACTGGTTAAAACTGACTGACTGACTGACTGACTGATTGACTGGCTGATTGACTGACTGACTGACTGGCTGACTTACTATCTAACTAACTGGTTTACTGTTATCGTCTAGGTTTCGACCCGGACGATGACTTGGATGAAGTCAAAACAGACAAGGACGGCAAGTTTCGTGTGGAGGGCTATGAAGACGAGCTGTCAAATATTGATGTGTATTTGAAGATTTATCACTACTGCCTTGATGGAATTCTCGTTGGTCTCACTTATTCACTCACTCACTCACTCACTCACTCACTCACAGATTGCATATCTCACCTGAAACGACGCCTGGCAATGGTCAATTATGGCGACCACTAAAAGGAAACGCAGCCAAATTGTGAAACTGCATTCTGAAGTACTTTTTTGATTCTGAAATCTAACAATATTAATATTGAACGATTTATTTTCAGAATAATTACAAATTACAACTTGGATTATAAAAGAATAATAGGTTGGAAAATAGTTGTGCAAGTACATAAATGTTCGTTCGTTCAAGTGCCTTACAATTGATCACAGGTGTTGTCAAGTGTACGAATACAGCAGTGAAGCATGTCAATGAATGTTCAACACTATTCACTACTCGTACGAAAAATGAACGAGCCATATTTTAGGTAGTAAATTCGCATGATTCATTTTTCTTGTGAAATACACAAAAATACGATTTTAGCTGAGACCTGTTGTACAACTGTTCTTTTTTCATGCTCTGGAAAAAAGATGAAATTTTATGTAATTCAGCTACGATTACGGTAGGTCCTGAGAATTGTGAGACACTTTCGGTGATATTTTACTATACGAAAAAATTGAATTGTTTCCAATTGTGAATTCAAACTTCAAAAACTTGTTTTCTAACTGCTATGAAAATC
>OZ038446.1:22467535-22497535 GCA_964036265.1 Daptonema setosum
ATTTTTCGGAAAATATAGTGTTTACAATTATAACTTACAATTGTATGTAAATCATTATTTGTGAGTTTTGTCGATGTCAGCGTTACAGGACCAATGTCCCACTTGGATTAGAGCCGTCATGTTCTTGTTATCGAGTGAGTGAGTTCATGGGCGTTCAGATATCGTAAGATTGGATAATCGTGTACAGAAGTTAATGTTGTATGTATGAAACAGTACTATAGATTTTTATATCAATGGAGTGAAATAAAAACAATCGAGCCCATTTAATGAAGGCGATGTGGAGTGAAGTCTAGCATGTGTTAAAGCCAGAAAGAATTTTGTTGTTTGAAGAATGAATACGAAAACCCCATGTGCCGATGGCTTAAATACCATTTGGTTTACGGTGGCGTGATCCGATAGACGCCGGCTGAAATAAAACCTGTTTGATGAAACAATATGAAATGCATTATTCATGTGGAATGTTCTATGCATTCAGATGACTGCAATAGATATAAATGATGTATTATTTCCACCTTCAAAGAAAGAATTACAGTATTGTAAACTGGAAACATTCTGGTACCAATTTGGAATTGGATACAAATTTTGGTAACGCAAATTTTCAGCAATAATGGAATGTTTTTGATTAGTCAGTGATCGATGCTATAGGTTGGACAGAGTTTTATTAGAAAAGTAAATGGTAGGATTTTAACCAAACCCCATTGACTAAAAGTTAATTTTAGATTTGGAATTTAAACATGACTTTGACATTACGAATAAATTGGTGTAAAATGGGCTTTTATGATGATGGAGACGTTTTTAGATCGATTCCATATTGTTTCAGTATTTATTTTCGTTAATATTTATTTGTTTTCAACTCCCCAACTTGTCAATCATTTTAGTATAGCAAATCCATAATGATATTTTCTGAGTTTTGGATTATCAAAAAAAATATGCAAAAATAAATAAAATTTTTCTAAAATTATAAAAAAATTATTTTCGTGAAAATTATGTCACATCGTAAGTCAAATTTGTTTAGGGATGCGGTTAGAAGGGTTCTTGAATGATCTAAGGTCAAAATTCTTCAATTGAACAATTGAAACGGTAGATTTTCAGATGAGTCTTTCACATTATAGGTTTCAAAATCCAAAATTAATTTGTAGTCAATGGGGGGTTGGGTATAATTCTACCATTTGCAATTCTAATAAAACTCTGTCCAACCTATATACTGATGAAGCAAAGTTCTGCTTGCAAAACTAGATTGTTCCCGATTAGTCAGCCAACGAAGCCCTTGTAATCCACAGCAGAATTGTTTTGATTCATGCGTTAGTTCGCCCATGATATATGTACATACATTATGTATCCAGAAAATCGGGTTTGTTTGTAATGTGTTTCAGGTTTTACCGAAACATACTTTTTTATTACATCGGTTTCAGACAGCGAATGATGAGTGAGTGAGAGTGAGTGAGTGAGTGAGTGAGTGAAGGTGAGTGAGTGAGTGAGTGAGTAAGTGAGTGAGTGAGTGAGTGAGTGAGTGAGTGAGTGAGTGAGTGAGTGAGTGAGTGAGTGAGTGAGTGAGTGAGTGAGTGAGTGAGTGAGTGAGTGAGTGAGTGAGTGAGTGAGTGAGTGAGTGAGTGAGTGAGTGAGTGAGTGAGTGAGTGAGTGAGTGAGTGAGTGAGTGAGTGAGTGAGTGAGTGAGTGAGTGAGTGAGTGAGTGAGTGAGTGAGTGAGTGAGTGAGTGAGTGAGTGAGTGAGTGAGTGAGTGAGTGAGTGAGTGAGTGAGTGAGTGAGTGAGTGAGTGAGTGAGTGAGTGAGTGAGTGAGTGAGTGAGTGAGTGAGTGAAGTGAGTGAGTGAGTGAGTGAGTGAGTGAGTGAGTGAGTGAGTGAGTGAGTGAGTGAGTGAGTGAGTGAGTGAGTGAGTGAGTGAGTGAGTGAGTGAGTGAGTGAGTGAGTGAGTGAGTGAGTGAGTGAGTGAGTGAGTGAGTGAGTGAGTGAGTGAGTGAGTGAGTGAGTGAGTGAGTGAGTGAGTGAGTGAGTGAGTGAGTGAGTGAGTGAGTGAGTGAGTGAGTGAGTGAGTGAGTGAGTGAGTGAGTGAGTGAGTGAGTGAGTGAGTGAGTGAGTGAGTGAGTGAGTGAGTGAGTGAGTGAGTGAGTGAGTGAGTGAGTGAGTGAGTGAGTGAGTGAGTGAGTGAGTGAGTGAGTGAGTGAGTGAGTGAGTGAGTGAGTGAGTGAGTGAGTGAGTGAGTGAGTGAGTGAGTGAGTGAGTGAGTGAGTGAGTGAGTGAGTGAGTGAGTGAGTGAGTGAGTGAGTGAGTGAGTGAGTGAGTGAGTGAGTGAGTGAGTGAGTGAGTGAGTGAGTGAGTGAGTGAGTGAGTGAGTGAGTGAGTGAGTGAGTGAGTGCAGTGCAGTGACTATAAGTTCAGGCAGTTGATTCTCTTTTGGTTCACTTTCTTTGAGATGATTTTCAATGAGTTGAATTCGGAGACATAATTTTCGGTGAGTTTATTTGAAGTCAAGTGAACAATTTATCTACTATTTACATATGCGACGACGTTCGCATGTGCAAAAAAAACGATTGATGAAGCGCAATTGAGAGCAAAAACAAATGTTACACGTGAGTTGTGTAGTTTTATCGCGTAATTCAGTCTGTCAGTCAGTCTGTCTGTCAGTTAATCAGTCATAAAATCAATCATTACTCAGTCAGTTCAACGCGATCTCCCCCCATCCTGTTTTTTAAGACGCGCATCTTTCGCCGAACGAAGTTTATGTGTATCAGTGCGTTTAGAACGCACGCGATATTGACGCTGCGGCGCGCAACTGAAACGAACGGCGTTGCGCTGCCCCTCATCGTTGAATGATACATCAGTAAATTGACGGTAAGTACGGTTGTTCGTTGCGCGAATTACGTAACATTCTGTCTGCGGTGTTACATTCGGTAGGGATATCGGTTTGAGAGGGGGTAGGATTGAAATTGATCGACTTGATGTGAACACTTTTTTCACACGGATGAAGTCGATCTGGATCTGGAATAACACATGTGATGGATTGTGTGTTTTGCGTGACCACTGTTATGAACGATGAACCGACCTGTCTGACCTACCTGCACTTTACAGACACTAAACCCGACGAATCCGCAATTAAATACCCGCAATTGTTTTTCGGTTGATTATGGATTCAAGTGCGAAAAAACTCGGTTGATCACACCAAATTAAATATTAACAACGCAATGAAACCGGTATGATGTAGGAATGACGAAATCTCCTAGAAAACGATACCGCTGCAACGTGTGGTGTTCGGTGAAATTAATGGCAAATTGAAACTTAACCGGGATTACGTAATTAAAATTGTCGAGAATTTGGATGGTGAATCGTGGCAGATTGAGATGTCAAGTCATCAATACCAGTTTTTTCTAATAATCCTTTTTACATTTAATGATTACGCTGGACGCATTTTATTTCGAGAAAAGGACTACTTATACATTAAGATGGTTTACTTTCAATGGTAATCATAGAAGATCAGATGTCGTTTCGGATCAAGTTTAACTGAAGATGACTTCATATGATGTGGACATTTACATGATCAGTAATGCTGTCTTTCACTTGTTCTTTCACATGATCATTCTAAAGATGAGTAGATTGGAGTAGATCTTTAGGCGGTCTTCTAAATTTCAAGTATTTAACTCTATCGTTGATTCACTTCCCATGAAAATGCAAAACCTTATCAAGTTTTCTTGTCTAAGTAATGAAAAATCTCTCGATCAGTAACAAGGAAACAAGTTGCTGTTTCAAGTATAGATGTGAATGGTGTCATGCATGGTCTGTGCTCAATTATCTTGGAGTCGGACTACAGTGGATTTGTGGATTGGACTCCAAAGTACTATTGTTGATTGCCTTCTGAACTCACAGTTCACTGAACTATTATTATTGCCGAAATTGTTTTTACGTAAAACTTATGACAAAACTTTTGCTTATAATCATTTTCCTCTGATGTGAGTAAAGTAGTTCGATTGTTGAGTGTGTTAGGACTGTATAAAAAAGCTGCTTTTTCCAAATTATTATACACCTTGAAAACAGAAATCAAAAAATAAATATAGAAAACACTTTCTTTGTTAAGACACGTTTGAACATTCTTATTTACCGTTTTACTTTTGGATGATATGAATCTGCCTCAGACACCTTTGAACATATATCCGAAGTATGCATATTCGTCCACCTGAAGGTCATGTCATGTCAAAGGCTGTGCCACGGAGATTCGCCGATACCACGATCCAAGTACATGCAAGTATGTCCTTATCCACGTTACGATCAGCAGGCGATAATTCGGAATTCCATGGTTTTCGAACTTCGGTTCAGTGCGCTCGGACTTCACTTTCATCATCTTCCAATGGGTACGGACAAAAAGAGAATCTGATTATTCATAAATGTATGACGATATATTGGATGGTAAACTTGAGACAATCGATTGAGAAGATTGATTACCATGGCCCGGTATTACGTAACATCATCGGCGTTGCATTCAGCGTGCTGATTTCTGTTCCATCACGGCCAAAAACTTCTGTGAGATTGATCTGGTAGAAACGAACAACCGTTGTAATAACGAAATATGGATGAAATTTGCAAACTTTGGGCTTGAAAAACACCATCCCACTGTATCGGCGAAACTCGACGTCAGATGAATGTATTCAAACGTGTAGAAATGTCTATCGAGCAAAAATGTATTGTGAGCCAGTTGAGAAGTTCAATCACGACACGATTCATCGTCAGACCTCCAAATATCAGCTTGAATGCATAATTTATGTTGTTTGTCATGCTTATTTATATCTAACGGTTATTCTGGATAGCTGGTTCCGCAACTGAAACTTATTGGTACATTAATATTAAACTCATGTTTGAAAAGTTTCTAATGAGTGCCATTCAGTGAAAAAAAATGTATTTAATGATTATATCTAAATTTTCTGGAACAGATTCAACATCGACTCAATGATTTTAGGTTAGAACCGGTGGTTCTACTACTTACTAACCCAGTTATTTATTTGACTTCGAACTACTTGAAATTCAGCACCTCGCAATTTTATAGCGATGTTTTCGATAGTTCTTTCACATAAGTTTATAATCGCACCCTTTTTATTTAGTCAAGAACTTTTTCAGAATTTTCGTAATTTAAAATAAGGCCGCGCTCATCAGGAACTCAGTCAAACCGGCAAAAACTCCCGGATATGTTTGAAATCGCATATATTCTTATATCTCAACGATTTAATGAACACTTGCATTTGTTTCATTTACAATGATGTAATCATCCATTTGTTTTGTTTGACTGAACAAAGTCATGGTTTTCTAAACAATCACGTCTGAAATAATTAACACGTTGTAATTGTTTTGTGTGGTGTTCTTCTGTTTGAAGTATTATTCAGTTAGCAGTTGTCATGTGAATCATTGACTTCATATGTACTTGGACCTATATATGTACATACTAGAGATATGAAAGGAGAGGAAAATGAGAGAAATATGGGATTTCCCTTTTTAAATAGTTAGTTGGTTCATTTCGATTCAGACAAATCACCTGGAAACTTCCTCTTTAGACGAGCTCAACTCCCTCTAGATGATTGACTCGTCTGGCAGTGTTTGAACCGCCCAGTCTAACGCATAATCATTGTCATTGAAATGTATGTAGTTTGTTATATGAGAATCTAGAAGGTTATGTACCATGTGTTTATTTGACGAGTCTCATAAACTCAGTATTACTATGTACGAACAAATCTTTACACCTCAGTAAAAGATTACATACATTTTTGACATACTTACCTTCATCATTCATACGTCCACTTCTTTTCAGTTGTGGATGAACTCTGCCCACTAAGTAGGATGTTCTCCCGAAGAATAAAATTAATACTGCACATCTTATTCTCCTCATGTCTTTAACACAAGTTCATATGGGTAAAATGTCCAGTGTATGGGAATGCCTAATGTGTTCGAAAATTATTCCGCTCCCTCAAAACCACTTTTTGCCGGCATTTCTCAAGGGAATGAAGTAATTCGGCTAATTGGAGTTCATCGCTTTATATACCTCTTCAGAAAGATAAACGAAGGTAACACCTCGTTGAACACGAGTCATTTTTCAGATCTGATAATCAATAGAGTTTTCCCTGCGTTCCATGAAACTAGTTGTTATTCTTTCCTATTGAACTATTGAACCAGAACTTTCAATCATTCCTTTCATAGCAGATTTTTTTTTGGAATGAATTCCTTCCGCAGCATCATCAATTCAGCTGTTCATTTTGTCGGCTACAACAAGCGCCCCAGTTTCCTTTGCATGATGACAATATATTCTCTGAATTTTTTTTAACTGTTACTCCGGTTTCAAAAAACAGATAATCGTTGTTTCATTCCGAGTTAAGAGGCTCATCTTAAAGAAATCATGTTCTCCTCCGCCACGCGTTGCACGTGTTTGTTGTCGTTTCCGTTTGTTGCGCTCAATTCATAAAATACTGACGCTTCCTTTGAGCGGATAAATTTTTTCTAAAATTTGGAAAACATGAACAAAATACTAACTCCATTAACAAAAATATGTACTTTCATGAAAAAAAACTACTATTTTTATGATTCCCACATGTTTTGCAGAATTGATGGTGTTAAGTTCAAAAAATGTGGCTATTAATCGTTTAGTGCGCTTAATTAAGTGTGACAGGATTATGAGGTTTCTAGCGGCTATTTATTGAGGTCGACATTCCCGGATTCATCGCGTAAACGACGAGGACTGGACTTCATAAATTCTTCGCATTCTTATGACGGATTGATTGAAGCATGACTCCATTATTTTGTTACATTCCATGAAATCGAGACAGCGGTAGGATGTATCAGAGACTACCTACATATATCTTATGTTTCTTGCTCCAGTTAATGGTGTGTGATTGATTTGATGATGGAAGCTAATTGATACTGATTATAAGCGATTGTCTAAACATAATCCGGAATGACATCCCATTATTATATCAACGGTTTTCATTCATAAGACAAGCGTCAGTCAGCTATCCAGAGAACGAAAAAAGTCACTATTACTACTCGTTGTAGTGCATTTTTTTGTTGTTAATTAGAACTAATGGTATTGTTTACCAGATAATCATTCAAAATTTTCAATTTGGCTCAACGATTATTTCAATTCATATCTTCTCAAGCTTCAGTGCATACATTGTATACATTGCATACAGTGCATATGTACGTCAGTACGTCTTCTCAAACCTAAGTGGTAGACGTCATTCTTTCTCATGTATTTATATTTTTCTAACCATGTTCTACACTTATACCCTCGCTTCACCTTTAATCACCAATACATGAACTATGAGATAAGTACATACAAGAATCAGCATCGTTTTTTTTCCAAAATCTGTTTAACACATCCATATTCCCGTCTTTCTTCTTTTTTGCATATCAAACAAAATAATAAAAAACATATTCCATCTCGTTTCGATTTTCTTCACCCACTAAATTAACAGTGTTTTCGAGTACGACGTATTATTTCAGCGAATCATTATGATCGGTCCACGGATGGATTGGACCCGGGTTGTGGTCACCGTATTAGTGACCACTATCGTCCATTCCGTACACATTATAGAGGACGACACACACGAAGGTTGGCGAGTGTCATTATACCCTTTCATTACTGTAATTTATCTGAAATAATAATTCGCAACCAAAATTATGGGAAGTAGAAAATTTTACGCATTCATACATTACAGTCATATCATGTCATACGTATCATTTTTAATTGGTAAACGTTTCTTTTGGCTGTAAATAGTTTGTGCCAAATGAATGGTTTCGTGAATTTTCTAGCATAAAAAATTGCTTGTTTACTATATGTTTTATTGTGAATTGGGGAAACTGTGTTTTTTGCTGAAATAATTTAAGAAATTATAAGGTTTACTGAATTTCTAGCACACTTCATTCGTCGAATCGGTTGGTGCAACATTTCAAAATGGGCTTACTGAAAAGTTCCCACAGAGATCTAGCAGTTTTGTTCATTCATCAGTTTCTACTGTATTCTGTAAAAGCCTGTGATTCTGTTTCAGCTTTTCTACATAACAACGGCCTGGACTCGATTCTGGCACTAAACGCCCGAGTGGGAGATCCCAGCCAGCAGAATCTGCTTGCCGTTAACGACGACTATTACTACTACTTGGAGACGGACCATACTGATGGTGCCTTGCCCGATGGGACGGCGGCCACTGCTGAATTGGTTGGTCAGAAAAATTTACATTACCAAATCAATTCATGAAAAAAATAATGGAAAAATACCTTTATCACTTTATTACCAGACTAAGTTCAAATGCGCAAAAACTTTCGAGAGTTTCAAGAATTTTACGTGTGTGATTTTTGCAGTTATACTGTACGTAGAGAGTCCCACTGATACAATTGCATATATTTTAGCATGCATGGAAAGATAAAAGCCCGAAGAATGGTGGGATTTCAAATTTCTTTTAGTCATTTAAGAATGATATTTATCAGTAATTCATGATGTAATACGATTCCGTTTTGAACTAAAAACCCCGTTCTTGTAAAGCTTAAAAGCTCTCCAACTAAAAACTGTATGTACTCATGTACAGATCGGCATGCAATTAGGAATCAGTTGAGTTTGCCTGATAAAGATTTATGCAAGTGTTTTGCAGCCACGATTCAACCACAACCACACAGACGATGTGAAACGACGTGGATTCGTACTGTACCCGTTTGGTCAGCTGCCGACACTGCCGCCGGACACAGCTCTGCAGGTTACCATCACAATATGGACAATGTTGTGCCTAGATGTTTCACGTCAGATATCAGGCAACTATTTTGTGAACGACAATTATTCCATTTGAAAAACAAATATTGTTGAGTGTCAAACTTTGTTCGTTGTCCTAATGCCACACATAAAATCAGTGTGTGTATTATTTTTATGAGGGTGACTTTTCATGTGCATTATATCCAACCAAATTTTTTAAATGAAGAAAGTGTTAATGTGGTACCATGTTTGATGAGATAATGTTTCAATGTTTCAGGTACGACTGCCTGACCGGAGATCATCGCAAGTTAATAACAACGAGGCCGAGCTGCAGCAATTCAACCAGCTGCTGAAAGAACGACAGGCCGGTCTACCGCAGAGCCCAGTTGTGCCACCAACCACTTTCCAAGTTTGTACCGTTTTAACAATTTGACAGTTGTATGAAATAACTATAAAATATTTATGCAAATTTTTAATATTGCGCAAAGATAATGAGTTGGGCCAAGAAATGTAAAGTTTACATATTTTATGTAAACAAATATATATAAATATGTAAATAACACTGCGGAATTAACGCCACGGTGATAGCAGGAGCCAGAATTTTTCATAATAGTATATAAAAAAAACAATTTATAACCATCAAAATGAAAAAAAATCTAGGGACTTATGTATTTTATATTCATAGACGTGTCAGTTAAGTGTGACTTGGTGGATGCAAGGAAACTACTGATGATTTCCATTAAAAAACTCGGAGAACATACAGATACTATGGCTAGTTTATTGTTACCGTGTGTGGCCTTGCATTGTCCATGTGCGCATGTGAAACATTAGTGAGAACTTTGGCAGCAGTGTTACAACAACTTTGCGGCAATGAACTATTTGATTTTCCTGTTTAGAAACTTCAAAATGCCTTGGGGAAACTTATTCTGAAAACTAAATGGGTAAAATTTCAAAATTTAAGAGGAAAAAGGCAACTCTAAAATTGGACCTAATTTTCGCATGCGCGCAGTGTCAATGCAGGGCCACACGCGGTAACAATAAATCAGCTATAATCGAATTTCAGGAACAGGCCGCTCCAACAATTCAGACCACATTCATCGATTCATCATTTCCTGGCCAGCGGCAACCACAGACATTCAACAATGGTTTTCGGCAAACTGGTTAGAACAATTTGGTGTTTTACTCTTCTGTGAAAAGTTCCAAAATGCACACATTTGATTTGATGTGATTTATCAATTGAGTTATTCAATATTCGCCTTAGATTTTTTGAATACGTGGGTGAATTATGAAAGAATCTGCAATACCAAGAAACATAACAAAACTCTGCTCATTAAAACATCTTCTACCGCGACCAAAAAAATCTGTATAAACAGAAGTTTATTACTGAAACCTTATTTATAAGTGAAAATATTCTGTTTATCTACAAATATAAGGTAGAAAAAGAAACAAAAAAGTATGAAAATTTTATTTCAGCAGCCACATCCTCGCCAGCATTTGTACCGCGAAAGGGAGCCATTGCGAGTCGAGTGGTTGTATCCACAGGTCCCGTGAACGGGGCTGCCTCGCCATACGCCCAACCAGTCAACGACATTCAGATAGCAGAAGATGGTACTTTCGTATCGGCCAGTGAAGTAGCCATGAACGCCCAACGTTCCGCAGCTCCCGCCGTGAAGGCGGCCCCACCGGCACCCTTGCGAAAACCTGAGATGGCCATGCCACAATATCAGATGCCGCCGTCACAGTCCGTCGTACAGCAACCACAACAGTCAGCCATTAATAGCAATGATCTCTCGTGGGAACGTCGTGCAATTGAGATGAATATAGACAACGGGCAGAAGCCAATCGCGCCCGCTGCGTTCGCTCCATCTGCAAATGTCCCCGAGTGGCAGCAGCCATTTGGATTCGCGCCCTCGCTTAACGCTCGACCACCAGCACCGATCGACAACTCGTTTGGTCGATCACCATCACTGAGTACGTTTGCAAGCGGTTGGCCCTCGTCCGAGTGGCAACAACGTCCTTTTCCACCACCAGTAGATCAGGTTCAAACTCAACTAATGACTTCCTTTACAGCTCAACCACAGCAACCGCCAAAACCAGCCCCTCTAGCAGATGCAATGTTACCCGTGGCCCCGCCACCGTCACCAGTTCCTCAGCAGCCAGCCACATGGCAAAGTCTACCTCAACCAGCACCAGTTCCACAAAACCCTGATTCTTGGCGGTCTCAGTCTCAACCTGCACCGATTCCGCAACAGCCTGCTGCTTTACAGTTTCCGCCTCCTCCGGCACCAGTACCACAGCAGCCTGCACCATGGCAGTTACCATCACCTGTTCCGCAGAAGCCTGCCGCAATCCAACAACTTCCTTTTGCACCTGAGCAACCACAACCTTTGCCTGTTCAGCCTGTGGGACTACCAGCTCAGTGGGAACAACGACCTCCTGAGCCCAATCCGATGCAGTCGATACCCGACGTCCAGCGTCTGCCACTTCCAGGCTTAACTGTATCATCTGCCGGGTCGTCGGCTTTGGCTTTGGAACGAGTGGCGACAACATTTGAAGAATTGGGACCTTCGGACCCGAACTTCACGTTTGGTTGGTAAACATCGAGTTATTTACTAGTATTAATTCTTCAAATCCTTTAGAGTATTAATGAGGAACACTATAACCTTTTGGTAGTTTCTTATATTATTGAATAACTGTTTAAAACATACTATCCTCAGTTTTTATCCACTACTTTTGTTGCAGGCATCCCTGCCATGTTGAATACCGGACCAGCCCCACCACCTTACGTGTCATCAGATTTCGAATTTCCAGGTGAGAGTTCAAGATCATTTCAAATAAAACCAGCGAATCCTTTGAGTACGACCGACGTACGGTTGTCCGTTATCTCCGAGACGCTTGAATCAAATGCTCGCAATGTCTTTAGACGTATAGTTGATCAATGGCGCTCGGTAGCTGACGGTGCACCCGCCGGTAGTCCACTCGCTCCCGCACCACGCGTTCAGTTTCCGCAGCCACTTGCACCAGCCACACGGCTGTTTGCCGCAAAGCCTGAGCTAACCGACGAGGAAGCCGCTCGATTTAGCGTTAATGGACTTGTTGATCTGGCACCACCTTTGATATTTCCTTCATATGTGAACGCACTCGCATCAGGAAATCGCTTCGTTGGTCAATCACCAAGTACAGCGCCGCTCGCACCAGCAGGCCGCCAGCCTGAGCCAAATACAGCACCACTCGCACCAGCAGGCCGCCAGCCTGAGCCAAATACAGCACCACTTGCACCAGCAGGCCGCCAGCCTGAGCCAAATACAGCACCACTTGCACCTGCAGGCAGACATACTGAGCCAAATACAGCACCGCTTGCACCTGCAGGCAGACAGACTGAACCTAACACATCACCACTTGCACCTGCAGGCAGACAGACTGAGCCCAATACAGAACCACTGGCACCTGAGGGCAGACAGATTGAGGCTAATACAGCACCAATTGCACCTGCAGGCAGACAAACTGAACCCAATACAGCACCTCTTGCACCTGCAGACAGACAGACTGAGCCCAATACAGCTCCACTTGCACCTGCAGGCAGACATTCTATACCCAACACAGCGACAATCGCTCTAACAAGCAGAAACGAGAAAACCTCCACACCGAAAACGATGGTTGAACTCATTAAGGCACCGCTGACTTCGTTCATTGACTCCGAATCAACCGGACTGCAAAATCTAAATGTGCTATTAACACCTGCACCTATATTAGGAATCTCCATGTCATCTTCTTCCGGACTGCTTAATTATGAAGGACCACCTTCTAGTAAGCCGCTAGCTCCTGCTCCTAGAAATCACTATTACTTTACAGCAGAAAAACAACCCGAACTTGAAACAGCGCCAATAGTTTCAGCGAGCAGACAACCAGAACCAGAAAATGCACCTTTAGCCCCGGCTAGCAGAAAACTAGAATCAGACACTGCAGCTTTAGCGCCAGTCGGCACACAATCAGAATTAGAAACTACATCTCTACCCCAAGCTGGCGAGAAATCAGAACCAGAAACTGCACCTTTAGCACCTGCTAGCAGAAAAGCACCGCCAGATGATGCACTTTTACCACCAGCTGGAAGACAATCGTTAACAAATACTGCACCTTTGATATATCCTGTTGCGATATCGGATGAGGGTCCACCGGCATCAGCTCCTCTGGCTCCAGCACCTCGTCCTGCAGTGTATAGTTGGCCGGCTCCGCAACCAGACACCGCTCAGTACTATATTAAAGGGGCTGATGGTAAATTTTACCCCATGGCCATGTCTTCGCAGCAAGATAAGTCAGGTAATGAACCTTTGATTTCACCTTCTATCGAGAATCAGTGGATAACTACTGACCGCAATATGTCGCCGCTTGCACCTGCAGGCAGCCAGACTGAGCCAAACACTGCACCACTGGCACCTTCAGGCAGGCAGACTGAGCCCGATACAGCACCACTTGCACCAGCAGGCAGAGACACTGAGCTGAACACTGCACCGCTTGAAACCGCAGACAAGCAGATTGAACCCAATACAGCACCTATCGCAACTGCAGGCAGGCAGACTGAGCCCAACACAGCCCCACTTGCTCCTGCAGGCAGACAGACTGAACCTTTCATACAACCACTCGCCCCTGCAGGCAGGCAAACAGAACTCAATACAGCACCTCTCGCACCCGCAGGCAAGCAGATTGAGCCTGATACAGCCCCGCTGGCTCCTGCAAGCAGACAGACTGAGCTCTACACTGCACCGCTGGCACCCGCAGGCAGGCAGATTGAGTCCAATACAGCCCCGCTTGCACCAGCAGGCAGACAGATTAAGCCTAATACGGCACCACTTGCCCCTGCAGGCAGGCAAAATGAACTCAATACAGCACCGCTTGCACCAGCAGGCAGACAGATTGAGCCCAATATAGCACCTCTTGCACCTGCAGGCACGCAGATTAATCCCAATACAGCCCCTCTTGCACCTGCTGGCAGAGAGACTGAACCTTTCACACAACCACTTGCGCCTGCAGGCAGACAAACTGACCCCAATACAGCACCACTTGCCCCTGCAGGCAGACAGTTTGAGCCTGATACAGCCCCACTTGCTCCCGCAGGCAGGCAGACTGATCTGTACACTGCACCGCTCGCACCTGCAGGCAGGCAGGAATCAAATACATCCCCGCTTGTACCAGCAGGCAGACAGATTGAGCCCAATACAGCACCACTTGCCCCTGCAGGCAGGCAAACAGAACTCAATACAGCACCTCTCGCACCTGCAGGCAGACAGATTGAGCCTGATACAGCCCCACTTGCTCCTGCAGGCAGGCAGACTGAGCTGTACACTGCACCGCTCGCACCTGCAGGCAGGCAGGAGTCAAATACATCCCCGCTTGCACCAGCAGGCAGACAGATTGAGCCCAATACAGCACCGCTGGCACCCGCAGGCAGGCAGATTGAGCCCAATACCGCCCCTCTTGCACCGGCTCGCAGAGAGACTGAACCTTTCACACAACCACTTGCGCCTGCAGGCAGACAAACTGACCCCTATACAGCACCACTTGCCTCTGCAGGCAGACAGACTGAGCCCAATACAGCTCCATTTGCCCCTGAAGGCAAGCAAACCAAACTCAATACAGCACCTCTCGCACCTGCTGGCAGGCAGATTGAGCCCGATACAGCACCGCTTGCTCCTGCAGGCAGGCAGACTGAGCTGTACACTGCACCGCTCGCACCCGCAGGCAGGCAGGAGACCAATACAGCCCCGCTTGCACCAGCAGGCAGACAGATTGAGCCTAATACGGCACCACTTGCCCCTGCAGGCAGGCAAAATGAACTCAATACAGCACCGCTTGCACCAGCAGGCAGACAGATTGAGCTTAATATAGCACCTCTTGCACCTGCAGGCAGGCAGAGCAATCCCAATACAGCCCCTCTTGCACCTGCTGGCAGAGAGACTGAACCTTTCACACAACCACTTGCGCCTGCAGGCAGACAAACTGACCCCAATACAGCTCCACTTGCTCCTGCAGGCAGGCAGACTGAGCTGTACACTGCACCGCTCGCACCTGCAGGCAGGCAGGAATCAAATACATCCCCGCTTGCACCAGCTGGCAGACAGATTGGGCCCAATACAGCACCACTTGCCCCTGCAGGCAGGCAAACAGAGCTCAATACAGCACCTTTCGCACCTGCAGGCAGGCTGATTGAGCCTGATACAGCCCCGCTTGCTCCTGCAGGCAGGCAGACTGAGCTGTACACTGCACCGCTCGCACCTGCAGGCAGGCAGGAGTCAAATACATCCCCGCTTGCACCAGCAGCCAGACAGATTGAGCCCAATACAGCACCACTTGCACCTGCAGGCAGGCAGATTGATCCCAATACCGCCCCTCTTGCACCTACTGACAGAGAGACTGACATTTTCACACAACCACTCGCCCATGCAGGCAGACAGACTGAGCCCAATACAGCACCACTTGCCCCTGCAGGCAGGCAAACAGAACTCAATACAGCACCTCTCGCACCTGCAGGCAGGCAGATTGAGCCTGATACAGCCCCGCTTGCTCCTGCAGGCAGGCAGACTGAGACGTACACTGCACCGCTCGCACCTGCAGGCAGGCAGGAGTCAAATACATCCCCGCTTGCACCAGCAGGCAGACAGATTGAGCCCAATATAGCACCTCTTGCACCTGCAGGCAGGCACATTAATTCCAATACAGCCCCTCTTGCACCTAATGGCAGAGAGACTGAACCTTTCACACAACCACTTGCGCCTGCAGGCAGACAAACTGACCCCAATACAGCACCACGTGCCCCTGTTGGCAGACAGACTGAGCCCAATACAGCACCACTTGCCCCTGCAGGCAGGCAAACAGAACTCAATACAGCACCTCTCGCACCAGCAGGCAGACAGATTGAGCCCAATACAGCACCGCTTGCCCCTGCAGGCAGGCAGATTGATTCCAATACCGCCCCTCTTGCACCTGCTGACAGAGAGACTGACCCTTTCACACAACCACTTGCCCCTGTTGGCAGACAGACTGAGCCCAATACAGCACCACTTGCCCCTGCAGGCAAGCAAACCGAACTCAATACAGCACCTCTCGCTCCTGCAGGCAGGCAGATTGAGCCCGATACAGCCCCGCTTGCTCCTGCAGGCAGGCAGACTAAGCTGTACACTGCACCGCTCGCACCTGCAGGCAGGCAGGAGTACAATACAGCCCCGCTTGCACCAGCAGGCAGACAGATTGAGCCTAATACGGCACCTCTTGCACCTGCAGGCAGGCAGATTAATCCCAATACAGCCCCTCTTGCACCTGATGGCAGAGAGACTGAACCTTTCACACAACCACTTGCGCCTGCAGGCAGACAAACTGACCCCAATACAGCACCACTTACCCCTGTTGGCAGACAGACTGAGCCCAATACAGCACCACTTGCCCCTGCAGGTAGGCAAAATGAACTCAATACAGCACCGCTTGCACCAGCAGGCAGACAGATTGAGCCCAATATAGCACCTCTTGCACCTGCAGGCAGGCAGATTAATCCCAATACAGCCCCTCTTGCACCTGATGGCAGAGAGACTGAACCTTTCACACAACCACTTGCGCCTGCAGGCAGACAAACTGACCCCAATACGGCACCACTTGCCCCTGTTGGCAGACAGACTGAGCCCAATACAGCACCACTTGCCCCTGCAGGCAGGCAAACAGAACTCAATACAGCACCTCTCGCACCAGCAGGCAGACAGATTGAGCCCAATACAGCACCGCTTGCACCTGCAGGCAGGCAGATTGATCCCAATACCGCCCCTCTTGCACCTGCTGACAGAGAGACTGACCCTTCCACACAACCACTTGCTCCTGCAGGCAGACAGACTGAGCCCATTACAGCACCACTTGCCCCTGCAGGCAAGCAAACCGAACTCAATACAGCACCTCTCGCTCCTGCAGGCAGGCAGATTGAGCCCGATACAGCCCCGGTTGCTCCTGCAGGCAGGCAGACTGAGCTGTACACTGCACCGCTCGCACCTGCAGGCAGGCAGGAGTACAATACAGCCCCGCTTGCACCAGCAGGCAGACAGATTGAGCCTAATACGGCACCACTTGCCCCTGCAGGCAGGCAAAATGAACTCAATACAGCACCGCTTGCACCAGCAGGCAGACAGATTGAGCCCAATATAGCGCCTCTTGCACCTGCAGGCAGGCAGATTAATCCCAATACAGCCGCTCTTGCACCTGATGGCAGAGAGACTGAACCTTTCACACAACCACTTGCGCCTGCAGGCAGACAAACTGACCCCAATACAGCACCACTTGCCCCTGTTGGCAGACAGACTGAGCCCAATACAGCACCACTTGCCCCTGCAGGCAGGCAAACAGAACTCAATACAGTACCTCTCGCACCAGCAGGCAGACAGATTGAGCCCAATACAGCACCGCTTGCACCTGCAGGCAGGCAGATTGATCCCAATACCGCCCCTCTTGCACCTGCTGACAGAGAGACTGACCCTTTCACACAACCACTTGCTCCTGCAGGCAGACAGACTGAGCCCAATACAGCACCACTTGCCCCTGCAGGCAAGCAAACCGAACTCAATACAGCACCTCTCGCTCCTGCAGGCAGGCAGATTGAGCCCGATACAGCCCCGCTTGCTCCTGCAGGCAGGCAGACTGAGCTGTACACTGCACCGCTCGCACCCGCAGACAGGCAGGAGTCCAATACAGCCCCGCTTGCACCAGCAGGCAGACAGATTGAGCCTAATACGGCACCACTTGCTCCTGCAGGCAGGCAAAATGAACTCAATACAGCACCGCTTGCACCAGCAGGCAGACAGATTGAGCCCAATATAGCACCTCTTGCACCTGCAGGCAGGCAGATTAATCCCAATACAGCCCCTCTTGCACCTGCTGGCAGAGATACTGAACCTTTCACACAACCACTTGCCCCTGCAGGCAGGCAAACAGAACTCAATACAGCACCTCTCGCTCCTGCAGGCAGGCAGATTGAGCCTGATACAGCCCCACTTGCTCCTGCAGGCAGGCAGACTGAGCTGTACACTGCACCGCTCGCACCTGCAGGCAGGCAGGAGTCAAATACATCCCCGCTTGCATCAGCAGGCAGACAGATTGAGCCCAATACAGCACCGCTCGCACCTGCAGGCAGGCAGATTGATCTTAATACCGCCCCTCTTGCACCTGCTGACAGACAGATTGAGCCCAATACAGCACCTCTCGCTCCTGCAGGCAGGCAGATTGAGCCCGATACAGCCCCGCTTGCTCCTGCAGGCAGGCAGACTGAGCTGTACACTGCACCGCTCGCACCTGCAGGCAGGCAGGAGTCCAATACAGCCCCGCTTGCACCAGCAGGCAGACAGATTGAGCCTAATACGGCACCACTTGCCCCTGCAGGCAGAGAGACTGAACCTTTCACACAACCACTTGCGCCTGCAGGCAGACAAACTTACCCCAATACAGCACCACTGGCCCCTGCAGGCAGACAGATTGAGCCTGATACAGCACCACTTGCACCTGCCGGCAGACAGACTGAACCTTTCACACAACCACTTGCGCCTGCAGGCAGACAAACTGAGCTTAATACAGCACCACTTGCACCTGCAAGCAGGCAAACTGAACTCAATACAGCACCTCTCGCACCTGCAGGCAGGCAGACTGAGCCCGATACAGCCCTGCTAGCTCCTGCTGGCAGGCAGACTGAGCTGTACACTGCACCGCTCGCACCTGCAGGCATGCTGGAGTTCAATACAGCCCCGCTTGCACCAGCTGGCAGACAGTTTGAGCCTAATACGGCACCACTTGCTCCTGCAGGCCGGCAAACTGAACTCAATACAGCACCACTTGCACCTGCAGGCAGGCAGATTGAGCTCAATACCTTTCCTCTTGCACCTGCAGGCAGACAGACTGAACCTTTCACACAACCACTTGCGCCTGCAGGCAGACAAACTGAGCTCAATAAAGCACTACTTGCTCCTGCAGGCAGGCAGACTGAGCTCTACACTGCACCACTTGCACCTGCAGGCAGACAAACTGAGCCCAATACCACCCCTCTTGCACCAGCTGGCAGAGATACTGATTCTTCTTCAAGATCATTTGCATCTGCAGGCAGCGAAATAGAGGTCAATACAGAACGCGTTGTTCCACGTCCCCAGGTCCCAACTTGGCCTGCACCGCAGCCTGATACGGCGCAGTACTACTATTCAGTCGGATCAAATGGGATCATGTACCCAGTACCATTTGTGCCTACGTCATCATTTCTTAATATACCTAAACCTACACCTGCACCTGCACCCGCTTTCAACAGCGGAATAAGACAATCCGTTCCAACTCTTGGAGCACCCGCTCCACCCGGTTTCTATTACACAAATGAGAATCCCCGCACTAAACCACTTGCACCTTCTTCTTACTATTACAATCGCGAACTCGCGTCTGCACCACTCGCGCCGGCTCCAGCTGACAGTAACTCGTATTATTCCAGTTCCAAGAGTGGACCCAGATCAGCGCCCCTTGCTCCAGCTAGCCGTTCGTCACTCAATCAAGTTATTATGCCTTCTTCAAGGCCTCTGGCACCAGCCTCAAATCCATATATACCATATTCTAGACCATTGGCACCCGCTCCGAACCCCACTCGATCTCAATATAGGGAAGATCGCAGGAACGCGGAGCCTGAACGTTTGCTCATCCCGACGACAATACAAAACGCCGAACGTTTTCGCAACAGCTGGTATGATAATAGGGGTGTTGGTAAAGTTGTTTCAACTACCGTGTCCCCTCCTGTACTGCCTTCAATTGGTGCATACAATCGATTAACAGCTGATAGCATCGCTTCTCTGCCCTCTACCAATAGGAACTTTAATGTTGCCGGATACTCATCTCTTATTACTAGTCAAAATGATGTTGATACTCAAGCCCTGACATCGATCTCTCCATCTGTGACGAGCACCGGTATTTTATCCCCCAGTTTTAATTCTCAGGTTACTCAGGCCCCTTTTTCGGTTAGACCAATTGTCTACCCAACAGCACTGCCTTCACCCAACGCGCTTCCATCGAGCACTACTACAGAGGCTTCGTTTACACCAACAAAACCACTTTCATGGATTATCATGCGGCCTTCGTTCCATGCCACTGCTACGTCAATTGCTGATATTGCACCACGCACGCTAGCACCAGGCACGTCAATGGCTTATAACCAAAGGAGTGCCACAGATCTTACAGATCCATCAACAGATGTGCCTGCATCATCAGGTGCGGGAGCTTCAACCCAAAACAATGTGGCCTCTAATACTGCGCCGCTGGCTCCAGAGGGTTCTATGGCACATTTGCCGCCGATCATGCAGTTACTCTTGTCGAACAAAGGTTTTGTTTCTACTCTGCTGAGTTTCCCGCTGCTCTTATCGATCCCAGGAGGCTTCATTCCGGTCCGGTAATTGGTATCCATTGAGAACACAAACCACACCTACCAGGATCTGGTTGTTAGAAGTCTGCGCCCGTTGGTTACCCATATTCATACCAATGCATATTTGTACTGATAACACCATCTTGCAATTCACGCATGTCTAACTGAATACTTAGCAAATTCCTTTTGTGTCATTTGTCACTGTCATATGTCACTAGTCCCAATTGTCTCTTGTCACATTCATGTCAAATCTCAACATGTACATATACATATGTATACCCATTCATTTATGTCTTTTCCCATTCCAACCCAGGAGATATAAAAAAAAATTTCCCCTTCCAGATTCCGCTCCTTTCCCCGGTGAGAAGTATTTGATCATCGCCTCAGCCTCACCCTACGGATCAGGTTATACGGCAACTATGTTTAACTAACGGAACTAAAAGTTTCGTGACGAAAGCTGATTTATGGTTTCATGTGTAACCGTTATGCCACGTTGATGTTTTTCAATATTTTCTACGTTTCAACCAATAGAAGGGTAACCAAATAACGTCGTGTTTCTCTCAATTTACCCTTTTGTTATAACCGTTCACCCGTCTATTAACCATTAACCCGTTCACTTCATCCGATTCATTACATGAATGGCAGACAACTCAGTTGAAACCCCAATTCTACAAAACAAAATTTTGAACTCAAAATTTTTTGCAGCCGCCAAAACGACCGGTCAACAATCTACAGTGTTCAATGCAAACGCAGCCGAACCGCCATCACCTGTGGAGCAGGCCTATGGTGCTCAAATACCCGCGCAAGCTTTCGGCGGTTTCCAGCCAACCAATGTACCCCTGGCCCCCGCACAAGTACGACCGTCCGAGCAGACAACAACTAAAACTGTGAACCCCAATCTTGTATCAGAAACACAAACAGTTTCGCAAAATGGTGTTCAAGAACAGCAACAGTCAGAAGGCTCGGCGTACGGAAACCATCAGCCGGCGAACGTTCCACTGGCACCAGCTCAAACATCACTGCAAAATGGTCCACAAGCTCCCGTGCAGAATCAGCCTAGTCTAGGACAAGGAGATGGATCACAATCGGTGTCACCATCGGCAGAACCTGTTCCTCCGGCACCTCTTCAACAACCCGAAGCAGGACCTCAGCCCGACCCGTGGACGCTACCATACCCGCCGTTTCCAACGACTGACGCTCCGGTGGAAGCACCGGCCGTTCAATTGTCTTCGGCGGCTCCGACTGAAGTTCAGACATCTACAACTCCAGCTTCAACCACTCAAGTGTTGTCAACCCAAGCTCCAGCCAGGGAACCAGTGCCACCTGCGCCGGTTGAAGATCTCGCGGTGCCCCCCTCAACCAACCCAATATCGTCCGCCAACCCCCAACGACCCACAATGACTGATGTTGGCATGAAACCAGCATTTTCACCCTTAGCACCAGCTCCACTGGAAACAGGGACTGCTCCAGGATTCTCTCCTCTGGCTCCCGGCTCTCAGGCTAGCAGTTCTGCTCCTTCGTTTAATCCACTCACTCCGGCCTCCGGTTATGGCTCCGCTCCATCATTCGGTACCCTAGCTCCAGCGGCCAATAATGGTTCCACACCATTATTCGGTACCCTAGCTCCAGCGACCAATAATGGTTCCGCACCATCATTCGGTACCCTAGCTCCAGCAGCCATTAATGGTTCCGCTCCATCGTTCGGTACTCTAGCTCCAGCGGCCAATGTTGGTTCCGCTCCATCGTTCGGTCCTTTAGCTCCAGCGGCCAGTTTTGGCTCCGTTTATTCGTTTGGCAAGCTCATTCCGGCATCCAATGACGGTTCCGCTCCTTCATTCGGCACGCTGGCTCCAGCATCAAACATCGGTTCTGCTCCGTCATTCGGCACGCTGGCTCCAGCATCAAACATCGGTTCTGCTTCGTCATTCGGCACGCTGGCTCCAGTATCTAACATCGGTTCTGCTCCGTCATTCGGCACGCTTGCTCCAGCTGCCATTTCGGACGACAACGAGAATAACGATGATAGATGTGGTCCGAACGAATCATGGTTGGGCTGTGGCACAGCATGTCCACTGACTTGTGAAAATCACCGACAACCGCCGCAGATCTGTACGCTCCAGTGTATTGTCGAATGTCAATGTAATGAAGGTTTTGTGCGGGCACCGAATAACAAATGCATCAGGCCTGAACAGTGCCCGCAGATTGATCCGATTCCGATGATGAAACCAACGGGTTGGTTGTTGACTGACTGATTCTCTGACTGACTGGCTAAGTGACGTGACTAGATGTGTGGCTGTTTTACTAATTCACTGACTCACTCACTCACTCACTCACTCACTCACTCACTCACTCACTCACTCACTCACTCACTCACTCACTCACTCACTCACTCACTCACTCACTCACTCACTCACTCACTCACTCACTCACTCACTCACTCACTCACTCACTCACTCACTCACTCACTCACTCACTCACTCACTCACTCACTCACTCACTCACTCACTCACTCACTCACTCACTCACTCACTCACTCACTCACTCACTCACTCACTCACTCACTCACTCACTCACTCACTCACTCACTCACTCACTCACTCACTCACTCACTCACTCACTGCCTCACCCACTAACTCACCCACTCGTTTTCTCACCCATATGCATTCTAGGCAAACCATCAGTGGATGCCAATTTGAACTCGGATGGAACAGCCGAAACAGTCGCCACCTCATTTGAAGAGTCCTCAATGGTTACTACTACACCGAGCTCATCAACTGCTAAATCACCACTTTACTGGATGTTGGCCAGCCGTTTCTGGGCTCCCAGGAAACAACCAGACACGGTCTCGGATCTGATGAAGGCATTGGGATATGTACGCAGCCCTCCAAGTATACCATCGGCACCCACATTCAGGGCGTGATCTGGGAAACCTCATGTCGCGGCTCATCTTTCGGTGAAACAAAGTCAACATCATGAATGAATTTTCGAATGTGGTGAACCCGATAAATGCTATGGTGGTCAAAGGAGTCATCTCGATTAATGATGATACGGTAACCTGTGTTCTGTACAGCTTTCATGACAATCAAACTCTTCTTCCCGATGTACCTTAATCCTTTCCCTTATAGAGATTTTATCCTTGGTCATCTCACCAAAACTCTGTTTTATCACTAGGCTAACTTCCTTTCATTATTATCTTACACGATAGCATTGAGAAAAGAAGTAATTAGGAGCGTGAGATGGTCAAGTACATTTACTAGTTCTTTACGATAAACAATCATTCCACTGACGTGCTAATAGATTTATACATTTGTAGATATTGCCTTTGCATTTGCAGAATTTTATTTTTTCCGACTGAGATATTATATTGTTAACTTCTATATGCACATTGTGCATAGAAAAACGCTTATGAAAATCACCAAAGAATAATTGAGTGTGACCAATGAAATTTCTATTTCGATATCATATCGAGCTCAATTCGGTGTTGCGTATTTTTTTTCGGGCGATCAAGATCAACGTCTATTCAATGATCGACAAGCAATGCATTCAAACTCATAGTAAATCACTGACCACAATTCAATACTAAACATGAGCCACTAAATAAGCGCATGAGCTGAGTGAGTGAGTGAGTGAGTGAGTGAGTGAGTGAGTGAGTGAGTGAGTGAGTGAGTGAGTGAGTGAGTGAGTGAGTGAGTGAGTGAGTGAGTGAGTGAGTGAGTGAGTGAGTGAGTGAGTGAGTGACGATTAATTTTGTGTCCTTATTCGTTTTGCTACAGAAAAGTCGCGAGTCACATTTTAGTCATTGTGTTGCAATTACACATCTGCACTAACATCATTAACAGGGCTTTAGTTAAGTGGGATCAAAACCGATTCACATTATTTTATTACCGTTCACTATTGACGTAAACATTTTTCAAGAATTCAAATACAAATTTGGCTCACAAAAAGAGTCATCATAAAAATCGAAACTCAAAAAAGTTACATAAAACAAATATGACCCGAAGAAATATGATCATCATCAGCACGTTTTTCATAATAACTGATAATTTACCGAACGATTCTTCAAGATTTTCTAAATCAGATTTATAGCAGTCAGTTCAATTGTGTTGCATTGCTATACATAGTAAACTTTTTAACCAATCTATGTAGGTACATGATCATACACAAAAATCATTCATATACAGTAGTTGTTGAGAACCCTACCAACAAATAGAGCTTGTGAGGTTCTTGTTAATCCAAAAATTATGAACCTGTTCCTTCACATATGCATGCGGATAGAATGATGTTCACATGCAAGAAGAAAAAATCGGATCGTAAAAAAATTATCAAATTACAACACATTCTGGACAGCTTACATATTTGGAAACTGCAGCGGTATTTTGTGGGACCCAACGACAGCTACATAATAACCATTTGATTGTTTGTACAGATTCGGCTTAGTTCCGAACACAGACTATGTTAAAGCCTGTATGTTGTTTCTGCAAGCAAAACTATTGCCCGAAACTTCTGATAATGAAACATCAGACAATCAGTGTTAATACGATCATCAATTATCATCACCCTATGCTATACTATGTTAAACTATGTATGATGTCAACCGAGTTGAGTCGAGGCTAGTGGTGTTTCATTATCAGACGATTTGGGCCATATTTTTGCTTGCAGTAACAAAAGATACTTTAGTACAAGAGATAGCCTAGCCTAGACTCTTCTTCAATACAAAATAAGAAAAGATCGAGTTCGAGAAACTGGCAAAAAACTGTCGCAGTTTCCAAATCTGCGGACAGGTGATATGTTCAGGCGATACACGAGCGATCGATGGCACCGACGGCATTGCAGAGTGAGGCTGACATCAATTTGACTGACTGCATAGTCCACTGGTCGTAATACTCGTCATAGCACTCCACCGTGTCATGTCCATCATCACTGATAAAGCCGCCCACCGCGTACACACGACCCTCGAGTCGGACGAGTGCAAAGTGGCGACGGGCTTTGTTCATCGATGCTTTACTCGACCAACGGTCACTTGCCGGATCGTAACTGGAAGATAAGAAAACCATGGACTATCAGCAGAAATTCATATCACTTTCATAGGAAACTTAACATGTCGTTGATCACTTTTCACATATTATACACTTTGACATTATTTCTTATTGGTTTCATGTTTTTATAGCTAATGCATTCCATTAAAAGATTTACTTTGGCCCATATAAAAATACTTCAGTAATCATTGACTATAATATGGATAACCAAACGATACAGTACAGGACAAAAATATGTGACAAAATCGCCTGGCAACTGAGCGCGTAGCTTCAATAAGTATTTGCAAGTAGGTCCTCTTCGCTGATTGGATGGGAGCCTGGGAGTCGCCGAAGGTACAGCTACAATTTACGCTGCAAACCAATCAGCGAACCGGACTTACTTGCTGGAGCTGTGCGCAGAATTACATGGCTTCATCAATTTTGTCACATCTTTTTGTCCAGTACTGTAGCTCACCTCTCACATGAGTTTTGGATGACTCCGTTTGCTGCGGCCCCGCCGCACACTAGGACATGTCCGCTCGTGAGCAGAATGGCACCCGGCTGGTAGTCCCTATCTGTGCTCATCGACTGTCGTTGGTACCACAAACCATCCACTAGTGAAAAATCAAGCAGATGAGAACTCATGCTACCACCACCGATTTGTCCTGAAATGGTCCTTTCATCAGTCGAATTGAATGGGACGACAAGCTTCAAAAATGTACAATCCTTCTAGAACACCTTATTATATATAGTATATACTAGTTTAGAAATGTCCGGGAGTGTAACGTAGAACATAGTCAAATTAAGCAAATTTATAATATGTATGTAGCAGTATCATCAAACTAGTTTGCAATCCTCGCTTTCTGTTTTCCGAGGTAACCAAACTCAAGCGTACTCACCACCAATCACATATAGATGCTGCTGACTGTATACAGCGGCATGCATGAACACGGTCGTTGGCATCGGAAACATCGGGAAGCAAACCGGATGGTTCATGTGGCACATTTCACACAGATTCAGTTCACCACCGGAGTTCCTGCCACCGCAAATGACGATCGTATCGTTGCCTGTACAGGTCATGGTATGGTGCTGTCGTGGCGCGGTCATTCGGGTCAGAACGCGGTTCGTGTTCGACCGCGGATCAGACTCGTACATGGTGTCATGGAATATCGTATTCATTGAATCTCCGCCACTCGTGTAGAACTTGCAGTTACACGTAGTCGCGGCCGACGCTTCATACGTTTTGCTGATACCTGCGGAATTAGGATACAACTAATTTGTAACTGTTCCATGTGTGATGAAACTTGATGATTGATACTACATACATACTGATAATAATAAACTAGTATTTTCACGTTCTGTCCTTAGTCTTTTAAATGATTTTTGTTATTTTTTAGTTCTCTGGTAAAATAGTAGATAACAGTTCGAGACTAAAAGATGTGGCAACATCGCCGATGCTGTGACAACTGTGCGCGAAGTCTCAGCTAGAATGTACTCCATCCTGAAACTACAGCGACTCTTTCAAATTCCCGATCCCAGCTAATCAGCGAAGAGGGCCTGCCAGCTAAAGCTGTCCGCACAATTGCCATAGCTTCATGGAAACATGGATATTGTCATCTTTTTTTCTGTAACTGTACTACTGAAAGAGAACAAACCGAAGTTATCGGCTCTCGCAAACGCGCCGACGTCGGGTATGTAGTTCTGTCCGTCTTGGTATTCTTGACCGACCACGGCAATGCCCGTCCACGTGGCTGACACCATCGTGGTCAGGTGGACCAGGTAGAGGATCAACTGCGGAGCGTCCATCGATGACTGATGAGCTGAAAAAAACATCATTAAACGGAACAGAATACACGATGATCAGGAAATGTTTGCTAGAAACTGTTGACAAACCTTAATTAGCTCAGTTTATAATCTACTAGTTCTTGTTTAATCGACCTAAATCAAATGTAGATACAATATCTGCATATAGCGCCTTTAGAATTTTTTGTTGATCAGTTAAACTTTGTTTTTCAAGTGAACTTCGTTAACTTTGTAATCAGTTTTATTAAGACAAATTGACTTTGTGTGACTCATATGTCATTTGAACAGATTTGAACGGGAACTCTTTTAATGAGTCTTAAAATGGTCTTTATAAGAACCGGAATGACTAAAAAAACACGTCGCGTTGGTTGATGATAGTTTACATAGTGAGGAGAGATGAGCACATTAAGAACCAATTTTCTCAGCCTTATCACTCACTACATACGCTGAAACTAGAGAATATATGTACAATCATATATTGTGGTGAAATGCTGATGAAATTCTGACAATTGTTCTGAAAACATATCCCAAACATTAAATGTCATGGCTAGAATCGTTGCCATGAGACGCAAGTTCATGTTTCTTTTTTTGCTCCGGTAAATTCTGGCGATTAACGTTATCAGCATTTGTTCTGCTTTGTCCGATCGGAAAATGCGTTGGACAAAAAGTTTAACGTAAAACAGGGCATAAATTCACGTCTCATTTGAGTGTTTCGGCGCTGATAAGAACAGAGTGAGAACGTTCACTAACAGGATACCCTGAGCGAGCTATAATGTGACAGTAATATACAAATCTCTTGTTGATTGCGACAGATTTAACTTTGTAAAGAGTCTAACCCATTACTTTAAAAAAACAATGAAAATACGATACAGCTTGGCGTCTTTATTCGTACATGTTTATCTTATCATAGACATATTCTTATCATCTATGTTACCTGGCATGTGCGTTCGATTGACTTCGTCATTTTACAGCCGTTTTTACGTAATCAAGTGAGCAAGATATACTGTATATGGGCATAAAGGAAACTTAAAATTTATACCTTTCACTCACTCACTCACTCACTCACTCACTCACTCACTCACTCACTCACTCACTCACTCACTCACTCACTCATTCACTCACTCACTCACTCACTCACTCACTCACTCACTCACTCACTCACTCACTCACTCACTCACTCACTCACTCACTCACTCACTCACTCACTCACTCACTCACTCACTCACTCACTCACTCACTCACTCACTCACTCACTCACTCACTCACTCACTCACTCACTCACTCACTCACTCACTCACTCACTCACTCACTCACTCAATCACTCACTCACTCACTCACTCACTCACTCACACTCTCACTCACTCAGTCACTCACTCATTCTCTCACTCACTCACTCACTCTCACTCACTCAGTCTCTCACTCACTCACTCACTCACTCACTCACTCACTCACTCACTCACTCACTCACTCACTCACTCACTCACTCACTCACTCACTCACTCACTCACTCACTCACTCACTCACTCACTCACTCACTCACTCACTCACTCACTCACTCACTCACTCACTCACACACTCACTCACTCACTCACTCACCTCACTCCACTCACTCACTCTCTCACTCACTCACTCACTCACTCACTCACTCACTCACTCACTCAATCCCACGTTTCTGTTGTGCAACACTTTTCTAGCAATCGCGATAATTGAGAGTGACCAATGAAATTTATATTTCGATATCATATCATGCTCATTTTGGTGTTGCGTAAATTTTTTCGGACGATCAAGATTAACGTATTTTCAATGATCGACAAGCAATACATTCAAACTCATAGTAAATCACTAACCACAATTCAATACTAAACATGAGCGACTAAACGCTCATATTCACATCTCCCCATTGTGAGAGAAACTTTTTTGCGTGGTCATTTATCACAATGCGGAGACGTGTAGTTTTGATAGAAACCTTGCAACTTTTTAAAAACCTCACAAGTTCATGTGCAAAAAGAAACATTTAATATCTCATTTTACCATTTGGTAAATGCAACACATGCAACAGAATCAAGTACATAATTTGTTGATGTATGTGCGTATGTAATTAAGATTCGAATAGAGATTTCCTTAGTTTCATTGCACACGTCTGCGACCAGAAAATAACTTAATATTAGACACAGACTGTTTCAAAGTTGTGCGTTTACCTGACTCGATTCGGATTGCAATTTAATTGAAGAAGTACATAGAACCAACCTGGAGATTAAGACCTCATCATCATGGACTGAATTTGTCCCTAATGCTCGAAATGATTTGAAATGTTACCTTCATTTATTGTAAAAAAAATACCTCAGAAACATCATCTGCATGATGGTTGAAGAGTTGGTATAAGAGAAGGTTGAACTGATTTTCTACTGAACTTAAATTGAATGGTGTTGTACAGTTCACGTTACAAACATTCTCCAGAATCTCAATCACTCATGTATACGTACCATAATTATGAAGCCTCCGCACTATTTGTTCAAATAATAAATAACTTGCATATATGCCCTGTTTCAAAAAAAAACGTGTTCCAAATTATGTGAAAATGATATGAACTGTGAATTCAACTTTGATATATTAACGGCCAAGTTTTTTCCAAGATCTTTGTGATAACCTTTAACTGTCCCCAAGCTGAAAACCTGATTGATTTTGGGTAATCGTTTGAATAGATGTCATCCCATAATAACAAATTGTTTATATTCAGTACGTAGATAATTTATTTGATTTGTTTCACTCTGTTCACGTTCTTTTGCTTAGTTTTTTGTGGTATGATCAAATTTGTCTATAGATTATAGATATGTATGTAGTTCTCTCACGTAGAACCTAGAATCAAGTCTACTTTAGAAAACTTTGAGAAGCTAAAAGAATATTTATGTAGGTACAAATAACCCTACAATAGCAACCTGGTTTTTTGACTGCGCACATTGGCCACTCAAAAGTCATGCTATTGTGAAAAAAGTGTTACAAAACAGAAACGTGTTTCAAATAATAACCAGAACATTTTTGTTGTCATG
>OZ038446.1:22502535-22547535 GCA_964036265.1 Daptonema setosum
TGTAGGTACATATGCATATATCCCACTGGTGTTTTCATATATTTTTGTATAAAAACGATGTTGGTTTACTAGGATCGCGTGTTTTCACTTGAAAGACTATAGGCAGTGGGGTTTCATTGTATTTACAGCTCATGCATTTTCAGTAGTTAAAACAGGTAAATTCTGTGTTATTTACTTAAGCTGGTTTCGAAACGTCGACGCTCAATACTATGGCAAACATTTGCCGATGATTCGGATACCAACAGTAGACTTTTTTGTTGGTGGTCATTGAAAGTTTATACTAGAACATAAGCCACCTTCAATGAATAAATGTGATATTCCAAAAGGGCATTATCATTGGGTGTTCACGCGATCCACATTCTGTTCGTATTGAACTTTGACACGCTGACCTTATAAGACGTTCAATCATATCAACTATTACTATTGTCAATCATATAATCATCATAGGCAACTTTCCCACGGACGGCCTAGATGTGTCGTATTAAAGTACGGCACACTCTACACAACGCTAATTACCACTCTGTATTATATTTACATGACCAGGGTGTCGACAGCGGATGGACCTCTGCCAGACGTACCACAAGAAATCATTATTTCTGGTGGCAAAACAGAAAATACAGTTTAATTAATGATGTTTATTAACTGAAAAGAGAAAACTTTTTTAACCAAAACAATATTAGTTTGCCGTTATTTTCACCCCCTTCCATAGTTGGTCATTGATTACAGTGTATATGATACTGGGTTCAACGGGGGCACATGCCGCTGGTTCCCACGTTCCGGTGTCTCCATGTATCCAGGTCTCCCAGCTCAGTGGCGGTCGATGATATGATGCTATGATGATTTTTTTTCATGAAAAGTAAAAAAATGTTAAGTTTCCCACCGATAAAAATGGATAATTAATATAAAAAATGTAAAAATATTCAACTACGGTCAGTACCGTTGCACGTTGCTTGTGTTTCAACTGTTGTGCGGTGTCGGGGCAACTTTATGGGCAGAATACTACAATTTATGAGCTTGGCACATGCGTGTGTGGTATTATGGTACATATGGTATGGTATGTACCATGAATGTATGTATGTGTGCATGTATGTACATAAAATGAGACCGTGAAAGCATCATGCCACATGTTCTGAACATTCATTCACACCAGTTATGCACTCGGATCCACCACAATGGTACAACTCCATGACGCAAATGAGAGAGATAATCATGCTCGCTGCTCATTTAAAAGTGCATTTAGAATATGTATGTAGATATATGTATGTAGGTAATAATCCAAAAAAAGTTGAAATATATTTGTTCAAGTGGATGTGATTAATTTGTCATTCGAGCATGAAACTCTTCAGACACGGTAGTCGGCGACCGTTTATTCATTCCACAAAATTATGTGTGTTTTCAGTGGGTCATCTTCATTACTGAAACCATCAAGGCACATTTATACCATATTAGAGATTCGTTTATTTTGAATCGTCATTGAATCGCGTTTTCGTACTGGCCAAAGAGGTTAATTTCAGACAGAAAGTGCGCGGCAGCGATTGTAGCTATTCTGTGGCAAACTTCCATGTGTTGGTGATTTTAGTAGAGTTCCAGGAAGTCCTATTATACATGGCGTACTATACGTGTGCATTAAATCTAACATACAACTGTACGGCCAGTGTCATCCCCAACACTATAGTACATTTAAATGGATGTCATTCATTATTGAAGACCAGATTCTCTGATAAGTATGAGGTTTGAAAAATTTTAGCGATGTTTCGACGAAGTATTTAAAAGACACCAATGCAGGGTCTTGACGGCTGGCTCATCAGTTAATCAAGACCAGAAAAAAAGTTCAAGTTTTCGCTATATTTTTTCTGTTTGTCTTTTATGCATAAGTTCAAAAAATACTAAAGCTAGTTTTTCGGGCAAAAATAATTACTTAGGGTTTAGTGTTCTAATAAATTGTGAATGGTATTACACTGTAGACCCGATAACTTACGATTCACAACCTGAATCGGTGCTTTGTATTCGTGGAATTGTATCGCATGTCCCGTCGAAGTACTTTATATTTATACAGTACTTCGTGCCCGGATTCTCACGATTGCATCGGATGACTCGAGCAACTGGGATTCCACACCGGTTGAAGTCTCGTAGACATGAATCACTAATGTTGCATTAGGAATGCTCGCTCATGTTAAAACGTAAGTTCAATACATTCACAATTTGAAGATTTTTCTGCAATAATGCAATGGTATTTTCATCGGTCATTGTTCGAATTCTGTACCTGTTAAATTTCATCTATTGTTTCAAAAAAATAAATCTATTTGGCAGTGCTGCATGTGCACGGGGCTTCAATTTTAATGAGTTTGTTAAACCATTATTCATGTTCGTGGCGCAGTTCGCAATGCGCACATGATGTTTTCAGATCGCAAACATTCATTGCATAAATCCATATTTGTTCTAAACGTTTTCTATCGAAATGTTTCAACTAATTCATGAGACATTGTGAGAATAAGTTGGAATAACTCACTCACTCACTCACTCACTCACTCACTCACTCACTCACTCACTCACTTTCTCACTCACTCACTCACTCACTCATTCACTCACTCACTCACTCACTCACTCACTCACTCACTCACTCACTCACTCACTCACTCACTCACTCACTCACTCACTCACTCACTCACTCACTCACTCACTCACTCACTCACTCACTCACTCACTCACTCACTCACTCACTCACTCACTCACTCACTCACTCACTCACTCACTCACTCACTCACTCACTCACTCACTCACTCACTCACTCACTCACTCACTCACTCACTCACTCACTCACTCACTCACTCACTCACTCACTCACTCACTCACTCACTCACTCACTCACTCACTCACTCACTCACTCACTCACTCACTCACTCACTCACTCACTCACTCACTCACTCACTCACTCACTCACTCACTCACTCACTCACTCACTCACTCACTCACTCACTCACTCACTCACTCACTCACTCACTCACTCACTCACTCACTCACTCACTCACTCACTCACTCAGCCAGACGCACCGTTCCGGAACACGGACGCGTGTGCCGCCGTACAGCTTTACAGTTCTTTGTTTCCCTAACGAAATGGCGGTCGGAGTTTCACATTGATGGTCGGAAATTTCCTCAGCCAAAGATTTGTTGGTGGATTGAAATTTTTTGGCCCCACCGTGGGGGAAATCTGGAAATTCCCCTCAAATTGCCTCCCTCTAATAACCTGTTCACCATCCATCGCCATCAATCCCCCACAAGGCAACACTGGTACATATATGTATGTATTGTACGTATATATTTTCGGCTGGCTGCCCGAAGCAGCGGCCCTCGTCATGCCCAATGATGACGTAACGTAATTCATTCTTTCTATTCTGGTACTCTCGGATTCGCGGCTGCTTTTTGGGGTTTGAAAGAAGTTATGATACTCGCCTTTATGAAATGAGAGTTTAGATTCTAGATCTCATTATTTTATGACCGGTTATTATCTTTTGGTTTACAGAGATGCTCTTCTATCACAAAATCCCAATTTTTCATGCATGATGAATTGTTAGCCAAAAAATAAAAATGGGCTTATACCCAACCCATAGAACGTTTTGAAGCTAAAATTTTCTGAAAGGTAACAAAACCACGATTTTCAATGTGCAGACTTCCTATGATTTATAATACATGCATGTAACTTTGCAACAAGTGTAGCTCTACTATTTGTAGCTTATTATCTGCTCATTATGCATTCGTACGTTCGCTTAATCACTCCGTGTTCCATCGGTTATAAAATTAGTTTCATCATTCATTTGGACTTTGGAACCATTAACAATTAGACGCTGGCATACTCCCATCTGCATTAATCATTGTCTAAGTTTTATATATGTTTCTATTTCTTTCAAGACTAAAACGCATTAATGTATTTCCATTGCTCATCCGGTGCAGAGGTTTTTTTCTAGCGAGATATCAGGCATAACTTGAGAATATTATTTCTTTTGAATTTCTCAGCAAAAATAAAAGCCTAATCAGAACGCCTGTTCTTCCGTGATGCGTTGTACATAAATCAAGTGTTGTGCTTTGTTAAATAACGTAATATTGTGTGTGGGCGCCACTCACAAGCGGACGAGAAGGGTGGGGACAAGTGGAATCACCCCAACCTTTGGCCCTTTGGCCAAAAAGTAGAAATAGTTTCCTAATGTGTGCAAACTGTCAATTCCCCCTCTCGGATGGAATTCTCCTCACTTAGAGGATTAGCTCATCCGCCACTGGCACCACTACACCAGCAACTTGCATGCAGTGGCATCTTAATCAATTACTTTGGGTGCCTCACCCCCCTACCATCAGTGCTGTTAAGACGTCTGGATTAGGCTGACCACTCACCCTGTTATTATCAGCAACAACAGCCAATTGACCAGTTACATCGGTACGCCATTCACAATTCATTACAATACACAACTTGAAACTTTTCGCACGAATACTCTCCTTGAGATTTTAAACCACAGTTACAAATTTTAAAATCTCAAACCCGGGGCGCATATGAACATAGAAAAGTATTTGTTTTACTATTGAACCAGTTTAAAGTGGTAGCATTTTACATAAATGTTCACAGTTTTACACAGAGCGCCAAAGTTTTCTGTTTCTACGTGGAATCTCGTTGAGAAAGAGATTCTTGATTCTGTTCCCAGATTCCCGATTACTGATTACTGATTATTCATGGTTTCTAAATATCATTTTTAGTCATGAATTATGAGGGTGACTAAAAATGATACTTGTCTTGACACTGTACACTTGTATAATAACTTCTTGGTCTTGTCAGGCGTTGAACATGTCTTTAATTAGAGAATGTACCACGTGTGCGTTGTCAGTTAAAATTATGCACCTCGAATTCGTGTTCAGTTTCGAACAAGGCGACGGGCATACACATGTGCCAGTGCCAACACACCCCCTTTCAATTGTACCATTACACTCAACGACGGAGGGGGCCTGGCATTCATGTGAAAATCGTAACACGTTTGCCAGACCGTATCCAAGAGTATCAGAAAACATTACTCTCTTAGGGAAATTGCCTCTTCCAAAACTATCAGAGATTTTTTATTCACCCTGCTGGTGGTATTCCCATCGAGGTAAACCATCGAGTTATTGAGTGATCCGCCAATGAAGCGTGTGAATTCGAACGAAATGAATTTGCGAATTACACACGAACCGAGTGCACAACCGTCAGTCAAGCAAAGTTGCCATTTCAAGCCGTTATGCGTGTGTTTCATTGGCACGCCAAACCAGTTCATATACGTACATACTGTATTTATTTCGTGTTCGATCCAGCAACGTATCAAAAAACTTTCATGGTTAACATTTCCTGAAGCTCAAATAAAATATTTTGTACCTGGAAACAGGCACAATTTCAGGTGGGCAGTTTTAATTTGTTTGTGAAACTCTCAAATTATTTATCAAAGTTTTCTATGTGGTATTTTGTATTACAGATGGTATTTACGGTCACAGTAGAAAACTTTCAGTACGAAGCCACCTGGCATTCTTACCATTATGTCTGTATGTTTCGCTTCGGAGAAATTTACGCATGCCATTCTTGATGGCATGGTGTTCGAATTTTACTACTGTACGTAAACTCGTGTTTTCTGCAGACACAGGTTCTTTACTCACGAGCCAAATCTCCAAAGCAAGCGGAACCTCTTGAAAGACGGGGAATTGACAGAAAATATTCTGTTTTACTTTTGCCTTAAGGAACAAACATTAGCTTTTGAAACCGCCAAACAAGGGAAATTTCACTTTTCCCTCCCCTTCTCGTCGGCCAATGCTTGTCCTCCTTCTAAACTGGCACGTTTTCGAAGTACTGCAATAGTGGCAACAGTTCCTCTTATCATTGGAAACCTTGTAATCCAGTACGAAGTCAAACAACTTTTGCATTTCTTATGAATATATGTTTTTATTACAAGATGCCACATTGTTTATGTATGCCAGAATATGAATGCCGTGCACACACCATAATGGTATGCGGCACACACCTCAACTCAATGGCACCCTATTCTTCATGTGTGTAATAGGCCGGGCGACCTGCCCTCACGTCGGCACCATCAACGGCATACATAACATATATGTATTTACAGTAATGTACATATGTTTAGGTAAATACATATGTTTGTAAAATATGTATATACGCGAATCACAGAATCACCAGCCATACATAAATGTCTCAGAACCCTTTAAAAGAAAAATCGTGGTTCATGATACATTTACTGTAAAGGTGATCAGCTGACCACTGTGTTCAGTTCCCACGGCAGAATCAACTATGTATTTTCCCAAAAGCAACTGGCAACTTCTACAAAGTTACCGAGATAAAAAATGACGAAAGTGTTTTGTAAAATGCGTCAAGTGAAAGTACTTAATGTAACAGGCCGATGACACGGTTTTATTGTGCACCCTTGTCTGCCATGAATGATAATGTTTTCAGTGAACTGATGGACGATTGGTTTCAATGTGAGGACGACCCCGATGGTGTGTCCGATGTCTAGTCGGGACTCACCACTAGCGGACGAACAGGGGAGTGAAAAGTTAAATTCCTCCTTGTGGCGGTTTCAAACAGTTACGTTTGTTTCTTAAGGTGTTGATAAAATGGCCTAAGTTCTGCCCAATTTCCCATCTACGGAAATATTTCCCTCCCTTAGTCATCTGCACATCTTCCTTCAGCTACCAGCATACATACATAGTTTACAAAATGGCTGTATGTCCATTCACTACTTTATGTCCGTATATACATCGGGTTCGGGATAGTCTGCATCCTTTACAAAGCCCGCTTTTCCACGCCCTGTACAGTTTTTCGGCAGACACCCGCTGTATCTTCTAAGTGATATGAAAGTCTTACCTACATACACTGGGTCTGTCAAAAAGCATGCTAGGCAGTGTGCTCGTAATTATGGAAGTCTTCCAGAAGCAAGTATCATTAAATTGACATCATCCAGTCCATTGTGAATACCATACATATGACCGTATAACAACATCGGTACTTTGTTCACTGTTCTTTTCCATGCATAACGAAGTACATACATACTACCTAGATATTGTATATACAACTGTATGTCGTCCACATATGTTGGGATGCGTATGATCATGGTATGTATGTATGTCAAGGCTAATGTTTTATTTCCTCGAAACTGTGAATTCCTATCGTTTTTATTTGAACACTGTAAACACTTATTGATTTCAAAAACACATCTTGGAAAGCTAAAGGTTGAAAAAGTTCGTCATGGTGAATTCCTGCTGAATCGCAACCCTTATCCTAAAACTTTACCGTAAAAGCTTCACACCAGCTGTTAAATAGAGAGTCATGAAATTTGTTATTATAAAACTAATAAGAAAACTACACATTGCCGAATAAATTTTCAATCACATTTAGTAAAAAAATCCTAGGTTTTTGGTTCGCAACGGCAAAGACGGTATTGGGCAACAGTAATTTCAGTGTTTTTGGTTGAGATGGTGTGTGATCAGACACCGTGAATGTGCACTCATCATTCGATAACCCAATAAAAAATGTCCGCACTGGCCCCAGGCATATGTACGGTCATACATACATATGTATAAATGTATGTATGTACTTGCCAGATATATGATTCAACCGTGGTAAGGTTGAAATAAATTCGTGTAAGTTCTCAATTACCTCATGTTAAACCTTTGTGGTTTGGACTAATTTACTCTCCCAGGATGAGAAATGTTAGAAAATCCATGCGTATTATTTTTACAGTTCGAAATATATCGTCAAGAAATGTGCATTCTATGTTTCCTGTTTGACCTCCCTGTTATATAACAGCGCATTTTAATTAGTCTAGACCTTGTGATGAACAAATTTTAATCCACTGTTATCTAATAAACTGACTAGCCTCATTCAACTTTTTGCAACGCTCATTATTATCACTCGTTATTATTATTGAAAAAACAAGGTACATATGCATGTAATACAGAATACAATGCATACTTGCGGTTCGAATTGTATATATTCTACGGTTGATGGTTTGAGGTTATGTGTAGTGATAAGCCAACATCAAGTCCGGCATCATGGTACGTATGTACTCAGTTGTGGTACATTAACGGGATACATGCCCATGGTGGAGTGGACGGAACCTTGAATGGCTTATGGCTTTGTGCACCCGATAATACGTCCATTAGGTGATGAAAACACGGACACTGTCGGGGCAGCCGCGGGTCTACGGCCCTCCAATTCGAGTCGTTATCTTACGCCTGCCTGAACCTTTGGTCAGCTAACTAGCGGACGGTGGACGGAAAAGAGGAATTCCCCCTCTTTGGCAGTTCTAAAGAGTAGAATTTGTTCCCTGAAGTGTAGGTAAAAAGGCCTCAGATTTGCCAATTCCCTCGGTTTTGACGAAATCCCCCTTCCTTTGGAGGTTTGGCTCGTCCGCCAATGGGTCAGGCACATTCAGTGTTCTCAACCACGGCCACTCAGCCTCTCAACCAGTCTGAATCACCGTTTCCAATACTACCACTTCTGCATGATCAACAAATCCATCAACGCATCGGGAAGAAAAACACCGTGCTTCAGTAAATTTTCTCTTTCTTGGGTGTTCAACATTCAGTTACTCGACCACCCAATGTTTGCCGATCCGAGTCAACATCAACGGACTTGACCAATGCCATCTGAATGGTCCATGTCTAATACCATTATCATGCGGATGAGAAAAATATGAATCAGAGAACAAAACCCTGTCGAAGAGGTCGAAATCGTGCTGCTCCTAGGCTGATGGGAAATTTCCTTGAATAAGGGACCGAGATTTTCCTTTTGGAGGAATTCCCCTTTTTTTAACTCTGCAGTCATCCCATCCCGCCTGTTAAACCATTAACCGCACATTATGTTCGTTGACCAACGTTTATATAACTGGTATGAATAGTCATATCCTGCAAATTGAATGACTCGGAAAGAGTTCGGGCTCAGATTGACCGGCGCTTATAGATCTTGTCAACAATGACCATTTGGGGTCACCCTGTACAATCCGGTTCATAAACACTTTATTATAAGCTGGTCGAAACACATAGCCCGATTATGAAATATTTCTCTTCCGACTGTTATTTGTCTTTTATTGTGGTCTGACTAATTTTTCCTTCCTAGATCCTTGCTTACCACACATTTATAAATAATTATAGTGTCTGACAGATTGGAGGCTTCGGTTCGTTTTTAACGAATCACCACGAAGAACGTTGTGCCATGCAATGTATGGCCTGATTCAAGTGGTGGTACACACTGATCACTGATTGAATCAAGTGCCCTCTAACGTGCCACTCACATCTCAATTCTATAATCAATTCAACGGGTTGCGAAATTTGGACTGGAAACACACGATCGCTATTTTTACCGCAAAAGGAGTTTAGCTAATGAGGATTTTGTTCTGATAGGCTGGTTCAACGAAGAAACATGTTCTTCAGCACACAATTTTGACGACGTTTGCTAGTTGAACCTTGAATACATTTTTGTAAACATGAAGCTTGGAAAAAGTACAGTATTCTGGATTTTACGGCTTTGATTTCAATGATAAAGTGATTCAGTAATTCATAGCATAAGTTCACGGTAATATTCTATGTATATACGTCATGCATGCCACTTTTATCAGTCAGTCATTCTATAATACATATAAATATACTGTATGGTAGGATACATACATACATTGATACTTACTTACATATGTACGAGCACCATGTATGTATCATGCACGTATGTATGTATTGTTCCATGAACGGACACCAGCTTCGACAGCGAATCATTTGACCTCTGGAGAAGTTTTCCCGAAGTTTGATCGTCCTTGAAGTTACATCGTGTACCCTACGTACCTGCAAAGTAGAATCCTTAAACTTCTTTGTTCCATTTTCCCGTCAAAGATTGTAGTTTTGCCTTCCGCATATCTTGAAACGACAACCGGTGGCCGTAGATGTCGCATCATGGAGGTCCATTGCCGTCTGACCGTAGACCACTACTCTGCCATTCACAATTCATTGCGAGATTCAAGTTGAACTCGTCGCATTTTGGAAGAATCTTAACATTTATGTGCGCAGTAATGATTTTTTTCTGAGAGCATATGATCCCAATCGTAGTCTGTATCAGTAAGGAAAAATGCATGTCGTATAGCCCATTCTCACCTTTTCTAACTTTCCAATGTAAACTGGCCTCGGTTCAGACACAGACGGCAGGTTCTGAATTTCTTTCGAACCACTGCCAGTTTGCGTTTGGACAAAAATTCGCTCGAAAACTGCAGCACATTGAAATTCACCTAATAAATAGTGAACGCCCAACGCCGTTACCCGACCAGAAAATAATCGGGCATGATTTGTTGCTGGTCTGATGTCAGCGGATGGGAACCTGCAGCGACGGGGCATTTTTCTCCATTTTGATAGAGATTGATATATGGTGTCATAAAGTGGTGATGGCACGGGTCACCTTCACCACTTTGCCGATATCACCATGTTTGTAGCCAGTCAGATCGTCTGTAACGTGGTATCCGTGTCTTGCCCTGGTCGTATCAGATTGACTCTTACGTATGTACATACACCATTTGCTACAAATTATACACCGCCTTATTCATTGAACTCATCCCGTTTATTAGTGTGCCATTACGTCCGTACGTCCGTTTGGTTCGTGTTGATTCATCACCACTGATGTCACCATGTATGTACATCTACATACATATGTATGTACCGTAATACAAGAATGTTTATTCCATAGACTTGCCGCTTGCCACTGTGTCCGACAATAAAAGCAGTCGACCTAATAATCTGCTTATATACGTTGAATACCAGTCACAATTGGTTAGAAGATTTCACGAAAATACGCACCACTGTTTTTCGGTGCTCGTACGAATTTCGTGTAGATGCGGTACCAGCATGCGGAGTCAGACTAGGATTCCGAGATGTGTTCAAGTACTTATAAGCATTCAAGTATAAAAAAGTATGAGTGTGCTAAAAAATACACGCAGCGAAAAAAACGCGTGTCGCATTCAAATTCAGTGCGTTAATAAAATATGAATGCTATAAGAGTTATTAGAGTAAGTAGTGGCCAGCAGCAGCGGTGGCCGCAGCCCCTTTTGGCCGTCTGGAGACATGAATTCAGGCTTCACTAATCCGTTTACAAGTGCCAACCCGACCCGCCGTGGCCCGTCAGGAGGGCTTACCGACCACCAAACGACATTCGACCACCGTCTTATGGCATATTGTTCTACATGGCACAGGTTTACGCTATGGCATACTTGTTTTTACAACCTACAAAACGTCATTACATATTTCATGACTGAAGTAAGGTATATCGATATGAACCTTGGGAAACTCATACGTGCAACCTGAGCCGATTACCCGTAGTCATCTTTGTTTGGTCTATTCAATGGTGGTACAGATTGTTTAGTCTATTATATAACGTGACTCTGAAATGGATGCAAAGCACCGGTTAATCTATAAAACCAAGAGGGCTCACATTAACAAAAAGTTATGTGCCTCATGATAAATCTCATCTCAACATGTTACATACTTGTCATTTGTGGCACCGTATGTATGTAGCTTGAACCTTGACAAGCCTGATACAATTCTTTGCATTTTCCGTTCTTATATCAACGGGGTAGCCCTCGGCTTCGGCGCCAGATCCAGTCTAAAGTCTATTTCCTTCGTTATTGTCTTGAAACTGGAGCAAACGATGTTTGAAATTTTTTTTCTTTCTGACTCCTCCTCAATAAACTGCAGCGTATAGACTTTTGAAGGCATGACTGCAAGACTGGACTTGACTGCATGTTTAGTTCCTCTTCTGGTGTCATTTTTTGTCCCACACGTCCTGATTGCAGTATGAATTATCAATGTACAACCTTGAAACTCTTATCGTAGGTACGTCAGCTCACCATTGTCTTCCACTGACACAAGGAAGCGTAAAAGTAGAAGACCACCGAGAAAACGGTTACCGCATTCAGATATTGGATACGGTAATTAACTGTGATGGCAACATAAGTATGTAGATACATGTTTTGCCATGTAGAAGAAAACATGGCTGGCATGGCCATCCCACGGCACGGATGACATGCGACGGCCAGTGAATCTTTGAGTGCCGATGACACGACGATACGGGTGTCGTGGTAATGCAATCAGCGGTAGTACGCGTCGCACATTCATTACGTCGACCAGTAGATGTCGTCGTCCTACATTGGTCACCACAACAAGTAGAAGATGCCCCACCACTGCGATAACCCTCCGTACGCCCGAGGGTGACCGCGAAAAAGGCTGCATTTTTCGTCGCCCCCGTATTGGAAGTTGGGCAGATTTTTCTGGAGATATGTACATACATCATGATCGTATGCGACAGCTCGTCCAGAAAAAGAAACATCACATTCTGAGAAGAGAATGGATCAAACAAATCTCAACTTCACTTCGTTTCGTCACCAATTTTTATTCACAGCTGTAATCTTTTTAGGAAAACTTAGTTTTAAAAAATAGGGATGTATGGAGAAACGTTTACGGGATATTATAACTCACTGCACGGCCTGTAGTTGCAAGCAGGATGCTCTAACAACAGTTAGACTAAGTTGTATACATTTCACGGGTGCGTGTTACGTTATCCATCTATTATTGTTTCCCACATTTCAGGATAATTAAGCCTTGAGGGCAGCACATTGATAACTGTATGAATCGGGTGCCAGTTTCGATAAGCCGTTACTATTACGGTCTTCTAACGTACACATGGCTTACATCATAACATGATAAACCACGCCGTTTACTTTTATGATAAACATGCCAAATCACACCGCCCATGCAATTATACATTTGAAGGTACTGCACTTGGAAAGATTTCTACAACGTACATAAGAAGCGTGCCCGAGTCAGGTGTGTACAACGGAGTGAGTAGGGAATGGCTATAGTCTACAGCATAACTGCGTTTAACAGATTAAGTTTTACAGAACAGTGTAATGTTTCGTCATTCTTCAGCAGGTTTCGCACTGACAAAATTTCTATCCTGGACCTTTGTAAGTATCAATGTACTATATGTTCATGTATTACACTTTCAAATTTGTTTATCTTAGCTTTCGTCATAATGTTTATCCCTCATCCTACATGTGCCTGATATCAGTCAACCACTAATTACTTGCTCTCATTGGTGTGCCAAATGGTATCACTGGACTACATATGTAATTACGACGAATGAATGTGTACTCACTATTAAATACTAAACAACGTCATGCCAGAAGTGTGGGAACCAGACAAGCTGTTCTAATTTGTTCAGTAAATTGTTGCGGATTTGTAGGCTGTGATTTGCAATTATTATATAAGTTTTACATTTAATATTAAAAGTGGTTTACAGTAATAATAACTCGCAAAATCAGCAACGTTTATAAATTAATCACAAAGTCCTGTATTTATTTTATAAATAATCAATACATTTCAAATGTTTTTCCCATTACGTGTCGCCATGACGTGTTAAAAAACTAAAAAATGTTCCGATCAAGTCTCAATTCGGATCAAGGGTGCATAATCGTAAAGTGGTCTGGGGATATCGTGACGTTGACCTCAGCCTTTTTGAAATCAGGTGTGTATAATTATAGAATAATATGGCTAAAATACCACAGCAGCAAAAAGTGCACTTCATTCGTACATTGTTAACTTCTTCAATCACGATCCAATGCTGATGGACACAAAGAACCCGATGAGAATTTTGCAGAAGCACATCAAAGAAGCGTTAAAGAAGTAAAAAAATTATGCCCACAGTATTTATGTTCTTGTGTTTTATACGCCACCTAAAAAAATTAGTTTCTGCATATGTATGTATCTCAAACGTGCTCGGTTATCATTCTGCATTAGAAAAATCGGACGGAAAATTCTCTTTGAATCGCTGTCTTTACCAATACATCTCCATCTGAACCACATGTGCATACGTATGTATGTCTCAAAAACTGTGCCAAAAGCACTAAGAATAAATTCAATCTTTATTGCAAATTCTAGTTCAGTCTTGTAATCAGTTGTGAATGCTCGGCACCGACAAGTCCCAATCCCAAATCGTGTCGGTTGTACTTTTGGGTATCAGGATGGCTGATCGCTGGCTTCCGGTCCATGTATGCTTGTACATACATACATTCATATCTACATACATACATACCTTTCCATGATTGCCATTACGGTTAGCGGACGAGAATAAGAAAGTCGTCGTCTACCAAAGAGGCAATCATTTTTCAAATTTCACCTCCACACTTCGCCGAATGAAACTTGTTTAAATTTTTTTCGAAAAACTGATACCAATGAATCTCAAGTTTATCATTCTAATCTGATACAAGTATGAACCTGAGGCGGGCTCATGAAAGCCGATGGTATGTAGTACCCATAACGTGAAAGCACACTTAAAAAATTTATAATCCCAGAAAGAACATCGACCTGAAAAAACTATTGCCAGTCGTAACAGGGTCTTGCATTTGCTGAGTGATTTTGTCCAATCCACCACTGGTCCACCAATCTCATGATCCGAGTCAATCCAAATGCCCTACCGGAAAACTCCAGATGAATGAGTGCGACCATGAAGCCATTTTCTTCCTAAATGGCAGTGTCTAAGTCGGCTGGCGGCATTTATGCCAAGGTATGTTAGTATATTTGTACAAAATAACGTACATGGATAAAAGAGTAAAATACAGAGTTTCGAATGGCTGCATGCACTTCTTATTTGAATGGTAGGGCAGACCTTCGTACTCTATACTCTCTGTACTAGCTAAAGTTTAAGCTATGCTTATTCGACAACTTCAAGAAAAACGCCCAAACCTGAAAGCTTCACCATTTACTCAGTGCCTCGTGAAATGCAGAACACACAAATCAGAGGACATTCCGCAATTCATCTCGTCGGTGGCATTTTCGTATCAGATTCGGCCATTGTGATTCCACTTCTAACGAAAGTCATCGAGTTGCGTCGCGTTGACTACGTTTTCTGTATATATAAATGGGGTGTCATTGAATTGGGCGTCATATTATATATTATAGCAAAGGTTCCTCCGAAGTGACGGAAGTCACCAGCGGACGAGAAGAGGTGGGAAAAGTGGAATTCCCCCCTCTGTGGAGTTTTCAAAGAGTAGAATTTGCTCCCTAAGGTGTAGGTGCAATGGCCTGAAAACTGCCGATTCCCTCCTCTTTGATGAAATTCCCCTCCCTTTGGAAGATTAGCTCGTCTGCCAGTGACGGAAGTAACACTTCAGCGCTCATCGCATTATTGTTGTAGTTGATCATTTGACATGTTGCTACATTTTGGGCCAAATACCCCCACTGTGGGTCCGACCCCCCCCCCCCCGCTCCCGGCACCCCACAGGCAACGGAATGTGTCAATCGTAAATTGGTAATGTCAACTTTTGGCTAGAATTTTGTTGCCGTTAACGCCCGGATGAGACAACGATGACAGTTGACCCGTTTGGGCAGTTAGAGAACAGTATCAAAGTCTAGAGTTGGGTATGTTATTCCTTATAGAGATTTAATCAACCTTCGATTATAGTTCGATTAAATGAATAAAATTTGATTTCACAACTTACTTTGTGGAATTTTTGCCTTTCAATTTGTTTATTTGTTAATTTGTTAGTCTGCTAAGCAACTAATCGGACCAGGAATCAGATTGCTAGAGTATCGTGGCCTTCGAGTATGTTTATTTTTTGTGTGAAGAAATGGGATAATAACAAAATATTGAACCAAAATTCAGTAAGGCCTTTACGTCAGAAAACTTTCATCTTTTATGTATAAAAATTTTCTCCGGCATACCTTCGATGTACTTTTGGGAGTGCAGTTTACATATATGGGAATAGCTATGTACATGTATTAAGGCATATTTGATATCCAGGTTTATTCACCTTCATTATTCAATACATACATTTTTGGTTCTTGAAAGAAAACAGATTTTTTCCCTCACACATCACCCAGCATTTCATATCACCTGTTGTGAAATGTTATCAAACGCTTGGTATTCATTGGCTTCTCAATGAATTTTAATATACATTTATGAAATTCGTTCTCGTCAAATAGTTGACCGCGTATACAACAAGCACATACTGTGTATCCCATATACATACATACACCAGCAACAAATTTTTTTCAAGAAGAAATTTTTTTGAAAACCATCATTTTATTTTATTTGTAGAATAGAAAAATTCGCCCTCTTCCCGTTTCATCACACACAGCCAATAACTACTAATGAATGCTACACTCAGACATTTTGACTGCTTTTGCGCCATAAATAATGGATGCTTTTCGATGTGATTACGAAGGAGCGGGTCGGACGTTAACCACGGACTCGAATCCTCGACGGTGAAATGCCAGCCATTTTATGCCGATGTCTGCGCTGTTTCTACGTTTTCGACGTAAATTGTCGTCAGATTTTGGGTGTTTTATGAGTGGCACTCATTTGGTTGACATCACTGCGGCGGACGAGTTAACACTTCAAATGGAGGGAATTTAATCAAAGAAATGGATTTAATAGTTTTCAGGCCATTTCACTTACATCTAAAGGAACACAAACTACTTTTTGAGTCTGCTAAAGAGGGGGAGTTTCACTTTTTCGTTGTTCCCTCGTTCGCTAGTGGTTGGCACAACACAACTGACGTCATAAATTACATGCTGACAATTAGCCATCATTCATTCTATCTACCTAACAATACCGTTAGTCAAGTTTGTTTCAGCTCGCTGTTGTCTATTGCGTGCAACTGTGCTCGGGCTTGAATCAAAACTGTATTGAAAGTGTAAACTGTAACTGTGAACGCTGGCTTGAATCTTACTCAACAGAGGACTATTCAAAACTGAATAACTTCATGGTTTCATCAACTTTCAGTTGTTTGAGTATGCATCGAAGTTTCCTGAATTAAAAAAATTTTGAGGACCTCATTTTCTAAAAAAACGGGAAACTCATTCCAGATTTCTACGAGGAGAATGATTTCGCGATTTGTTCCCTACTTTTGTGCCCGCCATTGAAATAGTGGTGACTTCGGTGGTCTGATAGCAACGATATGTCATCAATCATGTTTTGTGCCACGGATACCGTATCCGACATTGGTTGGCCGTTGTCGAGGTCTTGGCCCGGCCATGCTGCCAACCAGCTTGTACCACCGACATGTCACCCATGGATCTATGTACCATGACGTTTCATGGTATCAGATACAGATACATACAGATATGTACATACATTTATATACATGCATGTCAGGTAAATTTAGGGATTGTCCATTGAAGAAGTTATAGCAAGTATTCTAACCTAATAGGCATTTATTGCAATATTGGGTTCACTTGGAGCCTTAATGGTGTAATCTATACTTGATTCAGACTTTCCATTTAAGATATATGTTCAGTTGATGGGTAGTTAATTTCTTTGGACTACCATGTCTTTTACCGTACGTTGTAGGTCATCATGACTTATGTACATATTGCTTCCTTTCCGGTGTCACCAGAATATACACCTTCTTGACACATATCTAAGTACGGAACATTTAAGAGTAGGGGTGGGTGGTCCTGCCACTGGCGGACGAGCTAATCCTCCAAAGGGGAGGGGAATTTCGTCAAATAGGGGGGAATCGGCTGTTTTAAGGCCATTTTACACAAACCTTAGGGAACACATTTCACTTTTTGAAAACGTCAAAGAGGGGGAATTCCACTCTTCCATCCATGTTCATCCGCTAGTGGGTCCAGCCACTGATATACCAGACCAACGGTCAGTGACTAATGACCCCCGGAAGTCAGTGCCGACCCCAGGGAATTCAAGATCATATGATTTCAGCTGAAATCAGCTGTAGCTTTTAACCGCAATGGTACTTATTACCGTAATAATAGTAATGGAATCGTACGTGGACGAAATTGTCAAAAGCGGAACAGATTGATACATTATGGTTGAATGTTTGAATAGTTTGCATGTATTTGAGTAAATTGAAATGAAACGTGTTCGAAATATGTAAGAACACGATGTTGTGTGGTGGTACATACATATGGTGTGTTTATGGGGTTTATTTCAATAATCATGGAATAAAATCGTGTACCTTGATATGTACCTGGATACTGTGACCGGCAACAAATCATTCTTCAACGACTGTGAACCTTTGAGGAAGTGCAGTCAGACGCTTTTGTGGGCTACATAAACTAGCAGGACATGAAAATTTTTTTAAGTACATAAAAACACCATAATTTTGTTACTCAGAGAATTATTTCAGACGGTATTATATACGCACACACCCGAAGATAAAGGTCTCTTGTAGACTATTCATGCCACATACCTGTCATAAGTACATGCTTTATTGATGCTGTCTATATAATTTCTTCAAAGATCAGTCAACGATTATAGTTTTTAGGTCCGTTCTGACTACAGTGGGGACATTTTTCTACTTATTCTACTTTGAAGGGTTAGACAGTCGGTCAGACATTTTAGTAATGGGAGACATTTTGGAATTTCGGACGAATAGTATAGCGATATGATAATAATATAGTCAGTGAGTCAGTCAGTCAGTCTGTCAGTCAGTCAGTCAGTCAGTCAGTCAGTCAGTCAGTCAGTCAGTCAGTCAGTCAGTCAGTCAGTCAGTCAGTCAGTCAGTCAGTCAGTCAGTCAGTCAGTCAGCCAGATACATACATGGTCCCACCAACCAACATGGAATTCAATTCAGTCTGTCAGTCGAATGACAGATCGATTCGTCTGTCATTTATCAGCCAACCCAGTTGAGTCAAGTTGACAGTCATCGCACCACTGGGTATCCTCCTGAGGTGTCGATGGTGCCGGCTGACTGACCGTTTTGTGCCACAAGTCTGTATTTTGAGCACATGCATATGGGACAGCTTGATCCTTGATCCGAATCGTTTGTTAAGCTTAATCCATGACTCCATTTTTATATTCACAAAAGAGAATGAATATAGACAAAACTTGATTTTAAAAGTATTACTATTAGAGTTTGTGCTTTGAAGTTTGTAGTACACTCAGATACGTAGATGATTGGTAATTGCAATCCGAATGCGTAGGGCCATGGGTTTTAAAATCGATTTAACCATCAGATCTGCATAAAAGTTTAAGAAATATTAGGATTAGGAGCAATTCTTTCTGCGCCTGTAAGTATGTAGTAAATCGAATAAAATTGCAGACTCGGTAAAGTAGAGAAAGGAAGGAGATGATGGTATGCCAATAAATTTTTTAATGGTCTAGGTTTTGCTCCAATGCAGATCTGCATGTTTCTTCGTTTAAAAGAGTCTTGCAATTTTCCTTCCTCACTAAAATACTTACATACATATGATATGAAACATTTTTCATCGGTTAATATGACCGTTGACGTCAATGGGGTGGGTGCAGTAGGCCTTAGAGACCTCCAAGCGAACTGGGTGCACTCGCTCCACAACGTTTGTCTATACCAAACAGATACTTTTTTAATGTACCTCAGATAAGATCCGTTTGCCCATTTCATTTAGATCCGTTTTCCTTTAACCTTCATTCAAATGTCCTGACATGGCTTTACTTCACTTTGTTCTACTTTACATTGCTTTACTTACATAACTTATTTTGAATCAGAACTTCGGAAATCTGTAAATCCAAGTCCGTCATCGGAGGAGACACTGAATTGTCCGACTCTACAATTATGGCATTCACACATGGTTGCAAGACTTGAATACGACTTTATCATGCATCAAACTTGGGCAAAGGCAGACATCACATCCTCATGTACCTCATCTTCATAGCGTCATGTCTAAGTAAAATACATAGAATATCTGTTTACAGTTTTACACAATTGTTTTACAAAGTGCCCAAAACGGCGCGTATGCAATTCCATTGTGCTTTTTTTACTGGCACCTTCTCATTTACTGGAGCCATCAAGGCACACTAATGCCATTCAGAGTGTTTGATTCAGGAAAGTTTGATAAACTGAAGAAACCCCAGAGCATCGCGTCAGGGTCAAGTGTCTCAATGCAGATTTCGAGCTAAGGACCCCCAGTTTTACGTTTTGCGCCCTACGCACTAGACCAGACAGCCGACCAAAGCTGAGGTACTGTGAATGGTTTATCATGTCATCCAAGTCCATGTACCATTGCCCCGACGACGGTTCATTTGTTCCATGACACATCCGGAAACAGTTGGTTGGGCGCCACCGTCTTTGACGCTTTATATACAGGGTGGTCGAGAAATACAACCACGTTTTAGCGGGAAATGCTCTAGTGTCGACCGTCCATCGATCACTTCTGTGCCAGGTACATACATTCTTACAGTAATTAAAGTTGATAACAGATTGAAATCAAATGCGCGCCACGTGTTACAGACCTAAATATGAATATTAAATAAGATGTCATGCTCAATTAGAAAATAAAGATGCCAGTGCCTGTGGAAAATAAAAACAAAAAAGGAGCACTTGAGCTGTGTATTCCCAATATTCTACATTAATTGTGTACAATACTTGCCTCAGATTTGTGTTCTTCCAAACATCAATCTGTAAGCGTTGGTTATTTTCGTAGATTGGTGGAACTTTATAATTGAAATTTAACTGGTTTGGTTATTGAGTCAGGTAAGCCATGGTTTACGACATGGTGATAGTCTGGTGAATATCTACTGCACTTTCCACTAAAATTCCCAGGGTTTATTCACTTCCCCTGTACTTATGTGTGGCACAAAACACTGGCACATGGCGTCGGGTCCTATGGTACTTTGAATGTGCTACATGTACATACATACATACATACATACTCATTCATACATGTATTTACTTGGTGAAACAGTCATTTTATAAGATCAGTTTCGTTTATTTCATACCTTTCAGGTAGAATATCTCCATGAGACTGAGAGTAAACACCGATTGGGTGAACCTAAAAGTTTTACTTGAAACATTATGTGCGCAAACAAAGAGACCATCTCATCTGCCAATGGCGTTATAAATTTGCTTGTGGTATAAAACCTATTGTGTGTACATTGTACAATGTGGAATATGTACTCACGGTCACGGTAGTAAACCTGCAATACTTAGCCTTGTACCCATGCTGATAGCCGTTATTATTTCCAGCATGGCACTGAACTAGTTTACAGGAAACAGTTTAGTTCCCTATGAACGGTTTTTATACAAGTTATGGAGTATAGTGGATTTCGTTGTTCTAACCAGATGAAAATGAAAAGAACAACAAAAGGCATTAATGCAAATCTGTGTGAATTTGATTCAAAATTGAATAGTTTTCCATAAATAAATTTCATATGTTGAAATGTGCTTTCACTTAAGAAGCTAGCAAAAATGATGCAAAATACAGTTTGGAACGTCAGCTAGTACTTTTAATATTCATCAACAATTTTTGTATGTTTGAGTTTCATTGAGTATGTCAATCACCGTAGGATTATCTTCGTCCATTGGTTTTTTACAGACACGTTAAACATGGGATAACCGTTGGGTAATGTGTTCAGTAATGTGTTTGTATTTTGGAATGAATTCAGCAAAGAGGATAACAGTATATTACTTATATTGAAGTTCATCACACGAATGTCAGTTCCATGAGAACGAACTTTGAGCAATACTTCAATAGTCGAGATCGGACAAGCATACATGCGATGAGGTGTAACAATATATGCGGTACATTACACAAGCGAGCGAGAAGGGGAGGGAAAAGTGGGGATCCCCATCTTTGGCGAGTTTGAAAAGTGCAACTTGTTCCCTAAATGTTGGTAAAATGACCTAGAATCCCTCCCCTCACTTTGACGAAGTTCCTCTCACTTTGAGAATTTTATTCCTTCGCCATTGGTACAGTACCGTCTGCAGTTGACAGCGGTTCCGACCCACACGTTCTGCAAATGTACCGTTATGTATGTATGTATGTACCAGCATTCGTAATTCATTCCTATTTAAAAAGTGCGCCCATGTTCCTCTCGCATTAACAAACCACATACATATGTAAGTTTCGTGACACAGAAAATGTTTCGTCAACGTAAATTAAGACGTTGAATGTCATAAAAACATGAAAATGGCTTATGATATTTGGCGCGCATTCAATTGCGTATTGTGATGGTTTTACAAATGGTGTACCCATCGATACTAAATCTTAAATATTTGAAACCCATCGAATCTTTCTAAAGAGGGAAGAATTGGCAGAAATTAGGCCTTTTTAACTACACCTAAGGAACTACATAACTCTATTTTTCTCCCCAATTAGGGGGAATTCCACTTTTCCCTGCTCTTCTCGTCCGCTAGTGGCCTTAAGTTCTATAAGTTGAATAAGTATAACTAATTGGCACTCGCATGCAATGTCAGTGCTCAACCAGTGCACATACATGTGTACCATTGTGACATTGTATTCCATCATGGTATGGCATATGAAGACGGTCTTGATCCACGCGATTCTGTGCCATGGCATAAACTCGATGCCATTTTATTGTGTCACAAAGCCATGAGCTCATGGTCGCAACCAACTTGTACTGATGGAGTGTGACATTCATATTCATATTGCCTTTCTTACTTACTGTGTACCTTGGTCATTGTCATTTCGTGTTGTTATTACAAGTTCTGGCGACTGATTCATTCGATCATTTTCATATTGTTTTCTGTTTTGCGTCGGTCCTATTGGTCTTATTGTATTGTCATAGTTTTTTCTTCTATCGGGCAAACCCCGTTTATTCATGCTTTCAATTTTTTGCTGGATTATTTTCAAAAGCTGATAGTTTAGGATATCACACATAAAGAATATTATGCGAATTTTATAAGTTTTCGAAATAGAAGGAATGTGTGTTGTTCAAAGTATCAAGTAGTCTGTAGTACATGGATGAACACGTTCACGTACATGATCTCATCCGGCCTCGTATGCCACCAGTTATGCTGGTGTGTGCGCCGCACCAAAAAGTACGCCAACGTGTTGCCGTGCCGGGAATGGCACATCTCAATGGCACTTCACATTACCCGTGCCAACATACAAAACATTGGTGTGCCAACTTGCAACAATGTGCCAAATAACAACCATAATAATCACAAAACTTTACTATATTTTTTTTACAAGAGGTGAAATTTCACGTGTTGAAAAGTTATATACAATCAGATAGTGATTGTGTCCTGGTTAATACGAACATTCGCTTGATGTTTGCCTATTCGAATATTTTTTACGTCAGAGCAGAATCATCTACATATTTTTTTCTTATCTTCTTGTGAGTTAGAAAGCTTCACGTTTTTTGCGGTTTCTTTGTATTCAAAATATTGTTTCTAAGTAAATGAGCGTTTTTAATAATATTGTGCCATGTGGTCAGCGCAACAAATGTTATAAAGCAACAGTACATATTTTACATACAGTACTGTATGTACTTACATACTTCACTGTACTGTATGTATGTACATGCCCAAACGGACGTCACAGTTTTGAGGCAACCGTACCAAACACCAGAACTCAAACCGATTGCGTTCGTCTTGTTCCTAGCCTTCACACTTTTCGTTCATGTCCCTTTCCACAAATCGCGGGTCAGATGATTTCACACGCAATAAAATGTGTATACATATCTTGTGTGTTTTGAAGATTCCACTGTAATTAGTAAAATAAATGGAAATTTTGAAATACTTCCTGCATTGTCCTGCACTTCCTCCTACATAGCTTCAAGTTTCGGAGATTCAAACTAATCCTAAAATCGCTAAGAGCTCAAAAAAAATTCGTCGACGCCTAACTCTAGGTTTTTTTAATTCAATCCGATTAAAAAAAACTTTTTCAAACACAATATAACCGCGAAAATGTTCCGGATCAGAGTCATTCCAGTCAGGCCCGGCCGTTCGTACACGCTGTTGACTAAACCGTTTTGTGGCAAATTAGTTCACGTTTCATCTTGTTGACTCAAACGAACAAAGATTCTTTTTTTAAGGCAGCGAAGCTATCGTCATTTTTCATCCCCAACAAGAGCCACCCATTTCAATTTTTCGAAAAGTTTCAAAATTACGTTTATGTTTCATTGGGATCAATGTATAATAAATACGATTTTCAAACTACATATATCCTATTGGGCGTCAGCCCGAACCGGGGAAGGTGAGCACTCATTCGCTTCGCTCCTTCGCATCAATGTTAATAACAAAAGTTTATTTTTACCATTGTTAGCCGTCATTTGCTGGAGTTTGTTCATTTTTACGATATTCAACCAGGCAAGTATAATTGTACAAAAAATTCTGAAAAATGAAGAAAGTTGCTAAATTGGTTGGGGAAAATTTATGTACTAATTGGCAATTATAAAAAAACTAAGCTTGTAAAAAATAGGCCTAAGCAGACATTTTTTCATGACGAATTTTTTTGTTGGCTTAAGGTTTTCTCAGGTACTCCTATTTGAAATGTTACGCCCTTTAAAAGCTCATTTACAGCAAGCGCGCACACACTCATCACAAGGTAACGTCCACTTAAAATAACCAACGGACTCATAAATTGTCTAAAAAAACTGTTATTTGTCGAAAACTTCCCTTCGATAACTGAAAGCTACATACCAAATAGCTCTTTTTGTAACTTAGGCACCTTAACTTGAGCACTTCGTTCAATTTATTTCTCACCCATTTTCCATAGTGAGAAAGGGACACTTAGTTTTATGAGCATTTAGATCATCAACGAACGCGTTCAGGGAACAAGTTGGCAACGCAGATTAGATGATGGATTGGGTGTTGGCTGTTGGCTTGATGGGTGATCGATCGGGGCCACGAGCTACACCAGTGATTTATCTGTTCTTAATTGTCCTCAATTTGAATTGCAGATCTTAGGAATAGAAACAAAAATCAAATGTTCTTGTGATTCCATGATTCCATGGAGAAAATCCAGATGAAACCCATATGTTTGCACGTGTACAATACTAATTTTTTCCTGAATTTTTTTTCTAAAACCGTTTATATTTCTTACCAACATTGAAAATTGCTTACCAATTTTTGTCTTAATTAACCTGGTTATGTTTTAATGTATGATTATGTACGATTATAAATTTTTCCATGTTTCAGGATCATCGACAATCTCACACATCCAGTATAATAACGCAGCAATTTAGTCATCAACTCGACTTATCAATCAATCATTTACCCGATGCAATTCCATCTGACCTACGTCATGGCGAATTTACTTCCGAATGCTGGATTAGAGTAGATCCTTCCTTAAAATTCCTTCAATAATCAAGAGAATCCAATTATAAATCTTCATTCGTCTTCGTTTTGTGACGTAAAAAACTTCCACCCGGACTTTTCCATTATCTTAAGCCATCAAAACACACTAATACCATTCAGAATGATGTTTTCTTAGTGGTCAGAGAGTTGAATAAACTGACGGGCAATGGCAGAAACTCCAGATCAACCCGTCAGGATCTGTGCCTCAAGTCAGGTTTCGAACTTAGGACCGCCAGTTTCTAAGGCCGACGCCCTGCGCACTAGACTAGACAGACTGCAAACAAGACCGTATTGCGGTTGTCGTGTCGTGTCATCTTGCCATTGTCAGCCCCAATAAACAATGAATAATTTGTTCAACGGGATCGTGGCTCTACGGCACCCAATACTGAGACAGGCACATGTACTTACATACATATATGGGTCTTGATGTCCCCCACTGGCGGACGAGCTAAACCTCCTAAGGAAGGGGAATTTCTCCAAAGAGGAAGGGATCAGCAGTTATTAGGTCATTTTACCTACACCTTGAGGAACACATTTTGCTTTTTGTAAAGGCCAAAGAGGGGGAATTCCACTTTTCCCTCCCCTTCTCGTCCGCTAGTGCATGCACCTATCGTATACAGACAGCTCCACAAGTCACTTGTTATATTCTTCCATATACCCCTGTAAAGGTTGGTTATTATTAGCAGAGTTGGTTAGAAAAAAATGATTTCCATAGTGACTTATGCCAAAATATCTCACATGCATAATGTATGGATGTATTAGATACATGGAGAAATATGAATATATACATGTATGAAGCCAACCATGGAACGAAAAAGTATCTAATCCATTAGTGAGTTGGTGGCTTTGTCGCCGGTTCATTGCGCATTTGGTCAAAAGACATCATATTCTGTTGCTGTTTGGCAGATTGAAACAACCCGTGAAAATGCCTCTCTTTTTTGAGATTTTACTCCACTAGATAAGTTATAAGTTCTCTGCGAGATTTAATCCAATCATATTTTCTTAGATTTTTTTAATCACAGCCAGAAAAATTACAAACTTCATCAGTAGTATTATGTACTTTAAAATTTAATGTCTGATAAAAAATGGTTTTAGATGAATGGCTCGAAAACAAGTGAATTGCTTGTATGTATTTCCATTTTGTTAGCGAATTATGTTGGTGACTTGAGCGCCATCAAACGAAGCACCGCATACATTTTTGAGCAGCGGTGGCTGCCGAGTTTCAATGTTGGCTTTGGGCACCTGCGGAGGAGCAAGTGGTTCCATTTGAATAAAAATCCCGTGAAAATCGGTTAATCATCGATTTATTTTATCTATCTTCAACGTGAGAAACATGAAAATGCTTTTCCCATAGAGAGGGGAGTGCACGGCTGGTTGTCGTTGTGATCCGATGTCGACTTGTGGCATCCTTGCACCCAACGTGAAACGTGTGCCACAACAACCAAGTGTTACGTTGCGGCCCTTATTTTGTGTGCCATTCATTGTAATAAAAGTCTGACGTACAAGCTGAGTTTGCTGATTCTCAAAAAATACAATTTGAGCCTTCCTCAACAGCAGCTAACATCAGTTGGAATCACTCATTCTAGCGTATAGGGTGATGTGATGAGTTGAATAAAATAGTTTATAAAGTGTCTGAATTCTTTAATCATAGAAGTTCGTATGTGAATTTGTGAGGAATAATTTTGCGCTACGAAATTTTAATTATCATTCACAGAACTCATAATGATATTTTCAATGGAATGTTTTTGAAATGAATTATGATTGAGGAAAAGAGTATTGTGATTGTATGTGGCATGTCGCACCCTGTTACTCAGTGCGTTGCACCACAAAATGTCGCGCGGCACGAAGCCTGAATTTCTGCCGTTATTGTTGTCTGGTGTTCTACTTAAATTTTGTTGAAATTTTGAAGACATCTGCTCATTTTGATTTCGACCTTGCTGAGTGTTTCTGGTTATTCTGACTGCGAATTTGTTTTCTCAACTGTGGTTTAGAGTGAATAAGTCGCAGCAGTGGCTTTTATGTTTATAAAAAGTTATTTATTGTTTTACTAAACCCTATAAATTAAAACTGTTTAATAGCTTTTTATGGGTTTATAGTCGTGTGCGAGGAGATTGAGCCTCGGCAACTGATGGTTACACACCTGGATAGTTACCAAAAAGTTAGTTTATTCAACTTTCAAACTGGAATCCATGGACAAACCATTCGATTGGGGTTTTGATGTCTTTTTTACTGCTTTGGTGAAGATTCCTCCGAAAAAATCACATAATTCAAATCACATATACCAAAATTCCAACATTACCAAATGGCAAGACTAATTGGCTCATTTTCTACTGTCACCGCGCGCAACAAAGTTTTAGCCGCAGTTGCTGCAACATCGGACACTTTTGGTTTGTTGTTCTTGTCTGTTGTTTGGTTGGCGTCTTTTGATACTAATTTGTTTACTTCCTCGTTGTTCGTGTTTCTGGTGTTGCTCTTGTTGTTGGGTTCAACAAATGCAATGATGTTGCTTTTTCAGCAGAACCTGTGGTGATTTTTTTATATATCTGTCACAATTGTTACTATCAGCCATCGATCTTCGTCACATTCACACCCATTTTGTGGCATTGCCAACTATACTTTGTAATGTTTTCTCATATTTTGTCTGTAAAACCATTACCCCCATCTAGAATGAACGCCATTGTTCATCGAAATACACGTAAGGACTTATTTCGCAAACATGGTGCAGCGGTTAGCACGTCTGTGTCCTGAACAGAAGTTCGTGGGTTCGAATCCTGGCCGGAACTTAAATTTTTTTCACTTTCTTGGTTGGACTATAATTTGTCTATCAATATATCGGTCCGTTTTGTACTAAAAAAACGTTCGGTCAGACGTTTTGGTATAAAAATGGTACATGTGTTTTTGAGCATGTGGTATACTCCGCGGGGACCATCGGCAACATCGGCCACTTGTTATCTGCACTGTTTCATGATGCCACGTTCCCTAATCAGCCGGTCAGTCGGTCGGTCGGGGAGTCGGTCTGGACAGACTCTTCCGATTCTCACAACCATTGAATCACTAGCGGACGAGGGAAAACTTGGAATTCCCTCGTCTTCCGGTAAATCCAAAAAGTGATTAGGTAAAATGCTCTTTGAAAAAAATTCCCTCCGTTTTGGAGGATTGGCTCGTCCGCCAGTGCATTGAACCATTGAAAGGGTATCTAGAACTGCGGTACATGTACGTACCTTCAGATACTAGTATAATCAAGTATATTCATGCAAAAAAGAAAATTTTCTTAAATCGTTTCGAACCACTTTACACGTAATAGTTAGCTTATTCTTTTTTAGTGACTGTTGAATGGTCGAGCAAGTTGTTATGCGCATAAGCCATTAAGTGCTCCTTCCCGCGGTCATTAAATTTCATTATTTTCTCTTTGAGGAGTCGTTATTTGTGAAGCCAAGTGAGCCCGATTATTAGTTCACTCATTTTAGTGCGTCTATATAGTATACATATAGACTCGGAATATTGTTAATGATATTGCATCAATTCTCCTATATGAAAATATGCACCGTCATAAAATATGTACAACTGTTTAAAAGACTAAACTCAATTTTGGACCATTTTCGGAACTACTTATTACGTGTGATTTCTCTAGGCCTCGTAATTGGTTATAAAAAATCTGTTCTCCACCAATAAAGTTTTCCTAGACTTTTCCTATTCATGAAGTTGAGCATCTGGTTCTAATAACTTAACTGACTATGCCAGAATTTGATTATCAACTTTATTGGGGTTCGCAATTTTAAACCATTTCTTATAAGTAATTATGAGGTCTATATGTGGGTATCAGTACATTTAAAACAGATCGCTATGTATGTATGTATGTACAGTATGTGATTCCTACGCATACTATTACGTACATACTAGATCGGTTTCATAAGTACATAATCAACTTCCAAACTCATTCCCACCTCATTCACCATTATACAAGTCTGGGACCCACACTTCCTGATTGCATTTTTCGTCACGCAATTCTTTCTGATGATTGCCCCTAATTAATTACTTTCAGCATTCCCAATATCAACGCAGTTCTTTATAGTCTTCAGCTGAGTATTTATGGAATATATGGAAATTATTGAAAACCGCACCACAAACCTTTTTAGTGATTCCGCAATAAAAATGCTGAGAACAAAATACCACCCTCTCTTTGGTGATTTTAAAAAGTGCAGTTTGTTGCCTAAGGTGTAGGTAAAATGGCTGAATTTCTGCTAATTCCCCGCTCTTTGATAAAATTCCCCACCGTTTGAAGGGTTGGCTAGTCCGCCGGTGAGACTGGCCAACCGTCGAACATCTCGACCGTATGTCTGTTTATTACCATCTACAAAGACAATTAAGCACAAATATAGTTCGTCAACAACTAAGATAGAACGACGATCAATGCTGATATTAAATAATAGCAGATAACCAAGTGGATAATCATGCAAACACCCCATTTTGAACGTACATAAATGTATTACGCTGAAGTTTGAAACTCATGTGAGTCATGGAGCCGTTGAAAGTGACATTTTCCCGTGAAAATCATCTGAAAAAGCATTTGGAACAAACGACCACCCGACACGCTCGTCCGCCAGTGGTTCTATTTCAGTGTTCTATGCAAGTTGGATCTGGTATTTAATGGTGGTCGACCTTTGTTCATTATTATAAGGTCGAGTCGGTCCATGAAACTTGGGTGTGCGGTGACAGTTCACTGCAAGATAATGCGCTCCATCCAGTACGTACAGTAAGGCTAATAAACTGTGTTTATAGTTCCGAGCACAGCTGTTTTACACATCCGTTACAAACGAAGGATTAAATTCGAAATTTTACCAATTTTTCTGTGATGATTTTCAATTCACAGATATTCAATTTACCTACCATGCGATCAGTCAGTCACCGAAAACGAATGGCGCGCAGTCTTCTAATCGTTCGGAAATATGTAATAAATAGTATAATTATTTCTTTTTCTGGCTGAATAGAACTACACTAATATGATTAACTATCCTCGCTCTATTTTTCTTTATCCCATGATAACCTTGCTGTCCAATTCATAAGTTGATTACCGGTACGGTATTTATATTTACCAAGATCTAAATGCGATGTCTTCAGAAGTAGTCGTGCCAATTTTGAATGCCTACATGTTTATTATGCTGCAGTTAATCCCGACTTACCGTGACTTCAGCATGAAAACCCGTTAAAGCAAATATGCAGCGTCGTAGGCGACCACATACATCGATAACCTACAGGGTTGATCATTAATATAGACAGTTTCTAGTATACATACTTGTCAACTTTTAACTGTTTGGCTCATGGTGTTTTGATGATCCAAACGTTTTGTTATAAGCCGTCCTTTGTTTATAGCCGTCAATTAACAATTACTATATGTAAATTTCACTGTATTATTCTTGCCATATTCGACTATACTGTTGAATCGGCGGGAAATTAAAAATCTGTGTCTCATTTAGTAGGGTGATCTATGTACTTGTAAGCGCTATTAGCTAATGCACGAGTTTCAAGATGCCATGCGTGATCACTACTTACACGTAGTAATCGGCCGCTGCAAAAAGCAAACAAACCGGTAAAATTTTGATAGCCCATTAATTTATTAAATAATTCAAAATTAGACATGCCTCAAGATATGATAATGTACCGCGGAAGTTCTGTTCAATAGAGCTTGATTGGGTTCGTGGAAAACGAAGCAGCTCTCGTTTACCTGACTGTATGTCGTACATGTATCCGTGTATTCGTGTATGTACCTCCGTGTGTATGTGCCGTGGTACATAATCAGCCGTGTCTTGTATTATGTGTCATCAAACAGCGGGTGAACACAAAAACCAAACGAGAAAATACCATTCTAATGAACAACAACACTTGGCGTTTTCATGTTCGATTTTGGTTGATAGCTTTGTAGTATTTTTTACTGGCTAAAACGTTGTTTGGCTGAACTACTGGTTGGATCGTGGAACCATGTTATGAGGGACGACCATGTATGTGAGTATAGTTGGTGTAGCCGCGCTTCGTGTGTGCCGTACGATACAGATACAGATGGCAATGGCATACATACCTGAGATGATGCCCGACACACGTGCCAACGGCACTGATTTTTTATAGTTTACATACGTGATGAAAAGAATACAGAGTACTATAACTGTACATGTATTTTTGTAATGCATGTGTCTATATAAAATTATAAATAATGATGGTGCCGCCTTCATATGTAGTCCAGTGAATCGCTATGACGAATGTTTGGTTAACTTTTTATTAGGTAAGCTTCAGATTGATTCTGGACATTATGCCGCTGAATTCAATACGTACATACCTGCCAGACAAATGTACATCAGCATGCTATATAACATACTGTACATCCATTCATCACCGAATCTCATACTCCACATAAACTGTTTGGCGCGGTCTAAAAACAACATTGTCTTTGATTGTTTAGTTTAAAAAACTATAAACGGGATGACCCATAATAACCCGATGAAATCACGGAATCTCAGAACACGTGCCACGCTGGCCCGGAGGCCACAAAATGAATTATTCGGGTGTGTAAGGTGCCGTTACGGCATCTAGTAGGTGCGCTTCGGGTACATCTGTGCCCCGGCATTTAGCCGTTTCATGAGCTCGCAGCTGTTTTGTGTCAGCTTTCCACAGTTGTCTTCGGTCGATTCATCAGATTCAGTAAAATGTACCTCTACATTATTGACTGATGCTTAACAGATTACATGCGTAATCGGTTCGACCGGAAAATACCTTCTGAGTCACCTATTAGTGCGTGTCAGTATTTGTAATCGTCATATCACAAGATATTTGCATGTTTTTTGGGTGAGTGATTGAATTGCTTCATATCATAAACGTGAATTGTTTCTAAACATGTCCTCACCTCAGTATGTATATAATTTACCGAAGCCAACGTTGTGTCAACTATTGAGCAATTGTTGTCTCCAATTACAGATGATGAATGGCTTAAGTATGTCGACACTAGCGAACGAGAAGGGGGAGGGAAAAGTGGAATTCCTCCTCTTTGGCCATTTCAAAAAGTGTATTATGTTCCTCAATGTGTAGGTAAAAGGACCTTATTTCTGTCCATTCCCCCTTCTTTGGGAAGATTCCCTTCCCGTTGGAGGTTCAGCTGTTCCGCCAGTGTGTGACAACACCGCAGCTGTCAAGACACCCACCCAATAATTGTTGACACATTAATTAAAGTTGACTCACCTTGTATCATTAGACCAAACCAACGTACATTTACTCTTCATTAACACCAACCATATTTATTCTATGAGGCACTATCATTGTTTGAGTTGAGTTCCTCCGAATGAGTTTTATGTCTGGGAATAAGCTTACCGTTCTCTCGAGAAAAACGTAGCATGACGGTTTCTCAACCCAGTAGTAATTTCACTGATAGTTTAATAAGATAGTGGATGCACCTAAAAAAACGGACACACCTGGGTTGAAAACCCTGGGTGCTGAACGAACCAGACACGTTTAGTCAACGTTGCCCGTAGACTACTCTGCCAAACTAGCGGATGAGAAGGGAAGGGAAAAGTAGAATTCCCCTTTCTTTGATGGTTTCGAAAATTTTGATTCTCAATGTGCAGGTAAATAGTATAAAAATGTCTGATTATTCCTCCTTTGACAAAGTTCCCGTCCATTGGAGGTTTTGCTCATCCGCCAGTGCTCTGGCATAGTAGGTATTTAGTGTGCCGCTACGTCGGCGTCAGCTAACCAAAAAGTGGTCCGTAAAAAACTTGCGACCCAACTATTCTTCAAGAAGATTCATTGAATCGTAAAAGCTCACGTTTGCCAAAAACCTTGTTGGGTTGGCCAGAGACAAATGATAAGTTGACGCAATAAAAACACACACTCAACCAAGCTAATATAGGCCTCATAATTGATTATAAGAAATGGTTTAAAACCAGAACCAGATTCTCAAGTCCAGAACCGGATTTTTAAGTAATGAATTTTCAGTGCCACGTTTTAGCCACTTTTCAAAATTTCTTAGAACCAGAATCTCAAGTCCAGAACTGGATTCTCAAGTAAAAAATTTTCTGTGCCATGTTTTGGTTATTCTTATAATCAATTACGAGGCCTATAGATGCCTGAGTTCGTGTGTTTTGGTGCCACAATTGTTGAATATTTTTTATTGTTTTTCCATTCGAACCAACTAACACACAGATTGTTGGTTCATCTGCAACAATTCTCACGAAACGCCGTTAAAATATCGTGAAATTCTGTCTGTTAACCAGTTAAGTATGCCAGATTTGTATGTTTGTTGATGTGGGTGCAGAAAAAAACGATAAAGTTGACACTTCACGGATTGCACTTGGTTCGAAAAAAAAAACGTATATAGCAGAAAACCTATTTTGACTTCCAGTAATTTGACGCGTCAGGATGGGACGCAATTTATCGCGTCACCTTCTGGGCCAGTAACTGAAGGTGTCAATAGAGCATTTGCGTTTCTTGAGTGACACAAAAAGCACTACTTCTAGTCTTATCTTGATCGAGTTGTGCATATGTGTGTAGTTTTTATTTAGTTCAGTAATTATTATAATAAAATGTCCGACCGTCTTTTATGTTGGCCCTTTGATTTTGTTCCTTATAACTAAAGGTTGAGGACACCCTGGAATCAAAAGTGGTAAGTTGTCGGTAGGAAGTTTTCTGTGACAAATAACCATAATTGATAAAAGTTTTACATCTGGCCTTCATAAATACTCCCGTACGTTGTGATATCATCTTTGACTACCGGGTTACTTTATAGTATAACCAGTCCGATTACTAACCCATTTATAAACTGAAGTAATAAAGTACACTGAAAATCATTCATTTGAGATAACCAAAAATCTGTTTTATATATGAGAGTGCAGAGTAATAAATTGTCGGTGCAGTCACCAACCCTTGATAGCATCTCCAATGAATTTTACTTGAGTTGCCAGTGCTGACTGAGATGGCACAATATATATATACTTTAGGTGCTGATTTTCTTCTTGAAGAAGAGGGCACTGCAACACACTTGGTGAACTGGTTGATGTTATCTTGCTGTTGTTGTAACTGTTGTTGTTGTTATTGTTGTTGTTGTTGTTGTTGTTGTTGTTGTTGTTGTTGTTGTTGTTGTTGTTGTTGTTGTTGTTGTTGTTGTTGTTGTTGTTGTTGTTGTTGTTGTTGTTGTTGTTGTTGTTGTTGTTGTTGTTGTTGTTGTTGTTGTTGTTGTTGTTGTTGGTGTTGTTGTTGTTGGTGTTGTTGTTGTTGTTGTTGTTGTTGTTGTTGTTGTTGTTGTTGTTGTTGTTGTTGTTGTTGTTGTTGTTGTTGTTGTTGTTGTTGTTGTTGTTGTTGTTGTTTTTGTTGTTGTTTTTGTTGTTGTTGTTGTTGTTGTTGTTGTTGTTGTTGTTGTTGTTGTTGTTGTTGTTGTTGTTGTTGTTGTTGTTGTTGTTGTTGTTGTTGTTGTTGTTGTTGTTGTTGTTGTTGTTGTTGTTGTTGTTGTTGTTGTTGTTGTTGCTGTTGTTGTTGTTGTTGTTGTTGTTGTTGTTGTTGTTGTTGTTACTGTTGTTGTTGTTGTTGTTGTTGTTGTTGTTGTTGTTGTTGTTGTTGTTGTTGTTGTTGTTGTTGTTGTTGTTGTTGTTGTTGTTGTTGTTGTTGTTGTTGTTGTTGTTGTTGTTGTTGTTGTTGTTGTTGTTGTTGTTGTTGTTGTTGTTGTTGTTGTTGTTGTTGTTGTTGTTGTTGTTGTTGTTGTTGTTGTTGTTGTTGTTGTTGTTGTTGTTGTTGTTGTTGTTGTTGTTGTTGTTGTTGTTGTTGTTGTTGTTGTTGTTGTTGTTGTTGTTGTTGTTGTTGTTGTTGATCTACAGCGTTCCATTTTTTGCCGATAAAAAGCTTCATGTCATTTATTCGGTGGCACACCTTAAGGCTACTGCATAACTTATGCCTTTATTGAACATAAAATTATTTAATCTTCTCAACACTTGTTGGCACTCCTGTATATTTCGTTCACGGTCGGATATGATTGAAATAAAATAAACATATAAATATATTGCGAAAACAAAAATCGGCACCAATCACCTTTTGACCACTCAATCTTCATTTCAACTTTCCACATTTTTATCAAGTTTCCTAAGTACTTCACTTAACTTGTGCAATATGGAAAACGAAAGTTAAACAGCATAATATGGGAAAATAGGGAAATCCATATGGTGGCAATGCATCTCCATTCAACATCCAATGTACCACTGACCTTTGCTAGACTAACGACAATCTGTTTATTACGTGGATCCCATGGCAATATATACATATCTGCTTTCAATCTGTGAATACTATTTTCATATCCGCAAATTTTTCTCATCTTATACGTTTTGTTGTCTGGTTTGAGAATTAATAAATTTCACCCTGATTCACAATAATGGTACATCTTTGCCCCGTGGTTTGTGTTCCTCGTGAACTTTATGCATTTCTGTCACAATTGTGCTTTGATGTATGTTTTTGTTTGTATTGACAATACAACGTATACAGCCATATTCACTGATTTTTCCTTTTCATAAAAAATCCACCACTGAAGAACATACAATAGCTATAACATACATCATCACATCACTCACCACCAACCGAAAAATTGTTACCGGCAGTTCTCATTATGTGCCTCTCGGAGATCGATACATCTCGATTCAGTTCTTCGGGATGACCCACATTCCAGATAAAGCATACATACAAAAGTAAATTCATCAATAAGGAATGCAGTTTTTGTATTTTTCTAAAATTATAAAGACTCTCATGCATGAAAAATGTATGTACTGTACTTCTAAATCAAGTGTATGTTCAAAAACGGGCATGATAACCTATGGAATTGTTAACAATTTTTTGTATCTTCTCCTCAGTATTTACACGCTGAATATTCAAATGAATATAATTTTAATAATATTGAAATATAAGATCAGACAATATTCTTTGAAAAAAAGGGAAAGCATACAGAAAAACTTTTTCAATTATGAACGCTACAACAAACATGCATATAAAATTGCTGCCAAAAACAAACGTTCCAATGCATCTTTCACATTTTACCGGGCCCTGGGGGTCGGCACACCTCTTCGTAGTCATTCGTCAAAATGAAGCGGTTTTTGTTGACCCACTTTAGTTAGTTGATCGCAAAAAAGCGTGTTTATATTGCAGTGATTGTTCTGGGCACACAGAATGTAGTATATTTTGGTAATTGGTATCAAGATATTGTAACCTAGAAATGACAGTCACGATTCGAAGAATGAATGTCATAAATCGGCTCTAGACGCCATCATAAATTCTATACAACAGGATTCCCGGAGAATAGCATATGTGACTAAATCTTCTTCAATTTGTGGCTTACCTGTATTTGTTATTGTAACTGATGTAACCATCTTCAATTTATTACAGAGTTACTGGTCACCCACACGTGGCACGCGTTCTACCTCAATCCATTAATATCGTACTTTAACACGTCATTCAACAAATTACAGCAAGTATACCATCACCAAGTAAATATGCGTTGAACAGACAGTGAACTCCCAGTTTCCGACTATCCAAATTGGTGCTGCACAACTATTCCATTGTGTGCTTCAATAATTCCAGCCAGCGTCGAATCTTACTTACAAATCCACGAATCATCTCCATTGACTGAATTTACGAACCATCAGGTGATTCGCAGAATCTCAGAAGATTGGACGGAAAAGTATGCGCTACTTTGGCTATAACAAGTACAAGAGAAAAACCATTGGCTGTAATCGTGAGTGAGTGAGCGAGGACGTGGTGAAGGACGAGCGAGCTGCTGATATACAACATCAAAAACCACAAATTTCGTCATTATGTTGATGCACTATTTGGCCGCTATATTCAAGGGTTCGTTTATGCACTTTGAAACCACTCACTCACTCACTCACTCACTCACTCACTCACTCACTCACTCACTCACTCACTCACTCACTCACTCACTCACTCACTCACTCACTCACTCACTCACTCACTCACTCACTCACTCACTCACTCACTCACTCACTCACTCACTCACTCACTCACTCACTCACTCACTCACTCACTCACTCACTCACTCACTCACTCACTCACTCACTCACTCACTCACTCACTCACTCACTCACTCACTCACTCACTCACTCACTCACTCACTCACTCACTCACTCACTCACTCACTCACTCACTCACTCACTCACTCACTCACTCACTCACTCACTCACTCACTCACTCACTCACTCACTCACTCACTCACTCACTCACTCACTCACTCACTCACTCACTCACTCACTCACTCACTCACTCACTCACTCACTCACTCACTCACTCACTCGCTCACTCACTCACTCACTCACTCACTCACTCACTCACTCACTCACTCACTCACTCACTCACTCACTCACTCACTCACTCACTCACTCACTCACTCACTCACTCACTCACTCACTCACTCACTCACTCACTCACTCACTCACTCACTCACTCACTCACTCACTCACTCACTCACTCACTCACTCACTCACTCACTCACTCATTCACTCACTCACTCACTCACTCACTCACTCACTCACTCACTCACTCACTCACTCACTCACTCACTCACTCACCCACTCACTCACTCACTTGCAGCGCGTCAAGTTCATCCGCAAATATCTAAAGGCCACCGACCTCGCGACGGACCAAAACTCGGTGAAAAACTTTGTGTACAAATTCCTGGGTCAGGACGGTGTGTTCTGCATCCGGATGATCAGCGCTCATGCTGGTGACATTCTAGCCACTGAACTCGTGGTCGCGCTTTGGAACAATTTCAAGCCACCCTTGAAGAAATCACCAATGGACACGGCTTACGATCAGGCTCAGGGCAAAGTTACCGAATCGCAAATTCGTTCATGGCTGCTCGCCGGTGCCAAGAATGCCCATTAGATGCACACTATTACATGATGTTTCAATCAGCCGTACATGATGTTTCACACGTGCATCCTATAGCACCGCCATCAACCAGCCCCACCAGATGTTTCATGATCTGTTGGCGGGCAGTGCTTTCGCAACACGCACACTCTCAACCGACTCATCACACAATAAATGCACTTTCCTCCTGTTTATTCTTTTCCTTTGTACACAGTCTGTGAACTATTTTCTCGCAAACTTTTTTAGGGCTGCTGGGCTGAACGGATTTTTTTAGTGAAAGGGTTACAGTCACTTGCAATGTTCAGTGTCTGTTACGCTCGAGCTCACCCGGTTACCGTATAATTCATAATAGATGGAACAAGTCAACATAAAACATTTCTGGTTTTCAGTTTTTATATTTAGTTCTCCATTCAACCAAACCAAAACTACGACAATGCACAACAACGGTGTCAGTCTGGCATTATGATTACTGTGATTATGTGAACCCTCAGCCATCTATGTTAAGTCTGTTAGTAAGACTTGAAACATCTGTAGAATTTACACCTCTGACGTCAATTCTGTGAAATTTTCTGAAACTAAATAATTCTGAAGCTTATCTTGCCGGTGGTCACACGGGACAGGTAAAACAAAAATGTTTTTTTTATCTCAAAAAGTCTTTTGTGTAAATTACGCTGAGTTTACTGATGCAAGTTTGCTTTTGAGTTCTACCAAAATAAAAATTTTTACAGTTATAAACTATAAATTGGTGGATCAATAAACTGCCATAATGCACATCCAATGCCTCCTACAAATAGGCCACTTTCTTTACCACGAGTCTCTTCTAGTCAGCGTGCTGCACAATTACTTAACTTAACTCATAGGTGCAAGTTATACAATATTTTAACTATTTTTTGTTTTTGTTTTCAAAAGCATAATTTTTTTTATTCAGATGAGTCGTTAACGATTCATTTGAAACACGTTTCTTTAGTAATATCAAGTAATCTTAACAAAACAGAAATTTTTCTGAAAGAGTTTTATCTTCTCCAATACTGAAATCGCATGATACGCCCATCTCATTCACGATTTCATCTCATTGTTCAGTTCAGTTTGTTTTATTTATTTATTTTACTGTACTTAAGGGTGCATTCAAGTTAACTTCGACCGCTAGGTGGGTCATGAAAATAGTAACGCTAAACTTTTTGAGTTTTTGGGCTTAATGTATCCGCTAAGGCCTATAGATCATATCTGTAGCTCAAGTTTATGAATTTTCAGAACATTCCAATTTTGGCGACATTTTTTGTACCGTTGGTAGTCAAAAAGTAGCCCACTTTGGGGTGATTTTTCAATATGCTCTGGAATGTTTCAGAAGCTGATACTTTCACAAAAGAACCGCCGTGCATCAATCTATCTGTGGTTAAAATATTTTGGGGGTGCTCTTTCCTCTACAGTGCCGAATTTTCAACGTACTTTTCGAATCCGTGCGTTCTTTGCCACACGTAAACGACAACCACTTTCAGTTACTCACAATCCGTTTCGATTAGCGCGTAGTTATGTCAGTCTTGAATTGACTTGCCCAAAATACTGCTTATTATTGTTAGTTTATACAAATTAAATGATAATAATTAAAATAATAATAAAAAAATTGATAAAAAAATATCAAAACTCATTGGCGCAAAAAAACATCGGCAAACAAAAATTTTTATGTTGTAAAACTGTTCCCTAGTCATCAGTATCTATGTGAAAACGAGAATGCAGGTTGAAAAACTACACAAAACGTTTTGGTTGTTAACCAAAAAAGACAAAATTACAGGATGGGCTAGAGAAAACAACAATTATTTGATCTGACTTAGAGATGGCCGTGTTTAACGTTTTTGGTTGACGTTTTCACCATCTATTAACAATACACAAACTTTGTTTTCCTGAACTTTCCCGTATGAATTGTGGATCTTAGCAGTGAAGTTGTGCAAGAACAACCAAAATACGTCGAACGCATTTTTACAACAGCCACTAAATTTTCTTCAATATTCTGTCACTTTCACTAAACATTATAACGTCTGTCATGAAAAAAAATCCGCATTTTGAACATGAGAGTCGATAACCATTTGAAAATAAATCTTACGACGACCGTCTTAGGTCTTTCAGCAGTTCAATCGACTTTTTTTTAGTCAAAACTATTCACACACGTTTCTGAACCGAAAACTTTGAATGAAGTTGTTCTCATTAAGCGGGTAAAAGAGTGGATTTCAACACAAAGGGCTCTAAAACAACATAAGACCATGTTTCAGTGACAAATATCATCGTAATGACAACTGATAAAATATCGATATGGCTGTGCATAGCTGCTGTAAAAACGAGCAAGCAATTAATTTAGACAAAAATGCACAAGTTTTTCATGATAATATATATGGATCATAATATAATTCTCATTCAAACTCTATTCATGTGTTGTTAACAAAGGGTGTCTCTGCTTCAAGTCCACTTCCACTCTAACCAGCAACTCTGCCTTATAAGTCAAATTAGAGTGTCGTCGTATTGGCCCACGCCCACCCTGTATATGAAACAGACAGGCAGACATTGATTTGATGCAAGAAACGAGTAAGCCCACTTTTAAACAGATTCCTACATATTTATGCCTGAATGAAATGAAGCCAGGCATTAAAATAATCAAATAATGCACATTCAAGAATTAAACGTTCAATAAACTGACACGATCCAGACAGACGCAGCCATACCGATAGACAGAACTACAGACTGTTTATGTTTGAGTGTGTATTTCTGTGTATTCCTGTCTGAACCGACTATATCGGTTATTTATGTCTGTTCAGCCGCCTTTCTGTCTGTCTGTCTGACTGACTGTCTGCTTGACTGAATATTGTATGTAATGTAACCCTGTTTGTCTCTCTGACTGTCTGCTGTCTGATGAGTGTCTATATTGTAATTATATCTGTTGTATGTTTCTGTGTCAGTCTGCATGTCAGTCTGTTTCACTGACTGTCTTTCTGTCGATGTTCCTGATTGTTGTCTGTACGTACTGTAATTCTGTAAGTGTGTCTGACTGTCTGTCTGATGAGTGTATGTATTATATTTAAGTGTTTGTCTGTTTTTCAGTTTTTATATGTCTGACTGACGGTATGTTTGTATCTCTTATTATCTGACTGTTTGTCTGTCTTTCTGTCAGCTTGTCTGTTTATCTGTCTCTTTGTTTGTCCTTCTGCTTGTTTGATAGACAGTTCGTCACCAGAATAGTCTGCCAGAATTGTCTGCCTTTCTATCTGTCTGTCTCTATCAGTCTGTCGGTCTGTCAATCTGTCTGTCTCACTGATTATATTTTGGTTCTGCAATTCTGTAGGTCTCTTGTTGACATGTTTCTGACTTTCATGTTTGAATTAAGAAATTTCGTTGGTCTTACAGTGAAAAATTTCAGGAAAACTGAGTTGGTGTGTTGTTATTATATAATGAAAACGACAAGCAAAAACGTTGAACACTGTCACCACTAGGTCAGATCAAATAATTGTTGTTTTTTCTAGCCTATCCTGTAATTTTGTTTTTTTTGGTTAACAAACAAAATGTTTCATGTAGTTTTTTTACCTGCATTCTCGTTTTCACATAAATACTGATGACTAGGAAACAGTTTTACAACAAAAAATTTTGTTTGCCGATGTTTTTTTGCGCCAATGAGTTTTGATATTTTTTTATCAATTTTTTTATTATTATTTTAATTATTATCATTTAGTTTGTATAAACTAACAATAATAAGCAGTATTTTGGGCAAGTCAATTCAAGACTGACATAACTACGCGCTAATCGAAACGGATTGTGAGTGACTGAAAGTGGTTGTCGTTTAGGTGTGGCAAAGATCGCACGGATTCGAAAAGTTCGTTGAAAATTCGGCACTTTAGAGGAAAGAGCACCCCCAAAATATTTTAACCACAGATAGATTGATGCACGGCGGTTCTTTTGTGAAAGTATCAGCTTCTGAAACATTCCAGAGCATATTGAGAAATCACCCCAAAGTGGGCTACTTTTTGACTACCAACGGTACAAAAAATGTCGCCAAAATTGGAATGTTCCGAAAATTCATAAACTTGAGCTACAGAAATGATCTATAGGCCTTAGCGGATCCATTAAGCCCAAAAACTCAAAAAGTTTAGCGTTACTATTTTCATGACCCACCTAGCGGTCGACAGCGGTCGAAGTTAACTTGAATGCACCCTTAAACGGCATTAGTATTGATTTTGAATTTGTAAGATTTGAACTACCGAATGTAAATTTCGTACTCGTCCGCTAACAGATTTGATATGTAAGTTTTCTCAGTTCAGCAAAGAATATCAATCTGGAAACTCCATCTTTGAACTATTTTACAAACAAAAAAACTTTGTTGAAAATAAATCTTACGCATTCTGAGTCTTGTATAGTTTACGAAGCTATTAAAAAAGGCCACTGTGTTTTTTCGCAACATTTTCGAGTTTTGATAGACATTTACCCCTGCAATGTGTTTCAAAATAAAGCTATTGAGCGAACGCGAATTTTGTCTCGATGTACCTCTTCAATGTTGGTGGTGCTGGGATAAAAGCCTATCATCTACGGATTGTTGAAATGGCCAGTATTTTGAGCGGTCTGTCGCGATGTATAAAATATCTGAATTCAGATGAACAAATAGTTTTCTGGCTTGTGGAACATCAGCTATAGAAGATGACAATTATGAAAACTATGTTACAGCATGTTCATGTTCCGTTTGGGTTCATAAATCGTATCAATATAGTGAGCCTTGACTTCTCATACCATAACTGGAGCTGATGGTTCACAGTAAGTAATAACTGGAAAGCTGTTGATCGACTGGAATCCGAAGATTTTTATTTCTGGTATTATAAAACATAATGTTTTTGGCCATGATCAGCACAACAGATTGGTCTATTTGATTATTACACTGATTTTGCTGCACTGCCTGTTATTACCTGCATCATTATTATTATCGTTTTACATTTGAATTACTGATGTACTTACCGTATGTACTTGAATTTTTTATGGACGAAATGAAAACAGTGTAAAAGTGATGAAGAGTGAAAACAGGTTAACTACTAGTGAGAAGAATATGGTAAAGGTGCCTGAAAATGCGACGATTTTAGTAAAATTTCCGACTTGTTGTAAAAAAGTTTTATTATATAAAAAATATGTAGTTAATAAGCGAAAAGCTAGCTGGATCAGCAAATGTATAATACATACATACATGAATGTGACATGTCATAGACACAAAAAAACTAATGAAATGCTAAAGCGTGAAAGGACACAAATATATATTTCTTGACTGACTGGAAGTTCAAATTCATATATATATCACTAGAAGTTCTAACAGCATTAACCGAAGAAAGTAAACTAGGCGAAGTGCATATAATGATCCATTGATCGAAAAGGAAAAAACTAGTCGTCCTTTATAGGGCACGGGAATTATTGTATAGCACCGAGAGGACCAAGGAAAGCAACATGTATTGCACACAAACACATTTGAAACATTATCAACTGCCGTCATATTTTTGTACATATTAATGGATCACAGGTGCTGAAGTTGAAGTACTTGATTCAATCTTTACTGGAAAGCGATACTTCGACGTTTTGGTTCAATGTCCGGTGGTGGTGGCTACACCCGATGTTATTGAGGATCCCCGGACGGGAATCTGGTCACCGTAGATCACAACAACACGACGATTCTTCTTATGCTTACTTTGCTTTTGATGACGTTGTATGACCTGAGTGAGTGAGTGAGTGAGTGAGTGAGTGAGTGAGTGAGTGAGTGAGTGAGTGAGTGAGTGAGTGAGTGAGTGAGTGAGTGAGTGAGTGAGTGAGTGAGTGAGTGAGTGAGTGAGTGAGTGAGTGAGTGAGTGAGTGAGTGAGTGAGTGAGTGAGTGAGTGAGTGAGTGAGTGAGTGAGTGAGTGAGTGAGTGAGTGAGTGAGTGAGTGAGTGAGTGAGTGAGTGAGTGAGTGAGTGAGTGAGTGAGTGAGTGAGTGAGTGAGTGAGTGAGTGAGTGAGTGAGTGAGTGAGTGAGTGAGTGAGTGAGTGAGTGAGTGAGTGAGTGAGTGAGTGAGTGAGTGAGTGAGTGAGCAACCTTGAAAAGAGTATAAGTCAATGCTATGCAGACTACGGTAGCCACACCAAACGACCACTTGATCGTCGACTCGTTGGCACAAACGGCATCCGGAGTTTCCGAACGGTTGGTAAGCAGCCAGTCGAACGCAAAGAAATCACTGCAACAAAAACCAAAAACTCAAATAAAACTACCAATGAAACGGCAGCAACAACAACATTCTTCAAAACAATAATATTCATAAATATGCCTAATTATAATTTCATAATGGCAACTGACCTGACACTGAATCCATCGTTCACTGAATCATCTTCCAATTCAGACTGGTTGTTCAAGACCGGGGAATCTGAAATCTAGTTACTGTGAAATTGCGCACCTGTAGGAGACATTTGCATGAACGAAAAGTTTTCGTCTTACAAATATTTTTATTCAATCACATTCACAATTCAGTTACACTTTAGGAAAAACTACGCGTTCTCTCATGAAACCACCCCAAATATTAGATGCCATGTTATGAACGGAGCTGACAAAGTCTCAATCAATTAGGTTATAGTGTTTATTCGTTGACCACCTTGACTCAATCGTTTTGTGTTTTGTTGTCTCTGTATGTCCTGTTCAATGCTGAGTACGTTGATGTCCACTGCCATATCAACGCACAGGTCTTCCCCGTTCACCCAACACCCGTCCTCAACATTCTCATCCAACCAGCTGCGCTTGCGGCGGCGTAACTGAGCGCACTCGGGACGCTAAAAATTATTGTCTACCAATACAACAAAAACAACAACAACGACAACAACAACAACAACAGCAACAACAACAACAACAGCAACAACAACAACAACAACAACAACAACAACAACAACAACAACAACAACAACAACAACAACAACAACAACAACAACAACAACAACAACAACAACAACAACAACAACAACAACAACAACAACAACAACAACAAC
>OZ038446.1:22550035-22555035 GCA_964036265.1 Daptonema setosum
AAGTAGTAAAACAATGATTGATTTACGTTTGAGTCAACAGGTCAGACAACCTTGATTAAGTATTTTTAGGGTTTCAACTTCATAGAAATAATGGAGTGCCGTCAGAACTCAACTCATTTTGGCTAATCTGTTTTCAGTACAAAACACTTATTTGTTTGTGTAAAACTTTTATGTCTCAGAGTTACCATAAACATAAGACTAACAGAAGGGTACATATTTAGATGGATTCCTTTTTGGAACCGATTCAACAGATTCAGATCAACAGAGCTACATACTCAATTTAGTTCTGGAGTTATGGATTACATCTAATATCTACTTATATCTATATCTAAATCGGGTGGTAATCCATCAGTTTGTTTGTTAATGACAGACCTCATTACAATATAGTCAACTTTTCAAACGCCCTACCACACCGACCTGCATTCGATGATTCAACCTTTCTAATCAGATCCAATCAACTCGCAGTCAATCAATCATTAGCGTCTCCTCTCACCCTCACCTACCTGAACGCATCATCTTCGTCATGTTCACTAGCACCATCACCACCACCACCACCAACAACAACAACAACAACAAAAAACGCACACGCGTATCGTACATAAGAACATGCAATAACACATGTCACCTGTTGCACTACCCTTTCCGATAATCATAACCTCCCAGTCGTCTATAAACGTGTTCACCTTTTTCATCTCGACCTCGTATGGAAGAAAAAGCTTACGAGTTACATACCTCCCGTGAACTTTTTTACTCGTGCCCGATTATGCGACATACATGAACATTAAGCTGATGTCTTTGTTTTATCAGTCGCCGCTAATCGAATATATCACCCAGTCAGGTTGTACGATGCATTAATACCAGATTATGTATGAAGGTAGCATTCACAATTGATTGTGTTACTGATCCGTACCAACGTTTTTTTACTGAATTTTGACTTAATGAACTAATAAAAACTAGTGATTCGAATGTGGATAATCCGTTGCCTGCTTTATTGAACTATGTAGTAGCGGAGCGGTATTACGTATTTTAGCTGCCTGATTGCGCAATCGAACGAAAAACGCGTTTACCTTTATGTAACCGGTTTTTGCGGCAGTAATTTATGCTGATTAAGTTTCGCTCGTGCTGGGGGTGGCGCGAACACTGACTTTAACTTAACTTTAGCCGTCTCTCGTTGATTCTCGATCGGCTGCCAACTGAGGATTTATGGAATCCTGAGTAGATCATAGAAAACTTTTGGTTGGTTTGACATGTTTAACAGAACACAGAAGAATCATACAGTGAGAAAAGAGTAAAAATGTGACAATGCACTTTCGTGACAAAAATAATTCCCAGTTATTTTTTAACCGCTTCATTGCTTTTATCTTTACTAGTTGAATACCCGTTGCCAGCAACGTATGATCAAGTTTTATAGGAACCGAAGCTTCACGGGAAATCATGAGATGCATATACTAAACCCGTTGATTTATTCTTTTTTTTCCTGTTTAGACAGAAAATTGCATTCTGTGGCATTCACCCGGCCCGTAAATTTTTTATACCATCCAATATCGGAAACTACATCAGTTGAAAATTAGGATAGATTCTTCGTTCTGTTCAGCAACACAATCCTGTGTTTGAATAGGTACATGACAGTTATGTAATTGAATGGAAGAGGCAAAGGAATTGAATACAGTAGTTTTATTTTTTCTACTCATCCCGTGAAACATCTCATAAAATTGAGATAAATATTCAAACAAAAATCGTGATCAATGACTCAACCATCACGTCCCAATATTGCTCATCCATTCCGAAAAACTCCATTCGTCCCGTTGAAACGTCCGAAGATAATTTTTAACTGTGACCAGATCCGAAGATTAAAAGTGAAGATAAACTGAACCAACACAACCCTATCCAAAGATTAATTGGTTCAAATATGTATTTTTTGCTACCTCAGTATTTTTTGGATTGAGCTGAAAATAATGAAAAAAAACATATTTTTTAGAGCCCGTTGTACTTGTGGCAAAGGCAAAAATATTTGATCTGTGATGAAATGGCTTGACACGACTTTTGATTGATGTTTTCAGTTAGCAATTATGTAACAGCTCAGACGGTTTATTATGTACGTTCAGCAGTACAGTAGATTTCCTGAAGTAGCACAAAGTACATTCAGTATAATTAGTTTATTTGAACACCTTACTAAAAAAAAACCTAATAAAAATTCAATCATCTCATTTAATTAATTACTGTTTTGAAAAAAAAATTCTACCCACCCGACGGATGAGCTAAACCTCCAAAGGTAGGGGAATTTTAACAAAGAGGGGGAATTGGCAGTTTTCAGGTCATTTTACCTACACCTTATCAACAGCAGGAACAAATCCTGCTTCTTGAAAACGTCAAAGAGGGGGAATTCCACTTTCTCCACCCCTTCTCGTCCGCTACTGATAAAGATCAATTGAACCAACCCAACGTGATCCAAAGATAATTCTCTCTGATACTGCTACCGATAAGAATGTCCCTTTATTGCAAAGAAAACAAACGTCATCCATTGAGTTGTTAATTTAATTCAACGAAAATGAAACGTTTTGTATACCCGTTGCCGGCAACTGTGAATCAAGTTCTACAGACAACCATGTACTTCAGTTAAACAGTAAGATAATTTCTCCTTCCATGTACAGCCACACAACCAGTTGTTTGAGTAAATACAGTAGGTACATACATATAGCCTCCGTAATTCATTATGAGAAAAACCAAATCCGGATTACGACCGACGGATTTCCAGTGAATAAGATTTTCACCACGCATAAATTTTATTATTTTCATTCCCTGCCTATTGAATACCTTCTTCATTTTTTTGCAAAAATGTTTCAGTTGAAATGTATATATTTTGGGTTTCTGATAAATAAATTCAGTTCTATTATTCTATTAAAAATTATAAAATTGAAGTATGTAATTAGTTTAGCACGTTTGACATCAAAAACTATCGAATTCGAATTTTGACCCGAATCTTTTTGTCGTAAGACTATTTCCCGGCATGAAGTGACACAGGCATGTACACATCATGACTGGGAAAAATCTTATTCATTTGTTATAATGAAATACGGGTGCTATACGTACGTATGTAGATACATGTCAGTTATGAAGTTGAGTAGAATATGCAAAGTTTAAAACGGTTCATTCAAAAACTTACCATAGCTGAATATTTTTAATTTCTCACTCATCTTGTTAAACGTCTCACTTAGCACACCAGACAGAAAAATATCAAAATACCTTACCATTAGGGATTCAACGTCACCTTAGGAACACCTCATTAACAGGAAATCATTATTTATCATGGTTTCGCAATTTTAGACAAAAATTGAATTCTGTTGGATTTCCCTGACCCGTTGAAATTAAGTTTATCATTAAATATTTGAACCTACTTCATTTTGACAGTGAGGTAGATTATCCCTTTCTATTCAACAGAACCCGTTGTTTGAGTATACAGGGTGGGGAAAAAGTAACTATACACTTGTTGGAGGTCAATTTCTCAAAAAAAATTTATTGAGTGTATATGATGTTATTAGCAATATACACGTTATAATACCTGAAAAACCCGATTCTGATGTCTATTTGACCGTATCTTGAGTTATTTCCAATTTAAAACAGGATTTCAGTCTTTTCATGGTTTTTCCTCTTTTTAACGTCTTTAATTGACCTCGTGGTCTAATCAAAATTTTCAATAAAGGATAAGAAGTGTGTAACAATCCATAATCCGATCCGGGTAATGCAGTTCCCGACTCCGCGAATATTTACGGCACCTCAATTTAGTCAGTCAGTCAAACTAAAAAAATATTACGACTGTCTGGCGATTATGTCAAACTATAGTCGGTCAGCCGCTATGTTAGGTATCAAGCTATAGGCTAGCGTAGTGAGTGATGCCATCCCCCATGTGGTAAGCCAGTTCCCTACTCCGCAAATGTTTACGGGATCGTAATTTAGTCAGTCAGTCAATCTGTCAAATAATTGGTCAGCCGTTATGCAGAAAATATTAAACGACAACCATCAAAATGAAGAAAATTCTCTCTGATACTGCTACCGAGAAGAATGTCCCTTTATTGCGAAGAAAACAAACGTCATCCATTGGATTGTTAATGTAATTAATCGAACATGAAACCGTTGCCGGCAACTGTGAAAAAAGTTCTACAGAAACCATCCAGTTAAAGGAAATCAAGAGATAAAAATCTTAAACGTTGGTTATATCTTAGACCGACCCGACCCGTATAATATAAGTTATTTCATCGAATACTTGAAATTACAGTACTTCAGTTGAACTGTAAGGGAATTTTTCCTTCCATGCACAGCCACACAAACGTCTCAATTGAAACAAATGGAAGATAAATATTCGAACAAACATTAGATTGAATGATTCAATCATCAAAAATTATAGCAGCACCGTTATCCATCAAAATGTGTGAAAAAAAATGTAAAATATATCAAATTTTCTCGCATAAGAAAACTTTAAACGACAACCATAAAAATGAAGAGAATAAAGAATCGAACTTTTCAACTAACTCGGCGCGTTGAACGACTACGCTACGTAACCGTTGCTTAAAAGAGGAATTTCTTACCTTATAAAGCTCATACCGCTGCTGTCAAAATCAGTTCCACAGTTGACAGTAGTGTTAGGGCGCGTTCAGAGCCGTCTTGTGGGTTTCTCAAGAAATTTTTGGTAGCAGATGACCATTGGGAAACTTCCAAAATTAAATTATTCAGCCATTCTATAAACTTTTTAAAAAATTCAAGGTAAATAATCGAATTTAGGGAACAACTTTCATGCAGGATGGAACTTCAATTATGAGTTTTACGGTTGATCATCCGCGACTCAAGTTTTACCAAGCATTTTGCCTGTTCATGCAGAACTGAAACCTTTGGACAAGCATACATACATACACGACCCAAAAATTTTCGTTGTCAAATTTATATATAGATTTGTTTTCTGTATGTAGTTTTTGCTATGGATTTCCGTGAATCAGCTCTTTCAAAAA
>OZ038446.1:22560035-22565035 GCA_964036265.1 Daptonema setosum
CTAACATATTTTTCATTCATCACCTGACATGATAACCTGTAATGAAGATAAGCTTGAACAGTTTGAATTGTCTTAATATGAGTTCAATTACAGTAATAAAAACCCGTGGAAAAAACTTACAGCCAACCATGAAAGTAACAACTTTTTAGCGCTTATTTTCCGTCAATAAAATATCATCTTTTCACTTGTCCCGTTGAAAACCCGTTGTTTAAATACGTTAAACTTACCCGATCCATTGAAATCTGACTTAATTGTTAACGTTTTCATTTTGATATTAGTTCAAATTAGATAAATACAGTGAGAAAACCCGTGGAATATTTTTAAGCCACCTGTAATTTCAAACATGCCACCACTTGTTTTTCGTTCATGGAATACCGTTTTTTTACATTCTCGTTGGTAACGCCTAACATATTTTTCATTCATCACCTGACATGATAACCTGTAATGAAGATAAGCTTGAACAATTTGAATTGTCTTAATATGAGTTCAATTAAAGTAATAAAAACCCGTGGAAAAAACTTACAGCCAACCATGAAAGTAACAACTTTTTAGCGCTTATTTTCCGTCAATAAAATATCATCTTTTCACTTGTCCCGTTGAAAACCATAGCCTATTTTTATCTCATTGCCCGACCTCTAATCAGTAGTGAAGAGTAGTAGTAGCTTGAATAACATGACCCGACCCGTTAAAAATGAATTAATGATTTTATTTCATTACATAAATGAAAATCTGTTGTGAACATAAGCTTGTTTAATCTGACTTGTCGTAAGATAAGTTCAAATTCAAAAATACAGTAATACAAACCCGTGGAAAAAAAGTCAGAGTCACCCATATACGTTTTTAACAACTTTTTAGCGCCTACTTTTCATCAATAAACTTTTATCTTTTTACTCGCTCGTTAAAAACCATATCATATTTTTATCTCATTACCCGTCCTCTAATCAGTAGTGAAAAGTATTAATAGCTTACATAACTTGACCCGACCTCATTACCCAACCTCTAATCAGTAGTGAAGAGTAGTAGTAGCTTAAATAACTTGACCCGACACGTTTTTTATGGAATGATTTAAACACAGATTTTCAGTTGAAAAATATAATCCCGTTCAGTAGTTCAGCATATTTATTCCATGGTGGTTAATGATTCTCGATGTAGATGAACAAATTAGAAAGATTTGCACCCGTGGCACAAAATTCACGGCGCCTTTAGTTGAAGTCAGTTCATGAAACATTAGAACGCTTTTGAAGTTAACCAAAAATACTTTATTTGATAAAAAGACTGATTAAGTTTAACGGTTTATCGAAAAAAAAATCATGACGAAAGCTGTTGATGATTCCGTTAATCATGAAAAAAGCTATTTTATTCCCATATTGAAATAGGAACATTAGAACCCGTGACACACCAATTACGGTAACTTCAGTTTAGGTCAATGATATTTAGGGTGTTGATGACAGTATCAGCTCAACTTTTATGAGAGAAGGTGATGATGATTATATTTATTTTGTTTCTGCATGAAAATGACATAAAAGAGTAGTTTTGCGTTTCACTTCTGATATTTATATGGAATCGTTTGCGGACAAACAAACATACAAACATCGCGACATTGAGTTTTAATATATAAGATATAAACTTAACTCAAATAACTTTGTTCACAACAGTACATACAGAACCAACCTCCAAAGACGCATACTCGTTATCAATCGACTTCTTCGCCATGCCGATGTTCTACGATTGCCTTGATTGGCTGCTTATAACAAAATTCGTGTCCAAGATCTAAAACATTAGAATGAATATACACACAGAGAAAACTACGATAAGACAACTATGATGGACTAATGAATCAGAATGAAATGGGATATGGCAGACTAAAAATTTTTTCGTATGACCGAGTTTTATTTCTAGAAATGCAAACCAACCAATGAAATACAGATAAGTTTTTTTAAAGCTTGTGAATCCCCCCATGCTGGATTAGCTTGTAAGCCAGTAATATTTGGTTCTACTACTGATTTTAATTAGTCAGCTGCTGCGTTGCTTACTGAAACATTAGAATTGGCGGACATAACGGTGTGGTGTAACTGGGTATTCCAGCCGCCATTCTATGCATGTTCTTTTTTTCATACATACAAACAGCTGGCCGCTGCCGGGTTGCCATTTTTAAAATCTATGTATAAAATAACATCGTGTTCATATTCTATCAATGCCTTCTATCTCACGTTTATATCGGGCGAACGCGGGGCGTTTCAGCTTGTTTAGAGCCACGTTTGCCTCTGGTGAACAGTATTAGCTTGTTTAGAGCGGTTTACGATTCACTCAAAACGTATAATTTCATAAACTATACATACATGTGGTCTCAAATCAAAATAACAACAATTATTATCTAAACGAAAGGCGAAAATAGTGCGCGTGATATTTATCTTCGAACAACTTACAACGTTATGGTTTGATAAAATAAAAGATGTTTTTGTGTATATCAGAACGCTATCGACCAAGGTTGAAAATAAATTTATACCGTCGTTCACATTCATGGGAATAAATAAATTGTTGGTTGTCTTATCTAACATAAGCTGGTTGGCCAATGAACACTGTGTTATCCAACAAAACATTTATAACAGCAACAACATTGTTTTTTTTAATTAAGTCATCATCCGTAACGTTGTTTTTAGATTTTTTTTTACCGGCACTCCTGGTAGAGAATCTTTAATCGGATTATACTATGCCACAGTTAATCATACATGCCTGATTCGGACTAAAATACATCAAACATTACAAAATGGAATGTGGACTACTGAGGGCCAGTATTTGCCGTTTGCTTTATAACTGAATGTATTCAGGTTTTTAACAGACAATAACATAATAATGGTGAGACCGATCAGGCAGGGCTGCCAACTGGCTAACAACTGATAACATTCAACATAAAAAAATGAGTCTACGTGAGATAGAATTCAAGAAAGTTACGGGTTTTAGAAGCATTTTGGTGTCAGCAATTCATGTAAATAAAAAATAACTATAAGTTTTGTTAATCCAAAAACTAATTCCAAATAATCAACCTGTATAAAAAACAGCAGTCGACAAATAATTTATCTCCCCAGGTAAAAGTAAATATAAACTAATTTTTTTTCGTATTACCGAAAACTGTGTGTTTTGTATTTCGGTTGTATCGGCGGTATTCAACAATTGACTGTTATGCCAAACACAAACACTCTACTGCTCTGACTGGTCTGAACGAATCGTGCTAAGTAAACAGAATGGTTGCTGCTAGAGCACAGAATCAGATGTACGCACGTATGTCCATCAAACATGCTTGTCGACTGACGGTCTGACTGACTGAGTGACTGGCTGACTGACGGACTGTCTGACTGTCTGACAGAAAGACAGACAGACAAACAGATGGACAGACAGACAGACTGACTGACTGAATGACTGACTGACTGACTGACTGACTGACTGACAGACTGACTGACTGACTGACTCACTGACTGACTGACTGACTGACTGACTGACTGACAGACTGACTGACTGACTGACTGACTGCCTGACTGACTGACTGACTGACTGACTGACTGACTGACTGACTGACTGACTGACTGACTGACTGACTGACTGACTGACTGACTGACTGACTGACTGACTGACTGACTGACTGACTGACTGACTGACTGACTGACTGACTGACTGACTGACTGACTGACTGACTGACTGACTGACTGACTGACTGACTGACTGACTGACTGACTGACTGACTGACTGACTGACTGACTGACTGACTGACTGACTGACTGACTGACTGACTGACTGACTGACTGACTGACTGACTGACTGACTGACTGACTGACTGACTGACTGACTGACTGACTGACTGACTGACTGACTGACTGACTGACTGACTGACTGACTGACTGGCTGACCGACTGACTGACTGACTGACTGACTGACTGACTGACTGACTGACTGACTGACTGACTGACTGACTGACTGACTGACTGACTGAATGACTGACTGGCTGACCGACTGACTGACTGACGTACTGACTGACTGACTGACTGACTGACTGACTGACTGACTGACTGACTGACTGACTGACTGACTGACTGACTGACTGACTGACTGACTGACTGACTGACTGACTGACTGACTGACTGACTGACTGACTGACTGACTGACTGACTGACTGACTGACTGACCGACTGACTGACTGACTGACTGACTGACTGACTGACTGACTGACTGACTGACTGACTGACTGACTGACTGACTGACTGACTGACTGACTGACTGACTGACTGACTGACTGACTGACTGACTGGCTGACCGACTGACTGACTGACGTACTGACTTACTGACTAAATACTAAAAGTTAACAGGATTGACTGACTGATTGTGGTTAGACATTTTGAATATTCAAGCTCACTGTGGATCATGATTCTCATAACCAAATCTTGCGGTCTTATTGAATGACCAAATGACTGCCTGAATTAGTGTACTTATTGACCGACTCACTGACTGACTGACTGAATGATTGACTGTTAAGATGGCTGGTTAAATCATGCGAAAAAAATTGACAGTTCGGCTGTCTGAAGTAAGAAATCGTTTACTAAAACAGTTGGAAAGTGAACTTTCTAACAGAGAAATGAACATACCAGTTCCAATACCAGTTTTTATATACTCAGCTCTTCACTTTACACTTTCAGTAGACGACCAAGATATGTATGTACAAGTATCTTCAACTTACAAGTTGCAGATTTCATTTCGAACCTATGCTAGCCTCAAAAATTTAATGTAAAAAGAGTTGAGTACTACATTGGATTTTATGCCAAAAATAACAATGACAAACTACGTATGTCATTCAGAGGTTAAGTCAGGTGTTACTTTTCTTACACACATTTTTGGTCTAATTAATTCTGATTTATTATTCTGTAAAGCATTAAAGTATCTTCACAGTTGTGTGGTCATTTCCGTGGTCATTCTTGATTCATTTTATGCAGAGGAACAATACTTCGTCGATT
>OZ038446.1:22570035-22607535 GCA_964036265.1 Daptonema setosum
AGTAACGTAAAATTGAGCACATTTAGAGTTGTTTACAATCAAATCCGCGATTTGAAAAAAAAATCAGGCTCGCTTGGGTGCTTTTTAGTGGCAATGACTCATTAAGAAGCAAATAGTTGAATTACATGTTCGCCAGCCAATTTGAAAATCTTCCATTTTATTTTCTTTCGGGCTGTGGACAAATTCAGTGTATTTATTTACTTTTATGTATGTGGTTGAGTGATATGTAGCTCGAATACCGTATTTTTGTATTCGAATGCTAACATTCGAATTCATGATAAATAAAGTATCCACGGATTCGATTAGCTTGTGCAGGTGTCTTCTTTAATTTGATCCTTATAATTCGTATGATGTTGTCAGGTCTATTATCAATTAAGGTGATCAATCGCTATTATTAAATCTAGGTTTCATGGAAACAATCGGTGGAGACATGATTCATTTACATACCTGAGCCACTGGGTTATCAGTCTATCCGTCATTTGGAGGATCAACCGGGCCAGATCATCATCATTTTGTTATTAACATTGAACAGGTGATTTGTATTGTGTGGTTATTACAATCTATTAATGCTAATAGAACTGTCTTAACTAATAAATTACTATTGTAGACATTTAAAAAGAACGATAATGACCTGTACCGTTGGTTTAAATCGGCAAAAGGTTTGTTGGAGATGTTGATGCAATGACCGAAGGTGTACCATCAATCACTGACTCACTGACTCACTCACTCACTCACTCACTCACTCACTCACTCACTCACTCACTCACTCACTCACTCACTCACTCACTCACTCACTCACTTACTCACTCACTCACTCACTCACTCACTCACTCACTCACTCACTCACTCACTCACTCACTCACTCACTACCTCATACACACTTTGATTCAATTAGAACATGATCATTTTGGCCGAAAACCTGACCGTTGATGTGTTTACATGCAAAAACACGAACGAACAGGGGTTCTGGGCAATGATGCTGAAATTGGCAGTATTTTTATGAGCGTTTTTTATCTGAGCACATCCAGTAAACAGTTGTTATCTGTGCAGTTATAACTTATAAAAGATATCCAGATCCACGATTTCAAAAATCCATTCCTATAACAGCGAAAAAACAAGCTAATAAGCAAGGTGGTTTCCGCGGAGCAAAGGTTTGTTCGGAGTCTTAATGCAACAGTTTCAGTCAGCTTTTTTCTACGCCCTCTAAAAAAACTTGAAAACCACCCTGGACGGTGGAATTCTATGTTTTTATTATCCTTCTCGTACAAAATTATAGATTTTTACTTTCCGCTATCCTTGCCTTCTTACAACCTTGATTATAATTGGTTGTTTACCATGTTTTTATTGAATGAACGGAAAAACATGTGTACGTCCTTGAACTGTCTGTTTTTTTCGTATTATCAAGAAAACCGGTTATTGTTGTTGCTGTTTTCATTGTATTTTTGTTAAGTTGTTTACGGACTTTAAATCCTCCAGTCTATGTTTGTATGTAATAGTTCAACAAAATGCAATCAACAATTTGTCGCACGTCGTGTCTGGGCTGTGGATGCATGCTGCACTATAAATATAAAGTTTGCATGCTAAGTTTCATTGCAGTTCAAAGTTTGCATGTAATTTTCCACAATCCGTTATACAAAATCAAAAACAAGTTTTTCTCTCTGACTCACCTATCCATTTATTCACCAACTTAACCACTCTTTTATTCTTTCGCAAAAAATACGGTTTTCTTTCAGTTAATGGTTTGCTGTAAATTCATGTTTTATGTAAAACGTACATCACATACTTCGTGTCAGCACGCGCATATGTGGTTTTTTCCTCCACGCGCACTTTTTCTCATTCAGTCACTCATTCACTACAAGTTCACTCACTCACTAACTTATTCACTATAAAATTCACCCACTCACTCATTCATTCGATATCAAATTCACTCACTCACTCACTCATTCAATATCGAATTCACTCACTCACTCACTCATTTACATACTCATTCACCCACTCGCTCAACCCACGTAAACCAATGGCGGTGCATAACCTATGTACGTAGATAAATGTAGTTATTAGTTACATACATATGGTATTATCTCAATTAAAAGTTAACAACCTGTTAGAGTTTCTGATAAACAAATTCTATACTATTGATAAAACAAATTTCTTCCCACTTTTTCACATGACACGTCGTTCGGCTATGTTTACGTAATGGTTACTGTAATCACTGGCGGACGACTCAATCCTCCAAAGGGAGGGGAAATCTGTCAAAGAGGGGAGAATTTGCAGAAATTAGGTCGTTTTACCTACATTTTAAGGAACAAACTCTACTTTTTAAACGGCCAAAGATGGGGAATTTCACTTTTCCCTCCTCTTCTCGTCCGCTAGTGGTTACTGTAATAGTGACGTGGGGCATGTGCCCTTTGTTTATGTTTGGTAGATATGTACATAGATAATCCAGTCACATCCTTTTTAGGATACTGATACATACGTATGTAAGACTTTTTGTCTTAACGGCTTACTCACCTACAGTACCTTCAACTAATTGCGAAATTTATCTGACTAAAACGCAAATATTATATCTCCATTTCGGTCTAGATGTAAACATGCTGTTTATTCCTTACTTATTCACTAACGATCGAATAACTGCAGGTATTAAAATGAGCTGCAAATTGTTTATCAACCACAAGATTTACTCCTAAATTTTTACATACATACATAGGAATGAAGAAATTTTTACAACTCCATCACAACGGTTATACATTGTGAGCTGTCGTATGCTGGTTAATTCACATTGCTTATGTGTCATGTTGGTTTTCTGACTTCCACTGGAGATACACGAGTTAAAACTGAATGGAATAAATAAAAAAAAATCTATAATATTCCGTTATCGTATCATATTTCATATTCACGTAATCCGATCACTAAAACGTCGGGCCGCCCCCTCACTTTACTTACAAACAACTGTAAAGAAGTCAGTCAGACAGTAAAGAAGTCAGTCAGACAGTAAGGCAGTCAGTCAGTCAGTCCGTCAGTCAGTCAGTCAGTCAGTCAGTCAGTCAGTCAGTCAGTCAGTTAGTCAGTTAAAGGATCAGTCAGTTCATCAGTCAGTCAGTCCGATATCTATTCAGGCGGTCTTTAGAGCAGTTTGCCAGACACAGGGTCCATGGTCAAAACGCATGCTGAAAGTATTTGGTAAATAATTCGAAATCTCTGGTCAACTAAAAGCTTGTGAGATCCACCAACGAATGAAAATACGCGGAGCTTAAAGTATGTACTGTACTTATGAAAGGTTTCGTTCATCTTAACCAAGTTTCAACAACTTTTTTAGTTGAAAACTATTAGTTGTTGCAGTTGTGGCTCCTGATTGATTGTAAAATACGACGAGCAATTCAAATCTGTGCAGCAGCGCAATACTAATCGGTGCACTTACTGAAAAGTGTAAGTTTATTTTAATCATTATTGAATGAACGATATTTGTAGATTCGATTTTTTTCAATCATTAAATATTTATCGTTCGATGTACAACATTATTTATTTACATACGTATGTAGGTAAAGTCTATTTCCAATCAGTTCAGCAGTGCAATAATAATCATCAGTCCACTTACTGAAATGCGTAGTTTATTATGATTTATCCGTTATTTATAATTCATTACGCTAATTCGTGCTCTCCTTGTTATTCTAACACAATTAGTGGATTCAATTTTATGGACTCGACTAACCTCGTAACTTTGTCCTAATTGACTTTCTGACGATAAACAATTTTTTTAAATTTGTGCAGTATCAACCAGTTAAACAGTTTAAATGTTTAACCAATCAACTCTAATGAAGTTAGTTCCTTCGTCTAACTTTAAACTGTAATGATATTAAAGCTTTTAATAGTATATGTACTTAGATTAGCCAAGCCTTAATACAGGAGTGTGTGATAACGAAACAACCCAGGGACGCCAATTTGTGCAACAGCCATACGATAATAAGTTACCGAAATGTAATTGAATCTATTTTCTCAATTAATTATCCTCATGAAACTATTACTTACAGTCCAAATCGGAATTAAAAATTAACGCTATTAAGATAATGAAGTAGTTTTTCGAGTGAGCTGCCAATTAAAGTATGTCACAATGAGTGACTGCCACAGTTACCACTCCTTGACTGTGAACTCATGCAGACCACTCCTTCTCTAAGTTTAGCACTCTTGTTCATTAGATGGCCGTACTTATATGTGTGCCGTTTTGTCAGCGTTCATTCAAACTCGGCATTTTTGCAGATATGTACATGTATGGCTAGTTTATTCTTACTGCATGTTGACTTGCATTGTCCCTGCGCGTATGTGAAACACTATTAACAACTCTGGCAGCCGTGTTACAACAACTTTGCGGCTGTGAACTATTTTAATTTCTTGTTTAGCACTTTCAAGGTGCATTGGTGAAAATAATTCCGAAAACTGAATGGGTTAAGTTCTGAAATTGATGAGGAAAAAGCCTCTATAAAACTGGGTATAATGTTTCACATGCGCGCAGGGACAATGCAAGGCCACACGTGGTAATAATAAACAAGTTATACAATACAGTGATCAAAATCGGTCACGTTTTTAGCACTCTTCTCAACTTGACCGCGTTACTACGCTCATCGTTAATAAATTTATATTCGTTATTGGAATGAACGACGCGGTAGGCTTGTAGGTCATTTGCTCAGCGTTCTAATAAAACCCATCGGTCATCTAAACACATTAGTGAGTTTTCAGGTTCGATTGTCAGAGATGAAGAACACCTGCATGAGTACATATCAAGTACATGTGTGCATACTGTATGAGTTCCTTCAAAACTAAGGAACACTAATTAACCACGCGAATATGTTTGAAAGAGTTCAACGTACCAGTTCGTATCACATTGTTTTCTTTCAATGCTTATCCCGGGGCATCATACGGTATAGCTGATTTATTGTTACCGCGTGTGGCCTTCCCCTGACCTTGCGCGCATGCGAAACATTAGGTCCAATTTTATAGTTGCCTTTTTCCTCTTCAATTCCGAAACTTAACCCATTTAGTTTTCAGAATAAGATTCACCAATGCATTTTGAAGTTTCTAAACAGGAAAACAAAATGATTCATCGCCGCAAAGTTGTTGTAACACTGCTGCCAAAGTTCTCTCTAATGTTTCACGTGCGCACATGGACAAAGCAAGGTCACACACGGTAACAATAAACTAGCTATAACTCTCTTTGGAACACGTTGATACGCATGAAATTTAGATTGGGTGGTTTTATTCAATTCCATTTCCACTAATTATAGAACGCCAATTTTTTTCCTGTCGAGTAAGTACTGCACTTATGTGCAGTATTGTAAGTATCAATACATGTAAGTCACAACCGTATTGTATCTTAAAGGACTTTCTTACGTTTCTGTTTACTGCACACTATAGGCTCAAGAAACTTCAGGAAACAAAACCACCGGCGACCTTCATAAATATGTAGTCTGATTTAATTTGTCTATTTCGTGTGTTATACCAAATAATTGCCCAGGGATCAGAAATTTCTTTATTCCGTTGATTTGTTTTGATGATTCATTGCGACTGTTTACAAGTTCCTGATCTGAAGTTAACTTTTATTTGATACTTTCTAGTTAAGCCGCGAGACCGAAAGCCGTTCGAACTCATTTTAAAACAAACGAAACAAAGTCAAAGGCGTGATTGTTAGGCTAATAAGACTAAAATCTGTTTCCTTCAGAAAGGACGAGAGGTGAAAATGATGATTAGTGTTATCGAGAAATGGGTGATGTTTATCCATCCATTCATGTCCATGGCATTCATATCCTGTGCAAATGGTTTCTATCTTAATCGAGTGTACATCTGAAGTTTACTATCTTCTATGATACTCAATTAAATATTTTAGTGAGCCCTCGCGTGAATTCTGCTGTTGTTTTTGTGCTCTGATCAAGTTGGTGGGTGTCCGGGTTACGGTAACACAGTCTTTAGAGACCTCATTTGCTTTTGTGTAGGTTGACATGGATACATACATATGTAGTACATTTATACAGAGATACAGATCTTGCAAATCTATTTACAACGTTTTAACATGCCCATTAGTTTTATTTTTGGGTTCTGCCAAACAACTTTCTCAGTAACGGCAAGGATTCCGATGAACTGTAAACATATCTCGTCTCGAGGTTCACTAGGATTATACCCAATTTAAAATGTGTCGGTTCTATCAGTAAAGATTTTCTTAACGTCTGAAATGATGGTTTATGATTCACATTGGTTTTTGATTTTAATTGAGCCGCTCCTTGTGACATAAGGTGCCTTGCTCTAAATCGCTGATTCTGACTAAGCTCAATTTAATTATGTAAACAAACAATGTTCACCATCCTTCGTCCATACATACGTACAGAGTTCGACAGTATTTCACATAAATATAAAGAACTTGTATATTTTTTCACAGTTCATGACAGGCAGCTTACCGAGCATCTTTACTTTGTGCATTTTGTATCTCAGAACATGATGAGTTACTCATCGATAGATTAGGCGGAAGAGCGGTGACCGCAAACGCTGTTTCACCTTTCTGCGATGGGAAACCCCATTCATAATTTGTTATGTATCTCCTGCTCTTTCTCTTCTGATTCTGTGTTTCTCATCTAGAGAATCTGCTACTAGTCATTCCTGAATAGTGACCTGCCGCTGAGTAATGTCATAAACCCTCTAGTCTTTGTTGACTTTTAGTGAGACTAACGTGGGAAGATAACAAGCCGCCGCCGCATTCCGCGCTCACCCAACAAAGAAACTTTAATATCCGATAACTTACCACCTACATACCTGTATGTACGTATGTATATGATATAAACATTTTTTGGTATCGATAATTGTCATACGTAAATATTTTTTGAACCAAGCTACTCCATCCAGAATGTTTGTGCTTAATATCAATAAGTATAATGCGTACGGTCGCCATTCAGGTACATTTTCATTCACCACCATTCGAGTATACTGGTATAATTTCAGTTCCTTGTAGCATGTAGAACTGAAGTACCTTGCTTCATGCGTGCAGGCTATTTTAGCATAAAAACATTGATGCTGGACCAATACCGTAATTGCGTAGGGCTGAAATATACGTAGGGCTAGAAATGCGAAGTGATTTCCCAACTAGCCATGTTTAACTTCATCATCAGTAACTGAGTCTGAAAATGGAACAATAAGTTCTAAATATTGAGCAGTGAAAGTACGATCTGTCAAACAAGTATATTTTTGTAGCAGTATTGATACCGTATTGTAACAGTACATACAGTATGTATGTGTATGTATGAACGTCATACGGTATGTAGTGTACATGTAACACGCTCATAATGTACTGCATATCTATACATAAATTTTGTATATATTCATCTGGTTCCGATTCTATACTAAGCGTCCTGCCCAGATTAGCTGAATTCATATCCTGGATTGGCCAATATTCAAAATTCTCTGCCTCACCAGTAGTGGGTGGCGTTGATAAGCATGTCTGCAAATGAAATCTATTTTTGCTCTTTGAAGCGCCAAACAGTACTTCCATTTATAGCAATCTCGAGGGAGGCACTCAAACTTAACTGCAATGTGCGACTGTATTTACTGTGTTGTATTGTCTTTTCCATACATGTCTTTTACATACACTTCCCTCATTAAGAAAATGATTAAAAACTGGTTTTCGACGACTACGTCACTCGACTACTTAACAATCCCCGGCAGATGATTTTTTAGGGCGCGCCACTTTATGAACGACAAGTACTGTACATCAAATAATAATTAGAAAGCACTCCGTATTCTTTAATATTTTGTTCTAAATGCAAAAACCAGGGGCATTTTTCTGTGTGTCGTACCGTCCACGAATGCGTTATCACACATTACGATGTTTGTCATTAATGTTTCGTGTATTTTTGTAAACAATTTTCCTGGGGCATGAATTATAAAATAAACTGTGAAATAAATGAAATTTGTTTTTTTTCAGAAACATACCATCTTAGGATAACACAAGTTCGGGGTATCTAACAAATACACGATTCCAACATGAAGAATACTTCCAACCAGGCCTTATTACTACTGGGTGCCGTCTGTCAGATTTTGGTCGGCGTTTTGTCCAACTCCGTATTGAGGAACGATGAGATTGAACACTTACCCACTATTCTAGATAAAGGTTTGAATTCACTCACACACTGACTCACTCACTCACTCACTCACTCACTCACTCACTCACTCACTCACTCACTGCAGCCGAACTGGCCCATCAACCAGAGCTTTCGTTTGCGCGTGCTCCCGCAGATTCCAGTGTAAAAGCTGGTGACTCACTAAATCTTATCTGCGAAGCATCCGGTATCCCACCGCCTACAATCAGATGGCTGTACAATGATCAACCGATTGAGCAGGTGAGCAGTGAGTGAGTGAGTGAGTGAGTGAGAGAGTGAGTGAGTGAGTGAGTAAGTGAGTGAGTGAGTGAGTGAGTGAGTGAGTGAGTGAGTGAGTGAGTGAGTGAGTGAGTGAGTGAGTGAGTGATTGAGAGTGAGTGAGTGAGTATGATTGAGTGAGTGAGTGAGTGAGTGAGTGAGTGAGTGAGTGAGTGAGTGAGTGAGTGAGTGAGTGAGTGAGTGAGTGAGTGAGAGAGTGAGTGAGTGAGTGAGTGAGTGAGTGAGTGAGTGAGTGAGTGAGTGAGTGAGTGAGTGAGCGAGTGATTGAATGAGTGAGTGAGTGAGTGAGTGAGTGAGTGAGTGAGTGAGTGAGTGAGTGAGTGAGTGAGTGAGTGAGTGAGTGAGTGTTTGAGTGAGTGAGTGAGTGAGTTTTTGACAGATGCATAACTGATTTTTTCACCACCTAACTGAATCATGCAGGGTCCCTACGAGATGGAGGACAATCTATTCGAGAAGCTGATCAATGCCGGAATGAAGACTATTCAGTCGGCCATTACCGTATCCAAGCTGCACCTGCCGTGTCTGGATGAGCAGAGCAACGGAGCCATCATATCATGTGTCGCCGATAATGGACATGAAACGATCATGGCTGGGGCTCGGGTGCAAATCACTGGTGAGTTGGGCAGTGAGTGAGTGAGTAAGTGAGTGAGTGAGTGAGTGAGTGAGTGAGTGAGTGAGTGAGTGAGTGAGTGAGTGAGTGAGTTATTGAGGTTTTGAAACGCTCAGTGACTTTAAAACAATAATTTAATCTGCAGGTGAAAGTAAAAAGTGTCGATCCCCAACCGCAGCTAAACGAACCAATGTCCACAAAAAAATTATCGAGGGTTCGAGCGAACTTACGGACACGGCGAGCACTGTACATCCGCCCACCATCTTCATGTGGACCGACGGACGCTTCGAGCGTGAAGGTTGGACAAAAAGAAAAAGAAATCACCGGAGATTTTTCGAGATTATTCTGTAAAATCACTGAAAGTAAAACATTATTTGAGAAAAAGCTTTGAATTTGAATGAAAATAATGAAATTGCAGGTGCCTCCGCTCAGCTGTTCTGCCGTGCCCGGGCCAACCCGTTGCCTGAAATCGAGTGGTACAACGAGGCAGGCGACAAAGTCACCGATGATGACACTTATTCGGTTGGAATATTTGACTTCGAAGGACACCTATTATATGAACCAGTATTTTTTTCTAATCAGTAATGTATGAGATTACTATCCAAACTAAAAAGAGAAACCAAAACAGACAATACTTCGTTCCTCAAACCATTCGAATAAAACTCATCCTGCCTAATCTCTGCAGGTACTATTAAACGGCGACCTGCTGATTCGCCGCGGTGCCAAAGCCTCAGCGGTATCTGGTCTGTACACATGTGTGGCGCGAAACGCCAACGGTTTCGATAAGGTCGAATCATACGTGTACTTCACCGAGGTTAGCACCAATTCTTCAGTAATTGCAAGAACTTTTAATTACAAAAACCAAAAGTATCTTAAAATATTTTCTTGAAGTTTTTTCAAAGAGTAGCTACATACATCCGATAAAATTTCTGTTTAGTTGCCGTTTGAATTTCAGCCGGATGCAGAGGCGGATGAGGACAATAATGATGACGCCGAGGATGAGGCGTCGGATGAGCACGATGTATGAACCCACACCCAATCAGCATAAGCTCAATTCTAGGAATGAGCCTAGGTTTGGGTTTGAGTTTTAACTGAAGCAACAAGCTAAGCTTGGTTCTGTTCTATAATCAAATTGAAACCTAAGCCTAAGCAAATTGTGAGCTCAAATGTTAGAGCTCAATCTTCTAAATGTGAGCCCAGAACCGTGAACGACGAATCACGGTACTGTAGACCAACGTCGTCCGCCCTTCGCTTTCCAAACAACTGAATCTCTGATACAATATGATAGAAATATATTTATAGAATTATTAAAAAGAACTTATAGTAAGCTCCAAACTATCTGATAAACAAACTGGCCGTCAGTTGAGAGTCAGATACATCCAAACTCTTAAATCAAACATCGTTGTGATCCAAAATCATGTTACTTCATCGATGATGCTTTACCATTTGCCAAAGATCTCACCTACATATCTATTCGTTATATTGTGTATTGTGTTACTTGAAAAAACCGACAAAGATAACTGAAAGTTTCCAATTAACGGTTTACGTTAACTGAGTACAACGATTTACTCAAAATAATTCAGTAATTTTTGTTGTCTAATATACGATTGTGTAGATAGAGAGATACATACTGTACATGTGATACTCAAGTAGTAAGTAGTAACCATTTTCAGGAGACAAACTGAATAAGCGCTGTTTTTTCTAGGCAGTTTATAGAAACATTAATTAGATGTTTATGCTGAATAGATGCCGTCGGTGGACGCACGGAGAATTATTTGCCCTTATTTAATTGAAGTGTCCGAATGAATTGTGGATGTGCTTATTAATTACCAGTACAACATATCTAACCTTTGTTGTTATCAAGTCGCCATATCAGGTTCTTAGAATCTTCGATTAGAATATGGCCAAATTGTAGATGGTCTGACTTTTATATCCTGGTTTCCTTTAATGCCGGTTCATCTTGGGCACAACGTTTTTCAAGATTTTCATGTGTGACAATCACATCTGACAATGAAGTCTTACTCGGCGACAAGTAGACACGGATTAAAAGTCTAGAACATGATCAACCTATTCTGCACTTCCAATGGACGAGCACCCACCTTCTAGAATCTGTGTGACTCATTTCCACCCAGTGTTGTATAACAATCGCCATGCGTGCGTCATAAATAAAAAATTGAACACACTTGCTTGATTCAACGGAATGCACTGATTGATATAATTAACCCACAACGAAAAATCTAAATTTTTCAGTGTTTTTTTATTTTCAATTTATTATTAAACTCGCGTAATTTATTTCAACAATAAACAGTAGCGTGTAATAAATTTATGTGGAAACAAAACGACCCAGCCAACCCCGAAGGGAAGACATGACATAACGATCCAAGATGGCTCACATCCGAAAACACAGTTGGTAAAATCGAACAAAGCTATGCATTTTCCAATAAGCCGATTTATCAGATACAAAAAAATTAGAGAATGTTAAGTTTATAAATATTTCATTGAACAATCTTGCCAACTCAAAGAAATCTGTAGTTTAGTGGTCATATATCAGATGCATGACACTCCAGTCACTAACTGTTGAGAACAATGATCGTCATTTAGTTCAAAGCGCATCGAAATCCCTGAGTGACTGAGCGTGTCGTGTCGAGTCTGACACATTTTCTGTACATCTCAGATTTTCCAATAATTTTAATCGCACAGAACGATCGGCGACGTTGACGTTGACAAGCACAAGGAATCCGATCAGATAATGACAGTGGTATATCAAAAATAATTGAGAATAGTCCCATTTAAGCGTCGATCGTCTCCTCGGTGAACTTGCCCTTCATCAATCCCAGAACGGCGCTGCGACCGGCCGCCTTGCGCTCCACGATCTTCTTACGATCCTTGTCCATCTTCAGCTTGGTAATTTGGACCTGAAAGTAACAAACGATGAACAGATGGATGTACGTCTATTATATTATCATCCGCTGACTGGACCGAATTGACAAGGTAGTACCACTACTTGAGAACCGAAACAGTGGATCTAACTATGTAAGAAATCCGTCTCGTTATCTCCTGTTCAGATCGAGCGGGTAATTGACACCAAATTCACAGGAGATATGTCAAGCCAAATGATACTACTTGGTTGCCAAATAGAAGAAAAACCACCAGATAAAAGGTATTTTAAATTAATCATTGCATGGTCGCATACGGTTTACGATCTAATGTGTTAACCAACATTGCTGGGATGTACTCCAACGTGGACGGTGGCACCGTTGGCCTTGTCGCGCGTGATCTTATCGATGTGGATGACCCACTTGCGACGGTAGACGCGGATCACCTTGCCGCTGTTCGATTTGTTGTGACCACGAGTGACCTGAAATCAGACGTGAAAATATGATATGATAAATTTTAATGACATACTTATTATGTTGGAAGCTTTCAGTTTTATCTATACCCTGAATATTGTTGCAGTTTTATCTATACCCTGAATATTGTTGCTTATGTTCTATACCTGAACTTCATCATCTTTCCTGATCGGAATCGAGCGAATGTTGTATTTGGAGCGGAGATCTTTGCTCAGTGCGGACGACATAATCTTCCTGCGCTCGTGCGATTTAGCCTGCAACAATAGCGATGTTATGATCAGCCAAATATTCAATAATTAAAAACATTATCAACCGATAATTAAATGAAAAATGAGTTCAAAACTCACTTGAAAGTGTCGCTTTCGGCTTTTACGCTGCGACCTGCTAACGAACGGATTCAACTTCATGGTGATAGAAGAAAATGCCTACACAAATACGTGGCCAAATTCCTGAAAAATATAGATCAAAATACAACTTCAATTCGCTCTACGGCATTACACTTGTTACGCGTAACAGCATAACAGTTACACGTATAACGGTTACGATCGTAACAAACACATACCGACAAGAGGGACTCTGGGAGCTCCGTAATAGCCAGAGCCAACTCAGCGTTTGAATCCTTCCGTAAATTGTGTATTTCTCACTACGATAACTCACCACAATTTACATCGATAAGAAAAAAACGAATAAAAATAACAGCTGCATTAAAACAGCAGTGGGTCAGAATGGTAAACCCACGGCCCGGCCGATAGAAATCATGATGCTAGTTCCTTTCGGACAGTCACCGTTCATTGTTACCGACATAAAGTGTACACCAGAAAAATACGTATCAATCAAACATTAATCACAATAAATTAGAGCATAAAACTGAAAATATCATTCAAAATTTCTACAAACATAATTGATGAATGGACACAACAAAATATTTTTGAAAAAAACACAACATAATTTAACGTTATCGCTGGCTTAAAATAAGATGAAAAGGTTACTTTGTAACTAGTGAGAAAATGGAGCCAGGGAACTAAGAGAAAATGATAACCTAGAAAGTATGAACTCGGGATTTGTTAATTGTAGCAGTTCAGTTCACCGTGGGCGAAAAAATAAGGCAATGAGCTCAGTGTTTCAGCTATAATACAGGGTCTTTTGTTGTGATGACGGGAATAGGATCAGGGAGTTGTTATAAAACAAGAGTATTTTTGGTGTATGGCTATTTCAGATGATGAAATGAATTTGTAAAGTTTTTCACGAGCGGATTTTTAAGAGATTAATAAAAAAAATCAAAAATATTAAAAATAGGGACACCGCACGGTTTTTATATCACAAGGCAATGACCACAAACACAATATAGTAGAATATATTATTGAAACATAACATGAAACAGTGGCAGATGAACAACCAAAAATACACCGAAAAGAGTAAATTATCGAAGATAACTTCCAATAAAAATTGCAAGCCACTTCTGTGGGTTGATTGGGGATACCAGTTTAGTATCAATCGATTTGGTATTTTAAAATCACAAAATTATGCGAAAACCGATCGATATAAATTCTTCAATCATCATCAGCAAGGCATCGACATTAAAAAAATATTAAATAAAATTACCAGTACGTGTTGAGTGAGACGACAAACACAAAAATACAGACAAATACTTTGTAGCTTACTAAAAACAATGATACCGACACTACTCGGACAAATTTCAGTGCTCAAAATTTCAAATTGACACTGAAATATGCAGTTAAAACACGATAATAAATAAAGGGAATGCGTTATGAACATGAGAAATGCACATCTTTGTTTGGAGGCAGGGCGGAGACCTCAGTGGCGGATGTCACTGGAGTCAAAAAGTTGTGCATTATCGACGTATAAAATGTTTTGAGTCAACCTTTTCGCAATTTTTTCACCTTTTTAGATAACTGAATAAACGTTACAAAAGGGAAAATCCACTTTTCCGACGATATCTGTTCAACATCTTTTGATATGCCCCATCACGCACACTAGCAGCTCCAATCACATGTCGAAGGGAATTAAGATTACAAAGAGTTTGTCATCTTGTCCATTCTCAAAAAGGCGATAAAAACCAACAGCCTTTACTTCTCAAAAGCTTACAAAGTTACGAATCAAAGGCATACGAAAGACCGATGCAAATCATTGTCACGTTGGTATTCACGTTTAACGATTTCAGGGCAGTTTTCTTTTTTCACCGAAATTGTTTAAGTCTTCAAAACTAGAAAACCACTTTTAACGGTACATGAAAGATATCCAACGTCAATACGAGAAATACGTTTTTTTATGCGTGTTACTGTTGCTGAGTCATGGATCAACTGACTCTCAGCCATGGATATCAATGCGCCACTCCTTATCGATCCGCGTGTTCGGCTTGCGAATCACCATCGACATCGTCTCGCGCGTGAACTCAAACTCGAGTGACTCGGCGTGGTAGTCTGTAACAAATGGCACGTTATTGGTTAATTCAGCCAATCAACTTGAATTGCCCATTATAATACAGCAGAGTGTGAACAAGATGACAAATAAAGTATTACGTAGTATTACTACAATGTACAATCTAAATCCAATTAAAATGTATGAGTTGATAAAGTGAGATACTGAACTAGCTAAAAGTGTTGTTTATGTAAAACCAACAGTCAGAAATTTTACATACTTACCTTTCTGTTGATAATCTAGAAACGTGAAGAAACTCTCAATCAAAACATTCACTACTGAAAGCCAAGTCTCGTAGAACTAATACTTTGCAGAAAGAGAAGACCCATGTAAATGTTGAAAACACCAACCATTGTTAAAGAGATGCACATCGGACGGGTAAAATTGCAGACCCATGACCACAATACGTTCCACAGTAACTGTTGAAGACAGTGTACCCTTGGGATCCGCATTTCTGAAACAATCCAGTCTTGTCAAACATAGAAAACAGTGATTACGAGGTTTCGAAATTTGCATTGCCTAATTACTTCAAATGAGAAAAGCAGAGTGGTGTGCTGAAGTTCCGAGGTAACTGATTTTACCTGATGCTGGTCAGAGTTAAAAAGCATTCACACGATTGCATTGATTAGTTGGATCAATTCGAATAATGTAGGTATACTCATCACGCCAGCAGAAGTAGTCAAATGATTTACGAAACGCAACGGTTACGGTATCTACTTAAATACAGTTCATTTCACGACAACTTGGGTGCCGCATGTTTTAGCCTAACGAGTAATGTACTCTTTTAGAAAATTTTGACGATAAAAAAGCAATCCAACTGCACTTACATGTTAGTAAGACTGGCCATTTGACGTTCCTCGGCCTTCCACTGGAACCGTCGGTGCAGGTAATGGCCAGTCTGGTACTCGTACGTGGCACCATCGTCCACGTAGAGGTCACCTACGGCCAAGTCACCCTGAAAAAGGTGAATAGAATAAACAATACATATATGTAAACTAACAAATGAATAAAAATAGTTAAATCTGTACCGTGCGTCTTGACCGCAATCAAAGATGTTCACACAAGAACGCGGTTGATTAACGCACGTGAATTAATACAATTTACCAGCGATCAACAACCGCATCAACAACAGATATACTTGTTGATCAAAGACGAAAGCACTGGAGTTTCCAACAACACGGTTATCATTTACTGTTCTACACACCAACATTAATATTGAGCGCAATGGTGAGTGTGATCGGGTCATTCTCCATGAGCACCGATGCTCGTCGAATGCGCTCCTTGGTGGGAACGATGGTACCTCCGCGCTGGAATACGGGTATCTTGTCCATTGGCGTATCCACATACAGGGCACCTGGACCCGGTTGTGCTCTACGCGAATCCCAATTGTACCACATCTGCAAAGTCAATCAATTGATAATTCTTATCAAATAAGAGAACTTATGTCATGAATGGAACAAGGATTAAGGAGAAACAAGCGGATAATTCAATCCAGTCCGCCTTCAAGAGCTAAATCGAGCCGGCTGTTAAACTTTCAAATAGTAACACTCAACTCACTTTCAACGCAACTAACCGTTTTCTCGCCGGGTAGATACACGCTGACCTGTTGAGCACCCTCTTCGGTAACGGGACGCACCAGAAGTGCTTCGCCTACAATGGACATGAATTGGAATTAATTTCGGAGCATGACCGGTCATTTTGGCTTTCTTGCCGTAAATATACAACAATAGACAGCTAGGATCATACAAAAACAGAAACTGAAAGACATGTGACAGAATAAATTAAATAAAGAAAACAGTTACTCAGAATGTTTACGGTTTGGTTGACTTCACAGCTGGTCAGAGTTAAAAAGCATTCACATGTTTCGTTGATTAGTTGGATCAATTCGAATAATGTAGGTATACTCATCACGCCAGCCTCATAGTCTATACTTAAGTGCGAGACAAATTTTGCATCACTAAATAGCACCAACCGAGCATGTACTGCTTTTCCTCGTCGAAACCAGACGTATCCTCGGGGAACTCCTGCCACAACGGTCGCATCACCGGGCTGCCCGTCTGCGAGTGATCGTAGTACTTCGTGTACCTGCGACGTGGTAACGGTTTTTATCCACAAACAAACACCCACAGAACAAAATTGTTAGCAGCGTAATATTCAACTCAACTAACAAGTACGGCAGAATGGCGTATCGTCGACGAATAGCTTCACGAATCAATGCCGTCGTCTGCTTTGAGAACAGCCACGGTTCACGTCGACGCGAGTCCAGATGGGCGTGCGCGCGGAAGAAGGGTTGAAAGGCGCCTGCCTGTAAACATATTGGACACTTGATAATATTTCATCAATCAATTTTGTTTTATTTCTTAATTTATACAATAGTATTACCGTTGAACAATGTACCGTACGTCTTGATCGAACACCAGCGTGGTTGTGGCTGTGAAAACGATTGATTATCGTACGCAATGTCAGTTTTCCAACAAATTACAGCCGATCAGATTACAGTTTGAAACCATGATCAGGTGTCAAAATTGTTGGGTTCCGCTAAATTGTTTGACAACGTTAAACTCATCAGCTAAGCCTTATTATAAATAACTCAAACCTGATACCATCGTACGAGCAGCTGCTCATCGGGATTGCCAAAGAACCCGCCGACATCGGCCCCAACGAACGGCACGCCGGCAACGGACAGACTCAGCAGCATTGGCACGCTAACTGCCAGGTGGGACCACTGCGCCGAATTGTCACCCGTCCACACCGCAGCTAAAAAACATTAGAATACATTGATTTTTTTTAGTTTCTTGGTAGAACTAGAATTCGTTTACTAATATTCACATTGGATAAGGTGTTTACAATAAGCTGTCCATGTGCGATGGGTATATTCAACGTTTGTCTTGAAAGACGTGAAAATAAGTTAAGAGGGAAAGCCGTCACAGTTGTATTTTGAAACCAACTAATAACCCTACTTAAAAGACGAATCAGACAAATGTAACGAGCGTCTTGACCGCAATCCATAAGGTATTACACAAAATCATGGTTCAATCGCGCGTAGTTTATGTTCCAGTAAATTACAACCGAATCAGGCCGTTTGTATGAGCTTTGATCGGATGTCAAAATTACTGGTCCAGACATTTACGGATTCTATAATTATTTAACAACATCAGCAAACTAGTGACGAAACCACAAGATTGCAGAAGAAAACTACAACAATACTAACAATAAATATCTCTACTCTAACTAACTACAACAATACTAACAATATCTCTACTCTACTACAACAATACTAACAATATCTCTACTCTAACTACAACAACACTAACAATATCGCTGGCTACCGACGAAGAAGGCACGAGTAAGCACGAAAGGTCGGAGCTTGCCGTTGGAGCGTTTTAGCAGGCCATTGAACGTGGACATGTGCTGAATTGCAAAAACAAAAATTTCAAGGCTAATAAAGTACTATTGTATAAAGCTGAATTTACTTAGAGCCACAGTAAACTGTTCATGAGTGAGTGAGTGTATCCAAATCTCAATAATCGCAATTTGCATATAATACAAATCGGCTAAATAGAGGTCAGAGGAGTTTATATACCAGCGCATTCATCCGATGTTGCCATATGGGTTGTCTGACCATCGGTTGGTAATCGTGCTGGTTTAGCTTGATGCCTACTTGATTACTTATACAATCAAACCCACCTGATAGAAGCCATACAAGTTGTGCACGTCGCGGTGTTCCACATCGCCATAGTGTTTGGCGTCCTTATGCATCGTGATCTGAACACGATAAAACAAAATGAGTTCTGAAATTTATGATGCATTTCAATTGAAATCATGTCACTAATTTAATTTACATGTTCTTCACTACAAATGAGTCGCAATCACGATATAGGAGAACCGCGAGTCGCGACAATAAGATTTGTTCGGAATAAATTACTCTACCCGATGTGAAATCCAACAGCATGGTATGGCCATAGTGTCGGTTGAATATCCGGGATATTGAATTGAAACGAAAAGAGAAAGAAACGCCGATGAAGATAAACAAGAAAAACTCGAACCTCCGGTCCGCTGAACACGGATGGTTCATTCATGTCATTCCAGACGTACAGGTTCTCAGCCGATCCGATATATCGGTCAAGGGCAAACTGATCAGCCCAGTAGTCGCGTACGGTCGGGTTGAGAAAGTCGAGATACATGGAGGCACCCGGCCAGCAGTGACCTTCGTACTCGCGGTCATCACGATCCTTGACGAAATACCCGTTGTTGTGCGCGTCATTCCAAACCTACAACAAAAATGTGCGTATTGCCAATGCCAAAATGTAACCATGTTTTTTTCTTTTTCAGTAGAATACTTGATTGTTCTCGCTTTCTCGCTGGCTTTATAGGCATACCCTAGCCGAATATGTAATTAACACAGAACTTCTAAAATCCATATGCGTCTTAATACCAACTTTAATCTTCCTAATGAGAATGAAGTAGACAAATATAACGAGCGTCTTGACCGCAATTCATAAGGTATTACACAAAATCATGGTTCAATCGCGCGTATTTATTTTCCAGTAAATTACAACCGAATCAGGCCGATGGATATGAGCTTTGATCGGATGTCAAAATTACTGGTTAGGGCAATCTGTTTCTTTTTCTGAATTACTGAATAACTATGAAATCAAAGAATGAGCGACAAAACACCAACATCGCAAAAAACTACAACGAAAACAACTTGACTAAAAATATATAACAATAACGCCCATTATAATAAAAAATTTCGAGGTTAAAATTGTTTTCACCACAAACCGGATAACCAGTATCCTTCTTCAAGTGCGGATCAATGATGGTGACCATTTTGCGATGTTTGACGGCCATCTCGGCAAGCATCGTCTGCGGATCAGCAAACTTGTGCTTGTCCCATGTGAAATAACTGAAATAAGTTATTAAAAAATTAGCTTACAATGTAAAATGTAACGCTAAAAACTAGAGAAGTCAACGAATTTACAAAGGATTTATCTAATAGAGCGGCTTTGCGAAAAACGTTACATACTGTGTTTCAGTTATCCGTAGACTGAAAAAAGTGTTTATGTCAACTTTAATTATTAAACACCATTTATTTAACTGTTTCACTGCTGGTCAGAGTTAAAAAGCATTCACATATGGAGTTGATTAGTTGGATCAATTCGAATAATGTAGGTATACTCATCACGCCAGCAGTGCACATCCAGTGGTTGCCGAGACCGTAAAAAGAAATATATATTTTAATATATAAAAGATTTTCAAAAACAAATACCGACAAAAATACAGCATAAATATCATTTAAGAAACACCCCTTCAAGAGTGAAGTCGAAAACTCGAAATGCCTCAACGCTCTAAATTCACCAAAAAATTACTCTCGTTATACGAACCGTTTTCCATCGGTGTGCTCAATATCGAGCCAGAGCGTATCATACGGTATGTCGTGCTTGTCGAATCCGGCATCCACGGCGCGCACATCGTCCATATCGTTGTAGTTCCATCGACACTGGTGGTAAGCGATCGCGAATAGCTGCATGAAAGCAAACAGTTAGTCAATGAACAACAAACTTGAATGAATTTTCAGCTCTCAATTGACGATCAGAGTATAAGAAAATGTTCACACGATTCGGTTCGAATAATGTAGGTATACACATCATATCCAGCTAAACAGAATCAACGTTCAAATGTCAATTAAAAGCCAGTTTAAATGTTACATTCTTTCCAAAAATACACCTGGCACATATTTTTAAGTACCAAAAAACGCACCGGTGGCAGCGGACATACGCCGGTGAGCTGCGAGTACTGCTTGAAGACATCCGTTGGTTTGGGGCCGAGGAACACGAACACATCAATGAATCCCGATTCTGAGATGAAATGTGTGTCCATCTGTGGCACGGCAGACGATGACGCGAACTTGTCAACGATGGAACGCAGCACACCCTGAGAAATATTAAGTTGCGATGTGAGATGAAAAGCAGAAACTTGAAATTACCAAACGGTCAGGTCGAACCAGAATTACAACGTCAACGTGGAAGTTCAGAAAACAAAAATCAACGAAAATAGAATTACGATATTTAAACCGAGATTGAATTCAGACAATATTTTAAATTTTGACAAAAGTTACGCATCCGTTAAATATTTTTGAAAAAAATTGCCCACCTTATCAGCGGTGCTGGAGCGCACATCAACCCAGGTTTCGGCAGCATTTAACCAGAGCATGCCGATCGTGTGTTTGGCGCTGAAGAAACAAGAAAAGAACTAAATAATCTGATTCTAATGTCTAGTAAATAAAACACAGCTGTTCATGGCCGATCAGAGTAGAAAATGTTCACATGATTCTGTTCGAATAATGTAGGTATACACATCACGCCGGCGACTCGTCTCAAGTTAATCAAAAAATAACGTTCAAGTGTAATGCGAAATCCAAAATTATCATAATGTTAAGATAATTTTTGTTGGGAACAAACACATATAACATGTTTTACAACGCTAAAACCTGTACTTATTCATTCCTTTAATCAGTGCAGTAATGTTAATTTGCCAATTTGCCATGCCAACCTGTGAGCAATGACATACGGGATGGAGCCGTAGAGCGCCATCGGACTGTTTAGCTCGTATTCGAACACATCCAAATTGTACAAACGATACGGCTCGGTATGACTGAAAAAAAGGCTAGAAATCATTAATTGTGCTATATAATTCATTTAAAAGAGCTGAGTAATCAAAAATAAGTATTGGGGGAGGCATCGGATATAAACTTAGTATCAACTAACGCGGTTGACTTAAGGGCAAAGGTGTCAGCGTGCTCAGGTAGACCGAACAAGTGCTCAAAGCCAATGAAGCTTATGTCCATGCCGATCGAACTGGGACCTGTAAATGCAAAGTTTAATGTTAGTCTGATAACAAGTAGTCGAAATCAAGTAAACTGATTATTCAATTCAATCTTCTTTTTGATGTAGGGATACGTGTCTTGATAGACACCGAACGCTAAACTAGGATTAAAACAAGCATCAGCAACAGGTTTTGACATCAGCGCGACCGTTTGACCAGCCGAATCAAGATTAACGAGATTCTGTTTCAACATCATATGCTCATTTCATATCGAAAGTATTCAAACTAAAGACAATACCGCCGAGTAGTAAAAAACACGAATTTTCTAGGTGATGTAAGGGGGCGACGTTTGATTGCTTTTCGGCTTACTTGGATATATAACAATATATACAATGATACAGATTTCGTATACTGAAATATATAGTAGTAGCATCCGCTAAAAAATTACGAAGTATGTGACGTACCGTGTGGTTTGCGATCATGATGGCTCTTCCAGTGCTCCTCCCACATGTGTTCCTCTTTATCATCGGCCACAGGTGGCGGAGGTTTCTTGTCAGCCGGATCAACCAGATCATCATCCTCGCCTGATTTCGGTAAATCTAACCGATTGCCGGCCTCGTCAAAGACGGCGTCATCATCCGGGTGGTCCTCGTTTTCGTCCACCTCAGCGCTGGCAGTCTGCTCCTGAAGAAAAAAACTTTTTTCAACACAGAAAATTGGTAAACATTCTTTCCAAATAAAAATTATATACCATTTAATACAGAATAAATTGATATAATACCATACGAGTCGAGCATCAGCTACAGGTTTTGACATCAGCGCGACCGATTGGGCCACTCAAGATTAACGAGATTCTGTTTCAACATCATGTGCTCTTCTCATCGTATTGACATAAAAGATAGCCAACCCAACAGAAAACGAAATAAACAAACTCGAAAAAGTTTGAATAATGGAATGGATAGTTTATATGACTTAACAGAAAACGGACAGATAGGGGGAAGGGGGAGAGCTTGCGATTGCCCGAACTAAAGTTTACTCAAGAATCACATACATAATAACAAGGTTTTCGGGATTTCAATACGGGCATGGTTTGAAAATATCTTTCCGTCTTAGCACAGTGCGCAATTCGGTGCAAGTTTTGTGTAAACCAGTGCAGTCAAATCATAATTTCAATCCAATATCGAGGCGTATGAATGAAGTATAGCTTTCTAATCAATGTAACTAACTTGATTCTCTATTTTATTGTTTTTACTTACTTGTAAAGTTATACTACATTTATACGCTTTGACATTGAATTGAAATTACAATTTGATTGCACTGGTTTACACAAAACTTGAATTAAATTCCGCACTGTGCTAAGACGGTTTGTGTTATATATTTTCCGGGAGAAGACCCTTTCATATAACACAACTACTTTTAGAATTTAGCATTTACATTAAGGGTGAGGTTGACTGTGTGCAGATGCAGACTGTGCAACAGCATTCATTTGAAAACATTCAACTGACACCAGAATGAATGAACCTCAACCGTGTCGGAGAACGGATCGTCATTCGACCAGTTTTTCGGGAGCTTTTTCGACTTGGACGAAGCCGACGACTTTAGCATCCAGCGATGAAGCCGTTGCCACCACCAAAGACCTGACGTACCGTCCGTATCACTGCCACCACCACCACCGAACCAACCCTGAATTTACACACCAGTCAACATTGCTTACCCTAAGTGTTGGATAACCACTTATTTTTGTTCAAAAATCTCTTTTTCGACCGTTTTCAGGTTTGTGGAAAAAATATCAACAACATCAAATGAATTTCAGTGGCCGCTTTTGAGATTTTGTGAAAAGCATGAATAAGTACAGCAATTTTTTTACCTTTTGTCATTACTGAAAAGTGAAAACTACATCATAAAGTGTTAATAGGCACGCAAACAATTATTATTTGGCATGACACAAGCAAAGCACACTTCTTCTCAAGTGTTGACCGGTGGTGGTTGGTGTGTACGTACGTTACTACAGGTCTTCATTTAAACCATAATAAAACACAAATCATGTTGCAGAGGGTAACTTCTGCATGCAAGAAATAAATCTTGGGGACCGTGACCCTCGTGTAGCATACATGAAAAGGGAAGTATGCGAAGGCGCTATACATAATCCGAAGTTCAATGAGTCCAAGCAAATAAAGTCAATCTAAAGCAACTACCATCAGCGACCAACACGAGAGGAACATTAGGCCACAGAAAACCAGGTTAGAATATTTTGTTAATCGAACAAAGCTAAAGACATAACAAATCTAAGACCAAGACCATAAACCAAGTAAGCAAGTTGGTCAATAGTAAAACCGAGTTAACAGACCTAAAAAATCAAACAAAAGCACCAGACTTATTGAACTCACCCCGGATCCGGGCTTGACACGGTAGTGTTCGAACTTGAGTAGACCCTGGCTGTTGACGGACATGACCAGATCTTTGGTGCCCACATACACGTCTAACCGAAATGGTTGATAGTGAAGGACAACTTTATTGCCCTCGGCCGTCACGATGTTGGCGCTGTCCGAACCCTGCGACTGGATTTTCAGTCTGCAATGGTTTTAACAGTTAAGGGTATTTCAAATGAAAGCGGAAAGTAAAAAAAATAACAAGGCTTTTTTGTTTATGTTAAAATTTAAAAAAATCACTAACTTATCCTCGACGAAATCACCATCGAGCGCGTCGGCGGGGAAGAAACGCTTTCGAATGGGATTCAGCTCGTCGAGTGTGAGTCGAAGTCGCGATCCCAGCAAACCTGAACGAATATCTCATACAACGACGTTTACAAAGTTCGAATTCGGTTACCACGAAACTTTTCTCCACAAAACTCAGCCATCTACAGCCGTCATTTTGTTTGAGCCTTCAAAATGGCTTCTTCTCTGCGGTCCTCTTCTCCCTTAATATTCCACGTTTCCTTAAACAATAATACTAGATCTAACCGTGCAGTCCCAATTTGAACTGTCGACCATCACCCGTCCGATTGAGCAAAGCTATCAGCTTCAGGCCATCGAGACGCACCGAACTGGCCACGACCGTGAACTGAGGTGTGTCCGATGCCTTCAGATTGCGATGACGTCTGAAGATAGGAGTAAGACTGATGAAATTACAAAGATATGTCGGTACTGTTTCAACGCTGACGATCAACTTCAAACATTTTTCCTTCTCAAACTTGAAAGATGACACAGCGTTACTCCAAAAAAATTTCAGCGACAGAGCGGAGGGTTCCTGCTGCCCGGAATAATCTGTAATTTAGCTATATGTCAACCAACTTGCAGAATCCCTCATCACATGTCTTGAACTTGCTCCGATCAACAGCGTCAGCCGTTTGCCATCCGATTGTCAAAACGGCGGCGGCCAGCAGCCAAGTCGATGACCGCCTAATCATATCGGTTAATGCACCACCGATTGTCACCAATGTCGAGAGTCCCGGAAAAGAAGTTATTATCATCCAATGCAAGTCTGACGTGACGGCGATGTGATTCAGACGCTTAAGCCAGTTTCTGAAAATGGGATTTCGGTGGTTTAGCGTCTTTAAATTCTGAACTGATAATAGATAGTTATTCATTTCAATCAAAACGACTATTATAGCACTTTTCTATTGATGACTTGATTTAATTAATTTTTTGAATTGAATTCTAGAAAATAAAATTAAATTAAAAACCGCACTATGAAAAAACTCTATCGTAAAAAAAGTTTCGGATTGATGAATCGCAAATCATAGTCGAAACGAAACAGTGTATATTTTATGTAAAACGTTTTCAACTTCATAAAAACCAGATGGAGTTTCACTTACCTTACCTTAGTAAACTATTCCCTTATCTGAAACAGCCAGAGAGGAAGATTCTCACTTCTGTTAGAGCAAGTTACTGCATGTGCCGTACGTAACTCATTTTGTCGTCCTCTTTGTATAGTGGTCGAAGCGATATCTTTGCAAGCTGTGGTCGAAGCTATATCTTTGCAAACTGTGGTCTTGGTTGCTCAGAACCTAGGTGAGATACAGCTTATAAAAAAATGGTTGTCGGTAACCATTAGAAGTTAGGATTATCGTTATTTCACTATATTTGTGACACGGTTTACTCATTTGCTATTCTGGCACGATAACGTTATAAAAACTAGATTTTAAACAGATTTATTTTTTTGATCACCAACAAAGGTCACCGTTTAAAAATTCACAGTCAAAATCTCATTCCTAAAAAGCGAGCAGATCTCAGAATTTATTTGCCACAAAATTTATAAACCTGGAACCATCATCGAAATCGTAGAAACACCATTTAAACCAACTTTCGTATGATTGTTCTGAACGTATAATAGGGAGCATAGACTTGATATAACTCTGGTTACTTCCTCTTTACCTTAACATTAACACTAAGCACCAAATTTCATTATTTTCTAAGTCATGAACTTAATAACTTATTGGCCCCGTTCACGTTTTATGTCCGAGGTCTTCAACTTTATGCCGCTTGTTTAAACTTGATTAATGTAAAATTATAGGACCAGCTTAAACCGGCGGCTTTGAACTTGAGCTGCGGCTTTAAATTAAAACCCCTAAATGCTGAAACAACGTCTTTAAAATTAAAAGCTCCGGGTTGCATATTTGGAAATTGTACCAGTTTTTTTGTCAGAATCTCAAATTTTACTTTTTCATTTTAGATTCACGGAGAGGCTTTTTATTTACTAATATATACTTTTCTTTGATTTGTTTTTAGTATTACAGTAACGAAAGATGTATTCGTGTATTCGAACCCATTGTTATTCCTCTCCTTAAACCCCACCGGTTTTCGATATGTCCATCAGGACAAGTTCCGTATATGTCTGGTCGTTACTCTGACTTTTATAACTACGTCTCACTTACTTTCATTTTATTTCTTTATTGTTTATTCAAAGTTTTTTGTAATTCGTAATTTGTAAGACCGATTATATACGAGTCAACCCAATGAAACCTGAAACCTGAAGCTAATCAAGGCTATCTCCTTTACTAACGTACAGTCTGTGTTCGGAACTAAGCCTAAGCCGAACAAACCAGTACAGTTTACAAATATGTATCCGGGTTCAAAGTTGAGCTGCGCTAAATTAGTTTCGACATGCACAAAATAAATTTTTGTTTCGTCAAAAATTGTTAAAATTAGTAAACTACCCAAGCACCATAAGTTTTAAAGTTACCTAATGTTTCAGATTTTTTCATGACGTCATTATTTTGAAAAGAATGTTTGATTTTTTTTGGATTCCATGTATCAGAATCAACCAGCAGTTTGTTGCCAAACATTACAAGCTGTTTTTACATGATCTCAGCATTTTTATTTATTCATATCAGAATTTCAAAGTAATCTGCATTAATCTTAACCGCGTCCTGACAATCGTACGTTAGACTCGATAGAATATAAGTTCACCCCCAATTTCTATGACATGTACGTGAACATATTTTCTCGTTTACGTGTCAGTCGCGCTAGGTCATGTACATGTAGTGTATGAACATGTTTTAATCGTCAGCCGCTTATACCGGCTCTCGATTCGAAAATGATCCAAGGGGAAAGAAACATAGCAAGTTCGAAATTCTTTTGAAAACAAATGAAAACGGCCAACGAAACCAACGGCTAACAACGACTGAATGACCCAAACTTATAATAAATCATGGTCATGCTTGATAGGTGCTTCAGATTCGGACCATCGAGTCAGAGTTTGTTCATTTCAACATTTTGTACTGGAAAAATTAGTTTTTGTGAAGTTTACGGCCCGACCCTACGACGGATGCGCAAGCACACAATCGATATAATCCCTTGCAGGTCAATCCACCACAAACAACTTTCCTTCACAATTTTTTAACATTTTCTCACGCAGATAGACTGCTCAGAAACAGAGTTTTATGAATGATTCGTAAAGAGTAACATCAGAAACTGACGCAAACGTATTTATGCAACTCGACGCGTGGAAACTGATTCAAAAACTCAAATGTGTACATCAATGACACAAAAACTTTTGCATAATAACGAGTGAATTCGCATATAAAATATGAAGATTGATAGATAACTATAAAACGTTATATTCTTTTCATTCGCTGATTGTTAAAATACAAATATGTCCATCGGGGGAAGGGCGGAAAAACGAATAAAAATGATAGAAAATAAAAAAGTCGACATTTTGAATAATACATACTCATTTTAATTACTTCTTCAAATATCTAAATCAATAAGACATAGCTATTTATGCTACACGGTTTCTCAAATTGTATTTTTGTTGAAAGCTTGCATCTTTACCGTAGATTGAATTGGAATTGATCTTGGTTGCGATTTACCACTTTCTTATGTATGACTTTTTTTGGATAGGGAACATTGACTTGGAAACACTCTGTAATTCATTTTAACTGTATCCCACTATTTATAGAGACAAGTTTTATGAAAATTTATTAAAAATTCATAAATTTTCTTAATCCGCATTTAATGTTGCATTTATGCATTAGAAATATCTCGATCGCCGATATGAAAGTAGGATCACCACGATTTTCCGGTCAGTTATTATAGGCTACTACAATAGCAACAGTCAGTTTGGTCAATGAGCGCAGTTATTAGTCAATCAGTCATCTCTATCCCGTATTTTCAATCTTAATTATCTACGAAAAAAGACTATTCCACCGCAAGCTCCAATTAAACTAAGAAAAAACGTGAATAACCTCAGGTAGATCCAATTACGTTCGATAATACATGAGTATAGCAGTCACATTTGATTACATCACTCACGCCTTTTTTATTACCACCAACGCATTTCGGTTTGCTCACTGACAGTTTTTGAGAATACGGAATTTTAATACGACTCCCAGTTTGCATCTGGTAAAATCAGAGAGTACCGACTAGAAAAATCACTGGAAACCTAATGTTAGCGCGAGTTCAATGCTTTTGTAGGTATTAAATAAGCGTATAAGCTATGTAATGAGTTGTGAGTGCTAACTGCTTTATTGATTGTATGCATGTACACGTTCGGATAACACAGATTTACGTGATATAAGCGAATGAAGCTTAATAACCTGTTACTGCATCTTTACAACCATTTCTGTAAAGCTTTTCAGTTCAGAGGACAGCGGTGGGTGGGCTGATTACCACCTAACCGCACTGTTTCTATCCTCCAGTTGTGTAGATAAATACTTCTATGTTTCTATATTTCTCTATGATTTTCCTTATAAAAACCAGAACTTATCAGAAGTTACCGAAGAAACGGTTCACAGAACAACTGGCAAGCAATTGTAATTTTCCCGCGTTGATCGTACATAGAAGACACGGACAATACCGTTACCGTTATTCACCAGTGAAATAATAAAATTTCAGAATGATGTGGAAGAATAAAAAAATGCAGATTGCAACGAGCACAGTCGTTATAACTTCGCAGTTATTTGAGTAACTTAACATAACAAATATCAGCTTCTCCGAATTGAGCAATGGCAAGCTGTCCGTGTCTGCCTGAGATATACCGTTTTCCCAAATGATTCGACTCGCCGAACTCGCGTGTTTCCTCGTGTTTTGGCAGGCTGTTTGCTTGTATCGGATTACGATCGCTGAGTTCTCGGGTTGGTCTACCAATATTATACAATTATAAAGCACACGTGGAAATGTTATAAACATTTCGTATGTGATATTATCACAACACAGTACTTATATTTTTCATACTCACTCACTCACTACCTCACTCACTCACACACTCACTCACTCACTCACTCACTCACTCACTCACTCACTCACTCACTCACTCACTCACTCACTCACTCACTCACTCACTCACTCACTCACTCACTCACTCACTCACTCACTCACTTACTACTCATTAATTTACTTGCAGATGCCACTGCTTGTCTGCTGGCGAAGTCCCCAAGTTCATCTCACAATGAAGGCTGGACGGTCACTCGTCCAACTGGTTAACGAAAAACGAACTTATGTACCACACAAACAAAATGACTTTAAACAACTTGGAGTAATGATTTTCGGAATAACAAATCTGTAATGTAATGACGTTCTTGATGAAAAAAAAACATTTGAATTGAAGAAATCGAGACAAATCTCAAAACCCCGTTCACCATTACCCTTTGCAGACACTGATCGTGCCCTTATTACCGCCGCCTTCAACGACCGCCAACCGAATGGGCAGCGTGTCAGCTATGAAACATCATTATTACATTTTGATGACCCCGTGTACATGTACTTTAAACGACGTCGTACCGGGACGGTGGACGCCAAATTGTCCGTCTGTACGGGACAAAGTTTTACAACGAGCAATTGTTTGTGGGAGCGGCCGCGAGGTGGGTCAGTGGTGGACGAGTGGCTGGATGAACTGATCAGACTACCGGTCGGAGACTATAAGGTCGGTGCTAACATAAACTAGTCTTTATGGATTAAAGAACTGCGTTGGAATGAGATGTGAAGAGTTGTGTGTGAGCGCATGCAAAAAGTATGCGTATAATGATTTTGTAATCAAAAATATTAATGCCACATAACTGACTAACGAGTAGCGTTTTTTTTATTTATCATTCGTTATGTGAAATGCAAGTTTGAGTATAAGTAATAATACATATAAATGACTTGGTGATATTTTAGATATGGATCAATGCTTCGAACGAGGGAGAACGAGGTGAAGGTACGGTCGGATTTCAGCTGGTCAACATATTCAGTGAACATAACATTCTGCATACTGCTTGTTAGGCACTTTAATTCAATTAAATGATAAACAATTTAGTGTCTTTTTTGTTTGTTCTTTTTCTTTCGATGTGCAATAAAATTTAGCTCAGTTTTTTTATGCTTTTGTTTGTGTCGTAGGCTTGATGATTACGCCTGCTGTAAGGTTGAAAGCCGCAAGGTTACGATACGATTAACCTTCCAGCCGGTGGAACATTCCAGCCCACGAAGTATGCAATATCATAACTTTTGGTAGAACTATCGTCATCCAGAATTTTAAACGATATTGTTCTTCTATGTTGCGGATCACACAGAAATTCACCTGAAATGAACATGATTTTATAAGGTATTTTATCACTTTTCTAAAGTGTCGATAGAACTATTTATTACATCCCATTTACCTGCTGTTTTCAGCAATAAACTGTCTTTGTGTATGTAAGGTTTTTAAGCAAAATATGCGCAAATTATGTACATATGTAGTACGTATGTAATCATATTAATGTCCGTTCGTGAACTGATCTCGACACCCGGGTCAGAATCAACCGAACACGAGTTCAAGAAAATACATTATTTACGTACATCGCAGTAACCTTCAGTTTTACAAAATCAACGTTTGTACATATCTTCCTCCAATGACCATTTGAATTTCTTAATAACTTTGTGCCTAAATTCTCGCTCTTAATTGAATTTTCCCAAACACAATTGAATGAAACACTGAAAATAAATGAAGGTGAAACAATTCAGATTAGTTGTTCCGGAATTGGTATTTAGTTTCTGCAAATTATGTAGCAATAAAACCCCTCAAAACTTGAGAAAACTAGATTTCGACCAGCTAAATAATTGTGAATTCCATACTTCAACAGTATGTACATTATGTATTTTACATAGTTTTCAAACACATGTATGTACGTTTTGCTGCACGAGCGTAATTGCTGCACGAACGCGCGATTCTGTTTATTGATATGCGTCCATTCAACGCATGCACAAATGAAGTATATTACACGGATATATTAAAGTACCGCCCGATTACACGCAAATGTACATTTACATGTGCATCACTTGACACATATTTTGTGACTGTGACACAGGTTGAAACAATAAAAATCGTCAAACTTGTTACGTTATGGACCTCACACTTTAAAATAACAGTTTGTTTATAATAACAGTTTGAAGCAATTTAACTGTATTTGAAATTTGCTATTCCTACTCTCGAATAAAAAATTCAACGCGTTAAGTCAGTTCGAATTATTATGCATGTGTAGTTCAGTATCAGTCGGTTGGTGTTTTTGATGTTCACTTCGGCAATTTCTCAAACAATAAAAGGTCGGATATAACAGTTTAAATGATGCAGACCGCAACTGAAACATCTTTCTGTACATTTCAAGTAATTGTTAACTAAATGTTGGTGAAATTCATGAGTCTTCTTATAGTTATGTTGTATAGAGTTGATGCATACTTCTTACATAAGAGTTGTCGCACAATTGCAGCTCAAAATTGTGATCTAACGCGTTAAAGGTCAAACCCACATGAACCTCCAACGTTCAATATTCAACCTTTCAGATTTCAAGGTCAAATCCACATGAACCTCAAAAGTTCAATATTCAACCCTTTAATTTTTTCGTAGATGAGATCAACGTGGAAACTGGAGTTAATTGTTTTTAGGTGCTTTGTTATCTCATGCACTCGCTTATTTGTCATTTGAATGTGTTCTACGCCGAACATTTTAGAATTCTTCATCAATTGCAAGCTTTGTAAGTATGTATTGAAGTTGTTTAAAAATTATTTCTATGAAGAATATATTCAGCAGTACGCATATTAGTAGTACACTTGTTTGTCAAACAATACTTAACATACTTGATTGTCATACATAAATCGGTATGTACGTACATATATGTATGATTGTACCATGGATGTAGTTAGCGAGTTTATAGTACAGGGAGTACATACATTGGTGTACATACTCGTCTGATCAAGTGCATGGTCAAACACAATACATACATGCCCGGTTGCAATTCAAGCCAATACAATTTAACCAGTTCGCTTTAGTACTACACTTCCCTCCAACCCGGCCAGTTGTGCCATGCCCAAAAACCTGAACACAAACATTTCTATGGAAAGTCTAAATTTGTGGTCGAAACAACGTTGGAACAGATGCAAAAACATGTAGCATTTTGTCAGCGTGGCATTTCGTGGTTTCGCTTTCCCCTCCTCTCATTTTGGGCCCCAAAAATTTCTTGTTTCGTGAGTTCACTCTTATATAAAGATTATTGATTGCGGCAGGCCTTATTTCAAAAACCATTCACATATCAGAAATTATCTGAATTTAATCTTCTCGATTCTCAAATTTTGAAGTTTCTGCATATTTTGTGGATGAATCGGATAAACATTGGTATGTAATGTTTCAGGTGAATTAACTGGACATGCCTGTGGTGCGCGTGGTCTGCATCGGTTGTGGACCGACGGTTATCGGTGCCACACACCACATCCACAAGTTGATCAAGTCTGGTGAACTGAACCCTGATGAAGTTCAGGTTTGACATTTCATTTTAGCATTCTCAAACCATTAGCAGTCTGAATTGGAATGGGAGTCAGTACTCACGGATAACACTATTATAAGAACGTTTGTATGTTTGTTTGAGAAATAATATTTCAAGGTTACGGTACTGGAACGCTTTGACAATGCCGGCGGACTCGCGGGTACAGAGATCGATGACAAAGGTCAGTCAGTCATTCAGTCAGTCATTCAGTCAGTCAGTCAGTCAGTCAGTCAGTCAGTCAGTCAGTCAGTCAGTCAGTCAGTCAGTCAGTCAGTCAGTCAGTCAGTCAGTCAGTCAGTCAGTCAGTCAGTCAGTCAGTCAGTCAGTCAGTCAGTCAGTCAGTCAGTCAGTCAGTCAGTTATGTAGTCAGTCAGTCAGTCAATCAGTCAGGCAGTCAGTCAGTCAGTCTGTCAGTCAGTCAGTCAGTCAGTCGGTCACTTAGCCACTTAGTCAGTCAGTCAGTCAGTCAGTCAGTCAGTCAGTCAGTCAGTCAGTCAGTCAGTCAGTCAGTCAGTCAGTCAGTCAGTCAGTCAGTCAGTCAGTCAGTCAGCCAGTCACTCAGTCAGTCAGTTCTGCAGGGTTTGCATGGGATCTGGGTGGCCATGTGCACGGTGAGCCATCCAAGTACGAGTGCTTCAACGAAGCCCTGAGAAGCCTACCATGCGAGTGGAATCTGATTCGACGTGCTGCCAAGGTATTTACATAAATACGTAGTTCTAACTTCAAAGTCGTTTTCCGGATTATTGAATTTTTTTTCAATATTTCTGTGAAACTTTGCTTTTAGGGTTGCTTAGTGTAATTTTATTTAGTTTGCAGCCAAAACACAACTTTAGCTAAAACTGCTATTGAAAAAATCTGCCTGCAACTTTTAAAGAAAAAAAATGGTTTTTTATAATTTATTTGGTCAGTTTGCTGTACGTGTATACTTTCAGTGCGATATGTCGCCCATATACGGCGATAAGAATGAACTGGCCGAAGAGGGGGAAGACCACAGGTTACTTGAAAAAGACATACTTGATCTGGTATCAGGCTCAATTGATTTCGATTTATTAGGAGTAGCTTATTTTGAGGGAGTGGCTTTTTCAGACTTTTATTCATGCTCAACGGTATTGTCTTTTAAATTCACCAAGAAAAAGTGCGATTACAGATTCAGTGATTTCTGATCTACTGAGAATGTTTTTGCAATTTTTCCGCTGTTGAAAACTGCGTAGACCTACATATGTAGCATGTAGAACTGGTTAAACTGAGCATCTATAACAGTCTATAGAACTGCGGGTCCATCAGTTAAGCTGTTTACTTAAAATCGCAAAATAGAATATTCAAATCACGCATGACATTCTGGTTTTATTTGAAAACAAAAATTTTACATTGATAGATGTGATTAACTGGATTCTACCTACATATTTCAGCACATACGTTCCATATCCTGTGCAACTGTCTGTGCCGTTATTCCCTCCAGACGTCAGGGACGCCTGCATTCAAGGCATTATGTTGGTTGATGGTTAACTGTTCTGTAGCTTCTAAGGAATTATGTACGGTAAAGAACATTTTGAGGTTCAATGAATAACAAACGAATCAGTTTTTCAAGCAACATTTTGAAAATTTTCTTCGTTTCAGTGAAGCACACGCGGTTGAATACGACGAGAAACCGAAAAACTATGACGAATGGACGACCAGAGTGTTTGGCCAGAAACTGAAGGATATATTCATTACGCCGTACAATCGGAAGGTGACGGTCCGACTTACTGACAGACTGACTGAATGACTGACTGCCTGACTGACTGAATGACTGACTGCCTGACTGACTGACAGACAGACTGACTGACTGACTGAGTGACTGACTCACTGCTTAGTTAAATAAGTGACAGAATGCACTAACTAACTAATCCCGATTATAAACATGTTCAATGGAGTGAATGAAAAAAAAATCGACTGACTGATTGACTTCAGGTTTGGACTGTAAATCTGGAAGAAATGAACGCCAATTGGGTGGGTGAGCGAGTGGCCGTGATTGACGTGGACAAGTTGGATGAACTCTCAAAGAAAAGTCGTCAGCAGTTGCTAAAAGACGATCTTGGCTGGGGTCCAAACACCTTCTTCAGGTTGTCAGTCAGTCTGGCAAAGTCACGTAAATTTACACTCATGAATTCATAAAGCTCATAAAATAAAAGTTCACAGTCCGTCATATTCAATTGATCAGTTTACATACCAGAATTATACTATGTTTTATTACGTGGTCACTCAGTCAATTAATAAATTACCATTATCATTGAGTCAATCAGTTGAACATTCAGTCAGTCAGGTTTCAGGTACCCGAAAAACGGTCGAGGATGTTCAGCCACATGGCAGTTGATGGTTAAGGACCATCCTCAACAATGGTACAAATACAAACATGAGGTGACTGGCGTTGACGCTGATAACAAAACTGTGAGTGGATGGTGTTTAATTGAGTATTGGTCTAAGTGAGTGAGTGAGTGAGTGAGTGAATGAGTGAGTGAGTGAGTGAGTGAGTGAGTTAGTGAGTGAGTGAGTGAGTGAGTAAGTGAGTGAGTGAGTGAGTGAGTGAGTGAGTGAGTGAGTGGGTGAGTGAGTGAGTGAGTGAGTGAGTGAGTGAGTGAGTGAGTGAGTGAGTGAGTGAGTGAGTGAGTGAGTGAGTGAGTGAGTGAGTGAGTGAGTGAGTGAGTGAGTGAGTGAGTGAGTGAGTGAGTGAGTGAGTGAGTGAGTGAGTGGGTGACTGGGTGAGTGAGTGCGTAGGAGAAGGAGTGAGTTAGTGGAAGAGTAGATGAGTGAGTGGGTGAGTGCGTGAGTGGATGAGTCTGAGTAAGTATATAATGGAAAAGCAATAATCGTATGTAACTAAACTTCAACCATAGATTACCGCTGTACATGACGGCAAGGAATGCACGTTCCAATTTGATCACCTTCTTTCTTCGATGCCAATTACATTGCTTTGTGATATGATAAAGATAGAACGTCCTTTTGTCAGACACAGCAAGGTGGCACTAGTCGGTTTGTTTCACTCACTCACTCACTCACTCACTCACTCACTCATTCACTCACTCACTCACTCACTCACACACTCACTCATTCACTCCACCACTCGCTCACATTGGCGTCAACAAGCCGCAGTCGGTTTGGGCACAAAACGTTACCTGGGCGTATTTCCACGCGAAGGATATAATATTCTACCGGTGCACCTTTTTGTCTAACTACAACGACGTGATGACTCCAGATCACTCAAAGTTGGCTAATAATGAAACATTGAGGGAAGGGGGGGGGGGGGTTAACAGTTATACATACTAACGATTCTATTATTTTATTATTGTTAGATTTAGATAGCCACTTGTCAATTCGCCTTCTTATGTAGCTCACCGTATATCTTGGTCGCAAAAACTTATGTTAAAAAGAATGTGTCGGTAAAAGTGCTTTTGATTCAACAAGCAATTACTAAAATTGATGAATGACAATGGAATGAAAGAGGTGAGTTATCCCCACTGGCGAACAAGCCAAACCTCCAAAGGGAGTGAAATCTTTCCAAAGAAGTGGAATGGGCAAAAATCAAGTCATTTTACCTACACATAAAAAAACAAACTCTACTTTCTGATACAGCCCTTAGATGGGGAATTCCACTTTTCCCTCTCCTTCTCGTCCGCTTGTGGTTATCCACCCTGAAAAATCCTCCACACCGAGCCCCCCGTTTACAGGTACTGGTCGTTGCTGCTCGAAGTCGGTTTCCAGCCAGACGTGCCCGTCGATAGGGATCATATAGTGGAACAGTGCGTTCAGGGTGAGTCAGTTTTCTGTCAATAATCCTTGTAAAATTCGATCAGTTTTCTGCGTGCGTAATTTTAATTTCGAAACGTCCGCTATGTCCCTCTTGTGAATTAAAATTTATCGAGGAATTACGGTGACGAACCTGAATAAAACTTGGAAACCAGTGAGTCAGTGATTGTCGATGGATTGGAGCATTGCATCTATATAGTCGATTTTTTTTATTCTTGGCTCATTTTGTGCCAGGCCAGACCATTCGCCAACCAATGTTTCGCTCAGCCTTAGCAATAAACCGTAACACTTGTCACGCGCGATTTATTACGAAACCTGACGACTCGATGGTGAATAAGGTATCATGAACGTGCATTGATGGCTTAAGTTAATGAAGAACTGCAAGAAAAAACTCTACTTGATTTCAGGTCTGATCAAGGCACAGGTGATCGATGACGCCGACTCCGTGTGCCAGCGGTGGTACAGGATGCTGCCTTATGGATACCCCATTCCAACCGTACCTCGAGATGACGAACTCGTTAAGGCACATGCTCAGCTTGAGGCCGCCAATATATACAGTCGTGGTCGATTCGGTGGTTGGAAGTATGAGGTCGGATATAAGGGATTGTGTCAGTGAAGAGTCATGACGTCATTTAGTTGATCAAACGAGCCAAGCGCGTGTAGAAGTAATTATTTCTATGTATAACACCTAAAGTTATTAACCAGTTGAACTGCGATTCATACCAGTTATGTCAGATCATGTCATTAAACTAATTATAGGTGGCTAACATGGATCACTCGTTTGCCCAGGGCTGGGAGGTAGCCGATCGCATCTTTAAAGGTAAACCCGAAACCGTCTATATTACGGGCTTATAAATATTTTGTGATGATAAT
>OZ038446.1:22612535-22632535 GCA_964036265.1 Daptonema setosum
GCACAATCAACAGACAGATGGTACCGCGAGCGAATCTATGGAGAAGAGCGAACACCTACATATTGTATGTATGTTGTATATTGTAATGCGAATTGGCAACAACAGTTTATTGTATGTATGTTTTAGGTGTGGTGGCAGATAGCAACTCAACTGCGGGCCACGAGCCACACCAATGGCGACGAGATGACGACAACGATTTGGAGACACAATAGACCAGGGTGATCAGCAGCCAAATCTTAAGGCTATCGAGTTAGAAAAAATTCAGTGAACAATCAAGCTTGTTCAAGATATGGCACTAATTTACTGACCACCCCGACAACAGACGACCGATGGGTATTTCAACCAACTTGAATCAAAACGATCAGGAAAATCTTTACACAATATTACAGGTTGAGATGGAAGAGGGCCAAACAAAACGGTGTTTAAGTCGTTTGGATGTGGGTGATTCACGCTATATATCACATTTAAATAGTGCATTATGTTATACATTATGATGGAATACTATAGCTCGGAGCCGGCTGCATAGACGAGTGTGCCGAAAATACTTTTTAGTTTACTCGAATAAACCGCCGGAATGTTCCAAATAAAGCAAACACGACGAATTTCAGATAAAACGGAAGGGACTTCGGATATAGAAAACATTATCATTCAACGGATAATTGATTCGATGATCATATCATGAATACTTGTGCTGCTGAGAAATACACTACCTAATGCTAATCTGCACATTGAAGGTGATGAGAAAAAATTTAATGAACTGTTTATGGATGTGGGGTAGTCGGAAGAGATGGCAGTATGTAGTAGAGACAAACGTGTAATCAGAGACAGTGCACTGTCTATCGTGTCGAACAGCAAAGTAAAAAAATAAAAATCCTATTAGGTTATCATATTTAGAAAACTCGATGCGTGTTGAAAGCGGTCATTGTAGAATATGTATAATAATTATGTAATATTTATATAATATATGTATGTATAACATATCATGACGGGCATTTCAGGTGACGCATGATCGGAGATAAATGGATGCTGGTATGTTACAAAGCGTGGTGACATGGCATGATAATCATGCAAAATGATAGCTACATAACAGTCAGACAATAACTATTTCAGAACAGGAACAAACAAACCATAGAAGCTAACAAACGTTAATTAAGACATTGCCTAAGTTGGTATGAAACAATGTTTGGTGAGTGGGCGGTGGGTGTGTGTGGAAGTGATTTACTGACGAGAGAAAACAAAACCAAGTAGTACGAAAGGTCAATGAAAGGGCTGGCCGTGGCAGAACAATTCGCAGACTAGAAAATTCATATTCAAGTAAGATACAGAAGTGGTTGTGGTGATACAATAAATGGGATGTACTTTGAACAATTCTCGAAATGGCCTATAACCTAGTTATTTGGAGCCAACCCTTCTACTCCCCTTGAAAAAAAACAGTCTAGGAGGATGTTTTACGTTATAGCGCCAAAATGGTAGAAGCTGGTGGTGGTGAATATATAAATATATTTATGTGTATAGTTGAGCCGGGTGATAGGTGGTATGGAGGGATGTTGCAGATGTGAATTCAAGGTCGTCGTCTGTCGTTCAAGTGGAATATTGTGCAAGATGGTGGTCGCTGTGTGACATCAGATGGTAATGGTCATCATTGGTTCGATGCGTTGCTGTAGTCGTCATGCCAGCTCCGGGTACTCGTCCGGACACGGGCTGAACGCACCGCAAGTCGGACAATGCTGCTTCGCCGACAGAATGTTGTGCGCGCACTGAAACTCAGTTTTATTTTGCGAAAAAAACACGTAATCAGCTAATAAATAACGCAATTGCCAACGATCGCTGAGATTCAGTATGAAAAACTTCATTCTAGAAACAATAGGAAAATTTTATGAAACGAAACATAGCCTAGCTATAATTGAAAATCCTACTCATCAATTTCTTCCTTGAGAAATGGCTTCTTACATAATTTATGGAAAAAAAATTCCAAGTGGGTCCTTTGTTTTTTTTAATTAATGACTGAACTAGCTCCACAAGAGCATGACTGGACCGCTGGTTAACCTGAGTATGGAATCGATGCCGACACTTGAGCGTAGTGACCGCCTTGGTGTCATGCTGCGGCAACTTGATCCCGCAGTAGCACACATCATTCGGCTGTTGTTGTTGAGAGCTGCCGCCACTCGTCGGAGTCGCCGGCGGTGGCACATTCATTTCCGATGTTGAGCTCGGTGTCGCCGCCAATTGTTGCTGCTGTTGTTGTTGTTGCCAATTACTCGTAATCTGCAAGAACAAAACAATATATTATTTATTCTAACGTACAACTTTCGACATTCAGTTTACTGACACAGTTGAATGCACCTGCTAACGCTATGTTGATGAATAAAACTGCCCTGAAACCATTAGTTCTCGGGAATCTTGAAAAAAAAACTGGAGTGATTGTTTTTCATAATCAGTGCGTGAACGAGGAGACTACTGACTAAATATTAAGAGAATGCAACTGGAAAAAATTCGATAATCAAAATCAGTCGAAAAAAATGTAGGATTTCCGAGATGATCACCGAGCGGAGTGGAACGGCAACACAAAACACGGAAATCAAGACGTCACTTTCGCCACGCTGCGAAACATCGGTTACAGAAACCAAATAGACCGATGCATAGAGGCGTGTCCTGATTTCTCTTATACGTTTAGTTGGCTACTGAATACGATCAGAGATCATAAGCTAAGACTTGAGAGAATATCAACGACGCATTCTAACCCTCTTTTCGATGAATTGCATCACGCCGTTGACCACATCGGCCGCTGTCATGTTCTTGAAGGACCGTTGCGGCAACGACGATCGGTACACGTTGAGCATTTCCCGCAGCATATCACTGCAACACAAAAAACTTTTGTGTAATTCAAACAAATAAACAAACCCAATCAGGACCACACGAAATGAGAACGGAACGAAAAATCTGTTTCCGACTTTTAATATTGAAATTGTGGTGAAAAAAGTCATTGAATGACAACAACGACAACCAACATGTTGATAGTGGGGTATAGATTGCGCAGTGTTTCCAACACCATCTCCAGGTTGCGCGCCCGTTCGTTGTGCGCCCCGATTGGACTGCTGTTGCGAGAATCGATCACATAGGATGACTGAAAATTGAAAGCACCAATCAATGTTCCGTTAATACTGGCATAGTCTCAGCACGGAAATCAAATTTCATTCCAAAGTTTTGATTCTGCATGAAAACACGTTAAATATTTCACACTATAATCAAATACGACAACAAAACTCTCGTGCAAAATGGTCAGAGTTAAAAAGCAATCACATGTTTCTTTGATTAGTTGGATCAATTCGAATAATGTAGGTATGCTCATCATTCCATTTTGCATTTATATAACACGGAGGCATTAGTTAGCCTAAGATGTAAGTCGAACGCCTCCGCTGGTGTATAACACTCTAACTTAGATCAAATTTTATTCCACGGAACTGGTAAATACAAATAAAACGAAAACTCACGGGTGCGTTCATACCACCCGTACTATTGCTGGGAGCGGGCGGGTAGCAGCCCCATCCGATCGCCCACTGTTGTGTGGGTCCACCGGCACCCTGTTGTTGTTGTTGCTGTTGTTGGTTACCTGAACAAACTAATCTTATTCGCAATTGATTTTACCGGAATTCCCGATTTTCTGCATGTTTAATTAGATATGAACCACATATCAGGTGGATTTCAGATTGAGATTCACTTCTTTGAACTAACGTAGTGAAATGGCTGATCAAGCATAACTTACACGAGTTCTCATAGGGTGTACGAATGAGGGGTTTATCGTCAGATTATAGTCGGAACAGACCGCGGTTATAATCATTGAACTCGCTATTATACGTGCTGCACGCTGTTTTTTCGTGACCAGGGTTTGAAATTCAGGTTTGAACGATGGAAATATTATAAGTGATTCTGGCGGAACAAATCCGAATAAAGAGCGCATTTTTTGTTTGAGTCGAGTGACAGTTGACTTGACATGACTCGACAGGAGTAGAGTTACATTCCGGTAGGCTAACAATACCTTGAACTAGAAATTAATAAAAAGTATTTCCTACCTGTCGAGGAATGGGGTCCGTTTTGTTGGGGCGGCGGCTGGGCACCATGCGGTGGTGGAGGCATCATGCCGTGTTTAGCTGCCGTTGCAATGCCATTGGACTGTACCGTGCCACCACCGGCATTACTGCCCGCGCCCCACTGATCGTATATCGACGCCATACCCGACATTCCAGCATGACCTGCAACCAATTACCAGAATAATGATCAAGTTATAAGTTACCGTTAAAATTTAATCATCACAATAATTAATAAAATGTACATGATAATCCCGTCGAGTCACCGTCATACGGGTACCCAAAGTTGAGGATAGCCATTATAATTCTATCAGCACGCTGCGAAACTCCAATAATAGGTGAAAACATAACGGAGCATTAGGCGTGCATTTCTCACAGTTACAATAATCTTTTATGAAATTTTTTGCGGTATTTTTTTATTGCAGTTAACCGTTTTGAAGATGTGGTGCCGTGGCAGATGTCGGGGGCGCAGCACCGAATTGAGATAAGCTACCGGAGACGGGCACACCGCCGCTACGATTCGCCTGCCCACTGAACAGCTGATCGGCGACCGCCTGACTATCCCACAGACTGAACCCGTTCGACATACCGCCAGCTGATGAGGGCGGCGGTTGGTGCATGTGACGGGCGTGCTGAACAAACAATATTATGTACATATTTAGGTTAAACAAAAAAACAAAGGCCGAACCCATTATTAGTATAGTCGGGTGGTTCTATGTCAAGCTAGGCACATACGTCAGTTTGTGTTTCTGATTACATAAAATCAGTCGGAAATGTTTTACGATTTCGCGGACAAAAATTCAAATGTATGTCTACATAAACATCATCCGAATGCAGCATGACATCAGTATTCAGAGTATGTAAAAAAACAATTGGCCCAATTGTTGTTTTTTTCCCTTGTTTTTCCTTGCTTATTTTTTTCGAACGAACTTGAAAAACATAGAAAACTTCAAAATTTCTACGAAAAAATAATGCCGAAATTTATTGTTTTTCGGCATTGGCAAAAATTCAACATTGAAAGGGTAAGAGATAATCGCTATGATCCACCAATCCGCCGGGTTCGGGTACTAAAATTTTTTCGGCTTTGTATTTTGGGATGGAAATAAAAGCAAACTGTTATTGTGGTGATTCGATTTGTCATCAACTCATCATTAAACACTTTCGGCCAATTTTTTTACTGCAAATCAAATCTGAAATGACGTTTAGACTCTCATCCATGCTCGGGTACTCTTCTAATCAAGAGTTTTGAAATGTATCTTTCGAACTGAAAGATACATCTGGCAAACGCACAAAATTTGAAATGTATCTTTCGAACTGAAAGATGTATCTTTCAGTTCGAAAGGTACATTTCAAATTTAGTGCGTAGGTACATTTCAAATTTAGTGCGTTTGCCAGATGTATCTTTCAGTTCGAAAGATACATTTCAAATTTTGTGCGTTTGGTGGACGGAAATGTTGAAAATCGGCCTGCAAAAAATTTACCATGTAAAACTTTTGCCTTTTTCGCACAAACAACACACACACAAACAACCGTAGGCGCTTTTTAAGAAACCATCGTGAATCAAAGAGAAAAAAACAAAACAAAACGGTCTATTTGTTTTTTTTCCTTGTTTTTTTTATTTAACATACTCTGTCAGTATTTCAGCGAAAAATTCACCTTAAAGATCAGAATCTGGTCAATCGACAAGTTTGTGCTCGTAGAAATCAAGAAAAAACAGCTATGAATACAATCTAGCAGCTTGATGATAAATACAGTGGTAATACACACCTGTTGTAATGCGGCGAGTGTGGCAACGGATGGTGATGGTACGCCGCTGGTATGACTGCTCGCCGCGTTTGACGCCACAAGACCGGCATTTTGAGATGACTGGTGGTAGACGGCCGTCGAGCTATTGGACATGGCTGGCGGACCGGCCGGCATCGACGACTGGCTGTTGGCCGACGCCGGTAGTTGAATGGCCGACATCTGCACGTGCTAAACAGTATTTATTAATGACAATAATAGCATCATTTTTCTAGTTTTCTTAACTGGACTAGAAAATTTTCAGGGTGTAAGAATTGAACTGTTTGGGAAAAAGTTAGATGACATTTCATGTCACAACGCACATGCCGGAGGTATGTAAATCACACCATTCTCTACCCCGCTAATTTTCATGACGTTAAAAGTTGGAAACAAAAAATGTTCTACATAAATAACTGTAAATGGGAATAACGGAACGGACCGGCGATTGTTGCATGCTGCTGTTGCTGGCCGAGTCGGCAACGAGTGGCGACTGTTGACTACTGGGGCCACCAGTTGGACCATTGGACATGGCCGTAGCCGGACGGGCACCGATGGGCGCCAGTGGTGGCTTGTTGGGGGTCTCTTGCGTGCCGGACGCCGTATTTGACGAGGCTGTCGGCGTCTGACTCGGCGGTGTCACCGATTGTCCTTGGCTAGATGAGGACGTGGCTCCGGACTGAAAACGTAAAATGGCAAATAACTTTTTTTAAACAGGAGTCAGCTGTTTAGAATGATGTAGAACCTGCTAGTTAGATTGAAAATTTTCCATATCAGTTAGTTAAAAAACACGCAATTTCAATTATTTACATTAAAATAACTATATCCAACACATCTGCAGCAGCCGTGCATTGGTGGCCAACAGCTACTGTAACGGTTTCAGTTGGACAATGGTTTGCTATAGGCGAAGATGACAACCAAGCAGGTGGTATGGTTGACCAAATCTTGTGGTATAGCTCGCCGAAGAAAATAGCCAAGTTGATTTCTATGCAAAAGTGTTTCATTTTGAGGCAACCCTTTTTTGTAAAGCTCCCATACGCTATATTAGCCTGATCTACACATACCTGATATCGGTTAGTCTCGGTGGCACTGGTGGATGCAGCGGCCTGCTGCGCCTGTTGCTCGCGGTTGAGCATGCTGATCAACTGCTGAGAGGGTTTGGGTGGAGGCGGCGGTTTCGGCACTAGAACAAGTTAAAATATTCATAAAACACCACAATAATCAACAACTTAACGTGCTATTGTTGAAGATGAAGTACAGATGTCAGTCAAGCTGTTGATCACACAATTAAACGTCCTGGAAACTTTTTACAATCTCGCGGACACAAATTTCAAATGTATGTCTACAAAAGCATCATCCAAATGTACCGTCGTGGCATAATTTGGAAAGCGACATGGCACTCACCTTCCAACGTGGGTAAAGCTGCCAGCTGCTTGCCATTGCGCACTGAGTCCATCTGATGGACAAAGTCGTTCTTGGCTGTTGAGAGCATGGCCGAGATCTTCGTCTTTGTGTCCGTCCATTCGGTCAGCGTTGATTGCACCAGTTTGGCCTCGTCGAACCGCTGTGCCGTCGAATACCTGTAACAAATCAGACCGAATTATTTCCAATCGGGGGCATTGAAACAATTAAAATTGACGTGTGCTCGAGTTAGTCACATGATCTCCATGTCAGTTTCGGTTTCCAGGATAGTTGTTAGATTTTTTATAAAACCCATACCCCTTGGAGTTTTTTTTATAGTTTCCTTCCACTGTTCTTTTCTCCAACTTTCAAGAGTAACCGCTTATGTTTTATAACTATAAACACACGGGCACGAGCCTTATTCATAAAGAATAATCAAGGCCGAAAATGCGACAAGAGAAAAACTACTGTGAAAAGTGTATTTAGTATTCTCATGTAAGAACGGAACGTACAAAACAACACTCAAGGAGTTGAATGTTATACCTCAAAATTTAAACAAAAACGTTACAGTACAGATGATAATAAAATGATGCATACCTCTTATGTTCGCCCTCCCAGTGCTTGATGTTGGCTGAGCAGTCATCGGCGGCGCGTTGCAGCACCTTGAGACCGATCTCCAACTTGAACTCGAGAAGGTTCACCTCGGCTTTCTTGGCGCGTTCGATGGCTTCGCGCAACGACGCGTTCGTCTGCTTTCGCTCCTGTTCGTGCCGATTCTCCATCTTGCGCATGGCGTTCGTCTTCTCTTCGAGCTGATTGTTCAGGCGCTCAATGTCCGATGAGGCAGACGATAGATCCTGCAAACCATACATACTAACCAACTTTTTCGACATCAAATGGTTTTTCGATTTGGTTCGTCGACTTTTTCATTTTCACCATATTATTTCCGTTCCGAAAAAATAACAATAAAATTTGGACACCATTTGTATATTATGTGCCCAACACATCTGCAGCAGCTATGCATGGTTGGCAAGTATAGCTACTGTAACGGTTTCAGTTGGACTGAGTTCACTATGGGCGAAGATGACAACCAAGCAATCGATATGACTGACCGAATCTTGTGGTATAGCTCGCCAATGCCAATACATTTACACTAAACACCCTTTGATTGTACCAAGAAACTTTTTGCTTCTTAAATAATTAAATCTGACACAACACCACCCAAATGGGCGTCAGACATGAAATTATTTTGTGCATTAAAAAATAAAATAAAAAAAGAGTTGGAATAATGAGATAAAAAATTTCACCTGTTGCAGCTGTTTCTTCGTATCGATGAGTGACTGTGTTTCGCGTTGATGCCGTTTCGACTCTTCCACGTTCTTCTTGAGTGCGTTGGCAAGCTCTTTCTCCAGTTGCTCGATGCGCTGCTGCAGGTCGTAGTTGTCGGCCGACGTTTGCGTTTCCGCTTTCAGCCGTTTTTCGAGCTTTTTGATTTCGGCTTTGCGTTCCTTGACCTGAGCGTTGAGCCTGAAAGTGAAAATCACTGTGAGCTCAACTTATCAAATAAAGGTTAATGTTACTTACTTCAATTCCAATATTCCAAAAAAAATCGTGTTAACTCATTTCAAAACTGAAAGTCTTAGCAATTGAAATCCTTAGAAATGTGTTGATTATCGTACGACTTATGCCCAACACATCTGCAGCAGCCGTGCATGGTTGGCCAGCAGCTACTGTAACGGTTTCAGTTGGACAATGATTTGCTATAGGCGAAGATGACAACCAAGCAGGTGGTATGGTTAACCAAATCTTGTGGTATAGCTCGCCGGGGGAATACACTATGAAAGCTAACAGAGTATCATACGATTAACAAATCAATCTTGATTTGAAATACTTGCTGCATTATTTCAATTTCAAGCTTCAATATCATACATTACAGTAATAAGCCGCTGACGTACCTCTCAGAACGTTCATTGGCTTGATCAACTTGAGCGCGCAGCTGCTTGTTGGCCTTGATGAGCTTCTGCTCCTCCTTGTAGTGCCTGTCGCACTCATCGGCAAGCTCCTTTCGACAAGTCATCGTCTGCTTCTCAATGTCCTACAATACAAGTACCAATCATCAGCTGAAGAAAAAGCCAAAGACATGTATGAAGGTTTGATATTCCGTCTTTGTATACTGCGATAGAAAACGGTTATAACGCGGACGTATTTTGTACCCGTGAAGTGTCAGTTTGAAATTAATCACACGTAATTCAATCAATAGTGAAATCGAAAGAACATGTTCAAATGTATGTCTACAATAACATCACACACTATCACGTTAGTCACTCGCATTGCGTCATATTTTGAAATCCTTACGTTATTAACAGTGAACCAAATAAAACTTTTGCTCGTTGGAGCTTGCAAAAAAGAGTTTCATCGAAATTATAAACCATTTTTTCAAACGAACCTTCATGCGCTTCTCCACCTTCTTTACGGTCTCCGCCAGTCGAGTGGCCTCGCTCTGTTCAATCAGCTGCGAGTACTTGCTGACCAGCTCTTCCGCCTTACTCTCCACAATCTTAAAAAAACATTGTACAATAGAATGGAACACATAACGTAAATGAATCAGCTAGAAATATTGTGAAACTGTTGCAATATATACTATAAAGCCAGCAAACACCAAACGTTTTATAGTAACCTGTTTTGCGTGCTTGATGAGCGTGTACTCTTCCTCCGAATAGTCGTGCTCCAGGTTCTGCGCGTTGAGCAGTGGCGTGCGAGGAGAGCTCGGTGGTGCCGGCGGCTGATCTGCCGATTTCGTATTGCAAGCTGAAATTATTTCAGTTTCAGCCAGGGGTGGGCCGGGTTTTTTGGCACTTTGCAGGGGGTGGGGGGGGGGGGGGGTAGCCGACAGAAAATCCCATTTTACCCGACCTGTCCGAAAAGTGGGGGGGGGTAAGGTCGGGTGGGGGGGGGGGGGGGGTAGAAAAAAAATTTGTTCGCATCAAACGCTTGTTTTTGCTAAAAAATCTTCTATTATATGGTATAAACATAACATATACCGGTTTTTTCAGGTTTTAACCAAGAAAATTAACCCAGAAAACGTGTTTCTTCGAAAAAAAAATCTTACAGCCAGAAAATTTTGAAAAATGAGCCTCAAAATCGAGGTTTTGAGGCCGATTTTCTCAAAAATTTCGAGTAGGGGGGGGAGGGGGTAGGCGACCTAAATTTTTGTCTAGGGGGAGGGGTAGGCTACCCGCCGACCCTGAAAAGTGGGGGGTAAACCCCCCTACCCCCCCCCCCCCCCTGCGGCCCACCTCTGGTTTCAGCAACATAAAACAGAAACAATCATGTTGAGTTCATCGATAATATATTCGAGGTCTGTGGGAACTGGTAGTGCGACCTCTTACAGTGAAGTGCTTTTAACTCTTTTTCCCGACTGCATTGGAAGCAAGGGGTAAGTATAAATGATAGTTGCCTCTCTGGTATCACACCACAACCAACCCCAACCGGCAGTGTCGTTGTCTGTACTCGTGTTGGACGTTGTTTTCGAGATGGGCGGTGTTACGTCACCGGCGTCCACGGTCGCCGTTGCGCTGTTGGCATTCGTGCTGCCGCCATCGTTGTTGCTACTGCCACCGTCTTTACTAATGTTGTTGTTGTTATTGGCATTGGTTGTCGTTGTTGTGTCAGCGGCGCGTATCGCCAAATCCACTACGTCCGTATCGGGAGGCGTCAGGTCGCCGGGCAGCTCGATTATGTCCATAGCTGCAGATAAAAGGATGAAATTACAATCAATACATTTCCTTGAAACGCCCCCTAATCGGTTGATAATACATTCAAAGAATTCCGAGTATTTCAGGTAGAAATCATTGACAATGAAATGGCTGATCGGACCTGGAAAATTGAGAATTGAGAAAACTCAGGAATTTTGAAATGTATGTCTAAGTCGGCAACCGTACTACATTTAGGTCTTTTGTGTCTAGATCTAATTCTCCGACGTCTATTTAGAGAAACGACAGAGCAGTATGAGCCAGAGCTGAATTTCACTATGGGCTAGTTTCTATACACGATACGAGATGGTTGATCTGCGAATCGTGCCTTATTCGGTAGCCAGGAAATTTGCAATGTCGGAAACAAGCCAAACAACAAATGCAACTGTCACTAACTGGCATTGGAGTCCATTAAGCCGACCGGGGGTAGTTGATGGCCGACTAGAGCACCGTCTTTGACCACGCGATGATTGGCCTCTCGCAGCGCCGTTAGATCAAAATCCAGGCCAGGATGAACCTGCACCAGAAAATACAAAATCGATTCAACATGAAATTAAAACGTTACGTTATTTTTATTTAACTAGCTTGATTTCCGGAGTCTCGTTTTTTTTCAATTAACAAACCGTGTTTTCTCTTTAAGTTCAGAATTTTTAGTACGGGTGAGCATTATTACAAAGGGCAGTTGAATGTTCAAGTCGGCAACCGTAGTACATTTATTAGTTTGTGTCTAGATATAATTCTCCGACGTCTATGTAGAAAAACGACAGAGCAGTATGAGCCAGAGCTGAAATTCACTATGGGCTAGTTTCTATACACAATACGAGATGGTTGAACTGCGAATCGTGCCTTATTCGGTAGCCTCGATAAATATTTAGAAATTAAACATGTTAGAATTTTATCTAATTATTGATGGTGTACAGAAGATAGAGACGCAACACAACAGACCTCTCCGTCCTGTGCGAGATGAACGAGTCGTTCGAGGGTATCGCGTATGCTGTCCAACGATTGGCGTGACTCCTGCGTTATCAGGTCGAGCAGCTCTGCCTCTTTTTCGGCTGACCATCGCGGCACTTTGGTGCCCAGCGCCGACTCGATTTCGTCCATTGAACCCGCAGACTGAAAATAATAACAAAATTGCTTGCTGGAGAATTGGTACATCATTTCCATCAGCAGAGTATAAATAGATCAGGAATAGTAGTTGGTAAATCGCAGTGAAATTTTCGATGGGAGAGTTCTCATAGGGTGTACGAAAAAGGGGGTTATCGTCAGATAAAGTCGGAACAGACCGCGGTTATAATCATAGAACTCGACACTCAGCGTTAATAAAACAGTACCGTAATTACATAAACAAGAACAGCATTCATTTTTTTAGTCTGGACACAAACCGATAAGGATTGTTGATTCTTTTTAGCGAGATCCCAAGCGGCTTTTTGCGAGAGCGCCGTCACCTGCGATGCCGTCTTGGTGATCGCGTTCGCGCTGTTGCTCTTGACAGCCGACGCCTTGACGGCCACCGGTTCGGTCTGACAGGCCATCTCTGATGTTTCCCTGAGAAAAGGTTTTTTTGAATTCCGTTATTAAACTTAACGACGATAACATGAATTTTGGGTAAGCGAATGCATGTATTCCCATCTAATAAAGTATGTTCAACAAACTTGCTGATAATGGTTTCAAGCTGCTCTTGAATGCATGAATCGCACAGCTCGTCATCGTCATCCTCTGCTTCACTAGCGCTGCTGCACTCGGCCGACTGCCCATCACCCTCTGTGCGCTTACACGCCTGAAACTTTGATACCCGAATTAAAGCAGTAGCAGAATTTGTAAAACCACATATGCCATACACAGTAAAAACGGATCAGAATGAACTCAAACGCTTCATAAAATCGGCTTCGGTTACCTACGACTGAATTGAGTTGTCAGAGAATCAATTCGTTTTCACGAGTGAGCAAGGCACACTTCAAGAAAAAATTAGAGAAATTTGGTCATCATCCAACTCATCTCTTCATCATATGGACAAAACCAATAGCAATTACTGACGCAAATTGTAACCTTATTCTCGTCGTTTTCATCATTGACAATGCCGCGCCTGTCCTTCTTAGGCGTGCCCTCCTTGACCGGCTGTTTCGTGACTGCGTCGGTGGCGTTTTTGTTGCTGTTACTCAGCTTCTTCTCCGTAACGGCCGGCGACTTTTCTGTCGTTTTCTCGTCCTTCTTATCTTTGTCTGCAATTTTTTTTATTATCAAGAATTCATCGAGACGGTTTAGTTGGGTTGTTTTGTTAGTTTAAACATTATTAAACTTTATATGTGCCCAACACATCTGCAGCAACAGGGCATGGTTGACCGGTCAGGTACTGTAACGGTTTCAGTTAGACTGATTTATTTTGGCGAGTTCGACATGCAAAAGGCTGATATACAGAATTCAGACTTGCCATACAGATCGCCAATTAAAAACAGAGTAAATTCTAGATCTATGATAATGTAAAAATAAAATAGCCAAAAAAATACACGCGTCATGTAATAATATACAGATCGCCAATTAAAAACAGAGTAAATTCTAGATCTATGATAATGTAAAAATAAAATAGCCAAAAAAATACACGCGTCATGTAATAATAATCATATTTGAATCGTAATAATCCTGTTCGAATAAACTATCCTATTCGAAAGCAAATAACCCATAGGGCATAAGGCACGAGAAAAGAAAATGCAAGAGCAGGAGACAGCTGTTAGCCGATAATAAACATTGATGTGTCGTGTGTCCCTTATTATTTTTCCCACAACACAATTTTTTGAATAAAACATGGCGTACCTTTCTCGGCGGTCTTAGCCTGATTGGCGGCATTGGTGGCCAGATTGCCTGTCAACGCCTGCCTCAACGCGTTAAGATTCGCCGTCGCGTCCTCGTCGTTTTCCCCAATCACCGTTTTGCCTAAATCGATCAGCATTCTATTATACAAATAAAACTTGACGGGAAGATTTAATAACGGAGTTGATCCTACTTCAGCAGTTGCATACTCATTTAAAAGATCAAACAAAATTTTCCATAGATCAATTTCCCTAATTAGATGGTAGTTTCTACCTAATTTCTGCTTATTTTAAATGTAATCGCCGTCCTTTAATGTCTATCAAAACAGTCTGGCTCTCGACCAAAGGCTCACCTTTTTCGATCCTCTCAATAGACTGTTTCAGCTTTTGCTCAATCAGCTTCTGTTTTTGTACTTCTAGTTCGTCCTTGCACTGGGCGTCCTTGTCCTTGCAAAACTTGAGCGCCGATTGGTTGACCTCGATGGCCTTGTCGATCAGACCGCGTGACGATTGCAAATCCGCCAGACGCATGTAGTCTTGTATCTTCTTGCAGAAACCGTCATACGTTCTGCAAATAACATTTTGATTTTAATTGCTGGTACTTGCAGAAACTGTCATACGTTCTTCAAATAGCATTTTGATTTTAATTGCTGGTCTGGTACTAAAAATCTAAGAATTTGATTACAACATCATGCTGAGCTGAGGATACCAACATCAAGCTGTAAAATTTTACATTAAAAAAACTAACAAGACGTTTTTCGGCGGATCAGCCTTAACGAAGACTTCAAGGATGACCTTGTCGTCCTTGATGTAGCCCTGCGCTTCGTCCAAGATGTCCTAAAAATTATGAAACGTTGAAACTGATGATAAATTACTGGCATTGCCTAGTAGAGCAACGACATTTTTTTATTCTTTTATGAAAAAGTTATGATCGCGTTTCGCATCGAGTTGTCAGGTGCTAATTGTTGTTTTCACAAAGAGCGCGCTAGTGCCCTATCAAGGAAAAGATTGGAAATAATCATCATCCAACTCGAGCTTGTTATGAAACAAAAACGGATAATAAGACGAACATGAATGTAGAAAAAAGTCGAGATTTCATCCGATAAATTTGCAATTTAAATATTATGTAGGATTAGATTAAAAATATGCTGTTATGATGAAGGAAACCTACCGCCCACGTCATGAAGCACGAATAGCCCCAGTCATTCTCCTTGGCCGTATACGTGTGGTTCGTCTTACGCGTGAAGTTGGGCACACCCGACTTTTGCGATATCAACCGCAGCTCTGCCGACGCCTGGCACGACCACGAACTGAACACAAAATGTCATGTTAGTATCAGTATTGTATTTAAGCAAATATGCAAATTATTTACAGCTACTTTGGTGTCTCTATGACCTTAGATTTTTACTTGTCTCCCTTAATGAGATGAAAAAAACTAGCCAATGGATATAATAACACAATAAATCGAGTTGTCAGGTGCTAATGTTGTTTTCACGAAAAGCAGGTTACCGCCCTTTCAAGAAAAGATTGGAAATGATCATCATTCAACTCGTGGAATAAAACCGAAAACATAGTTGTTGCTGTTGGTATGAATAAATCACCGAAAATGTTATATGCCACTAAAAAATATTGTAGAGATACAAAAATACTAAAGTACACATAATACTACATGTACAGGGTGTCCCATTTAAAAGTCACGTTTTGTTTTAGCTGCAATTTTTGTGAAACTTAACCAATTTTAAAGTTTTATGCGGCATATGATAAAAAAATGTTGACAAATTTTTCTGGCGCATAAAAATTCAAAATCGCATGATTATAACAATTTTTATGCTAAATCTACGAAAGTCCCTTATTTTCGCCAAAAATCGTCAATTTATTCCTGTTTACGCACATAAATAAGAATTTATTGAAATCTCCTGACTAATGTTATCACTATAAGGTAACCAGTGCTTGAAATACAGGTGAAACATACCAGAATACGCTCATTAAATCCTTAACATGATCACCACCCCTTCAGATGCACAGTTTCAAACGATGCGCGTGCTCTGGATATGATTTCTCATATTTGGCCTCAGCTCTGTAAAAGGTAGCTCGAAGCTTATCGAAACTCAAAATTCTAAGATCCCATTGCTTTAAAAACATCAATATTCATCTAAGAAGGAACTAAAAGAGATTATGTCCGTGCAGATTATGAAGAATTTTGACCAAGTCATCATCCCTTTAGTTCAAGTGAGGGCAAATGTGAGGAATCACATTCAGAGCATGCGCATGGTTGAAAACTGGTATATAAAAGGGGTGGTGATCATGTGGATGATTTAGATGGCTTATTCTGGTATGTTTCACTTGTATTTCAAGTAGTGGTTACCTGATTGTGATAACATTAATCAGGAGATTCCAATAAACTGTTATTTATGTGCGAAAAACAGGAATAAATCGACGATTTTTAATGAAAATAAGGGACTTTAGAAGATTTAGCATAAAAATTGGTATAAACATGCGATTTCAAAATTTTATGCACCAAAAAAATTTGTCATGAATTCTTCATTATATGACGCATAAAACTTTGAAATCGCTCAACATTCACAAAAATTATTGCAAAAACAAAACGTGACTTTTAAATGGGACACCCTGTACATACACCCGCAATGCAACTGTAAAATGAAAAAAAAACTGAACGTACTCCGAGTAGGCGTCCGGACAGCATTGGAGGAAGAAACCAAGACATTTCTGTGTGCCCTTCTTCTGCATGACGTGCTGCCGAGGCATCACCATTATCTTCCAGGGCACATTGTTGATTGGCACGCCCGGACCACGTACCGTATCCGTCATGTTGTGGAAATTCTTGATCATCAACCGCAGCGTTCCCTCCGGCTTTGACCCATCTGAAAAATACCAAACTTTAATATGAATCCTACTGGTATATACCCAATCCGTGACTGGGTGTCCGTACTGTATTGTCGACTGGCATACTTACGGGTTACGGTATTATGTAATTGATGGTGGATTTTATCATAAATTAATATGAACTAAGTGAACAAAATAATATTTTTTTATGTAAAAAGTCGAGTAAGCATGACAGTATTTCATTAAAGCATGACACATTCTCACATATCATCGATCGATATGTCCTAATGATAACATACCATCGCCAATAATAAGTTATGACTCATGAGTTGTCAGTGAATCAAAGTGGTTTCATGAAAACAACCACAAGTTGCAATTCAAGAAAAAATTAGAGAATTCTGTCATCATTCAACTCATTGGGAAACTCGGTCAGCAGATACAGTCGAGATCAAGATAAAGCGAGGGCCATCAATGAAACGTGCAATTACAGTAATGAAGCTCAAGGAAGCTCAGTAAAAGGACTTTGAAAAAACATTGCCGAATAGAATAGACCAATCCACAGAGCAAAAAATATATAAAAAGTAAACCAAAATGCGCCAGAAGATTGTTATTAACCGTTCTTCTGAGGTGACGCCACTGTTTTGGAGCAGTTGGCCTCCCCAAGATCAGTGAACAAGCCGGCGTTGTCTGTTTGACATGCCACGTTGACCCGACGAAACTGACGCAGATGGTGCTCGCAACATGAGCTCTCTGTAATTAGAAATTTTAGGTTTATTCCTTACAATGGTGATTAATAGAAGTGAGAACACAGTTTCTTGTCGTTGATTTGACTCAGCCGAGACAATCTACATAACATAAGCATATATCGCACGAAAGTTACACGCACCGTGCAACAATGCACCAAGCAAAAATCCCTCAGTGAACTACATACATTTCTTGTATAAATGAAGTGTGTAGACTTTCAAATTTCATTCTAACATGACAACATGTAATCAAACTTGAGAATTCATAACTACTTTACATATTGAATGAATAAACAATGGAAACCAACTGTTCCTGACGGTCGTACCCGATGATTTAACGATGTTATGACAGTCTTTATGATCACCTGAAATAGAAGTATATTATTAGCATGATAATAACAATAAATAAACAAATCATTTGATGTTAATAGAACTCAGCAATGAAACACCAACCGCCATTCTCGTCTTTGCATTGAGTGGAAACGCCGCTCGTTTTCGTATTATTCACCATATTTAACAACATGCAATTAGATAGAATTTATATGGCTATAGTATTTCTGAAAGCAGATTCATTATTATAATTTAAATATCCTGTCAATTACATTGATTCAACCTAAAATCACCGTTCAAACGAAGATGCCCGATGAGTTCGGGTGAGGTTGAAATTCAACCGTTTTCGGTGCGATTTCAAAGGTTCAAACCCTTGTTGTTTGATTCCATACTTCTACCTTGTGTACTACAATGATTTTAGTAATAACCCTGAATAAATATAATTTAAATAAAATAATAATCAGCCTATTTTTAACGCCCCCTTGCCGTTCGTTTTCAGCGTGAGCTTTGTGAAATCAACCTACAGTAACTCAGACGCAAACCATTTCAAATGGGTTACGGTATACAACCGCCTGCACATCACGGATGCATTAGGTGTCGTGCCAGACATTCTGGTTAGCGCAGAGCGGGGCTCGATCGTGGATAACGGGGGACTTACACCAGTTTTGGAACAAAATTATGTATGTCATTTCCTGTCACAGTTACTCTAAGTGGAAACAATGTTTGCTTAACTATGAGAAAGTTTTACATTTGCTTGTATATTATCCCGATTAGGTGAGTTGTTTGGGTCATCCGCTCTGGCCTCTGGTTCTGGGCTATGATGCTGTGGCATGCCAGGGCCCTAGTATAGTGTGGTGCCAGCAGTATATATACCCGCACTGCTGTCGGCACCGCACACAGACGACCACTCCCTTTATGACTGTAATATGTTGTGCATCAGAAGCAGTCGTAGTCTGGTAATGTAAACTTATATTTAGCTAGCAAGGATTTTGAAATATATATTTAAAAAAAAATACATGAATTCACGAATTTCATGAGAAGATTAATTTTTACCAGAAATGTGGTATTATATTCTTACACGTTTAGCGGGAACTCATCACATGGGGCAGGCAATATGGCAACTCAATTAGAATCGTCCGATTGTGGGCAACGGTAAATTTTGTAAAGAAAAGGAATGAAAATTAGTAACCACTGGCGGACGAGCCAAACCTCCAAAGGGAGGGGAATCTTTCCAAAGAGGTTATAGAATGTCGTTTATAGAAAATAATATTTTCTAAACGAGTAATTTTCTTTCTTTGACTATAAGTAATCTGGGAAGATAAGAATTATCAATCTGCTCGCCCGATGTGGCTGTGATGTGAGTTTTTTTTAATTTATTGCAGTTATATCACAAAGCTAAGAAAATTGCCAGCTTCTAAAAAAATTTTGAAATAAAACACTTTTGAAAGTCACAATTTTTATTAGTTAACAGCTATAGTTCATAAATTTAACTCATCATCACAAAACTATACAGATGAAATGAAATAAAATATGGTTGATGTAGCAGTGCGTATCGAAGACGTTTAATATCATCAATAAAAAAGCAAGCAAACCCAGAAATCACAGAGCAATACAGTGCAGTAACTTGTAAAGATTGGTAAAAGTACGTAATTTTTCAGTACTTCTATAATTGGAATGTATGGCAGCATAGAGGCAAGTCAGTACAAGCAATGATAAATACAAACATCCGTTTAGATATTATAAGTAAACAGTTACGTAATTAAGACGCTGAATCGAGAAGCGAACCCTTTTCGACACTTTATAAAACTATTTCATGCTTAGAACTCGGAACAATTTTGGAAACAAACTTTGGCAGAACCCATCCTAAGTGTTTCATACCTTTTTCAGGAAAACCGTAAACCGAGATAACATACCAGGAGGAATGGAGCCCGTTCAAATTCAGTATCTCGATCACTTACAATTACAAACGATAGATTATCATGCAACGAACGAGTACGTAAGAAGGCGCGGCGGAACAGTCACCGACTGAACAATATAGAAAGCACAGTGGTCGGAAGGTTGCTTATTATAAATCTTAATTCGTATGTACATAATTCGATTCGCTTACGAACCTGTTGAAAACAGCATCTCTACCCAAGGCAACATGGCCCGACCGACCACGTGTCCGGTAAAAAAATAATCGCTTTAGTTTGCTTTGAACAATGAGAATGAAAAAAAATCAATTGTGAACATGACAACAGATACGGAACGTCGAGTCTC
>OZ038446.1:22637535-22685423 GCA_964036265.1 Daptonema setosum
AATACATGAATAGTCGAATGACACGTTTACTCGCTCACTTAATTTGAAGAAACTGTAAATAAATATTGTTGATGAGCTTCAAATGTAATTAAAGTAGGCCCAATTCGAGCCGTCTGCCGTATGATTCAACAACTTAAACATTTGTTTTCCTCAGAACTTAAAAGTTTCATAGTTGAAAGTGTCAAGGAATACAAATTCATCTACCTGTGGCAGAAATATGTCAGGATCGGGCTCTTCAATTCGTGGTTTTCGAATGGTGGCATCGCCATCGGTGGGTGGGGCACGACCCAACGGCAACGGGAACGGCGGGAACTCTGCAATTGTTTAACAGCATGTCAAAAGCAATAACAACAACAACAACAACAACAACAACAACAACAACAACAACAACAACAACAAAAATAACAACAACAACAACAACAACAACAACAACTTCAATAACCACAACAACAACAACAACAACAACAACAACAAAAACAACAACAACAACAACAACAACAACAACAACAACAACAACAACAACAACAACAACAACAACAACAACAACAACAACAACAACAATTTCAACAACAACAACAACAACAGCAACAACAACAGCAACAACAACAACAACAACAACAACAACAACAACTTCAACTTCAACAACAACAACAACAACAACAACAACAACAACAACAACAACAACAACAACAACAACAACAACAACAACAACAACAACAACAACAACAACAACAACAACAACAACAACAACAACAACAACAACAACAACAATTTCAACAACAACAACTTTAACAACAACAACAACGAACCCGTCGATGGTGCCTCAGTGGTGGGTATCCTGACAATGGGTCGTGGTCTTGTAACCCTGATTATCTTCTTCGGTGGCAAGGTGGTTTCAGATTCCTCTTCTTCAGCAAATGAGTCATCGGTGTTCAACGGTGACAATGTGGTTTTGATGGGCGCAACCGAGTTTCTCCTTGTCGGTGACTGGCTTGTACGTCTGGAAAGAATCAAATTAAATGTACGAATAATTTCGTTTTATAAAATGAGATTCTTTTTAGAAATGAAACGCAAACCTGACTGGGAAATCAGGGAAATCTTCTGGATTGAAATCAGGTGGCAGTTGGAACTCGGTGGTGTCATCGTAGGTCTCGGTTGTTGCCTCCGTCGTTGTGGTGGTTGGCGCTTCGGTAGCTGGAACAGTTTTTTTAATATAAATTCCCGTCATATTTAGTTGAATCTGCATGAATGGTAAAACACCTGAAAATTTCGATTCTGCTATTTATTTTAACTTACAACAATTTATTTCATGAGTTATGCGTCTTTTTCTCGAAATTCGCCATATTTTCGGTTGTTTTCAGTGATTTTTGTCAGTTATCTCGCCCTGTTATTTGACGAAAATTGATGTTGGTATATAATATAGAATGTAGAATAATATTCTTAAACGTTTAACAGGAGAGTAAGTTTTAATTCATGCACATAATAAATAGAATAATTGCTTCTTTTTCCAAGAAAATCACCGATTTTTGTCTGAAAATGGGAGAATTCAAAATTCTTAATTTTCAGCTTAAAACAACTAAAAACTATATATTTCCTGTTTATTGACTTATTTTAGTTCCATAGGGTCCATTAAAACATTTAACTTCAACAATTTTGTCAATGATCCAAAAACCGCGAAAATTGGTTCAGGCATCTTGAACACGCGCCTTACCATATTATCAGTATTGAATTGAACCACAGGGATTTTCTGAAGTTGAAATCATTCGATTATCATTCAGATACATTAAGTGAAACGTTTTATACACTTCTTATCCTTTATTGAGGATTTTGATTAGATCATGAGGTCACTTAAAGACGTTAAAAAAGGAAAAACCATGAAAATACTGAAAATCCTGTAAAAAATTGAAAATAACTCAAGATACGGTCAAATAGATATTGGAATCGATTTTTTCAGGTATAATAACGTCTATATTGCTCATAACATCATAGACACTCAATATAATTTTTTTGAGAAATTGGCCTCCAACAAGTGTATAGTTACTTTTGCCCCACCCTGTATATTACATAATTAGAACTTGCCACTTGTACCAACTTGTCGTGGTCGTAGTGGTGGATGATGTGGTCGTATCGTCCAAAATGTCATCCAACGGTCGAACCTCCATGTTGCAGAACTTTACCTTGTAACGGTTGCCACTGAAATGGGAGATGTTTTCAGTAACTCATCCGACTCATAAAATATCGGCTTGGATCATGAAATGTGACATGATTAGAGATACATACCTACAGTACCAACTTGTAAGAAATGCCAGCGATCAGCATATCGTCTTCATAGAACTGCACGCTCTCCGTCTGTTTAACTGGTTTGGTGTACACGTTTTCGACACAGTCCGTTAGCTGTCGGGTTTTTAGTGTACAGCACAATAGTTGCACTCTGCAATAGAAACACTCTTGCACTCACTCACTCACTCACTCTCATCCCACTCACTCACTCACTTACTCACTCACTCACTCACTCACTCACTCACTCACTCACTCACTCACTCACTCACTCACTCACTCACTCACTCACTCACTCACTCACTCACTCACTCACTCACTCACTCACTCACTCACTCACTCACTCACTCACTCACTCACTCACTCACTCACTCACTCACTCACTCACTCACTCACTCACTCACTCACTCACTCACTCACTCACTCACTCACTCACTCACTCACTCACTCACTCACTCACTCACTCACTCACTCACTCACTCACTCACTCACTCACTCACTCACTCACTCACTCACTCACTCACTCACTCACTCACTCACTCACTCACTCACTCACTCACTCACTCAATCAATCATTTACTCACTCACTCACTCACTCACTCACTCACTCACTCACTCACACACTCACTCACTCACTCACTCACTCACTCACTCACTCACTCACTCACTCACTCACTCACTCACTCACTCACTCACTCACTCACTCACTCACTCACTCACTCACTCACTCAATCAATCACTTACTCACTCACTCACTCACTCACTCACTCACTCACTCACTCACTCACTCACTCACTCACTCACTCAATCAATCACTTACTCACTCACTCACTCACTCACTCACTCACCTGCGCATGACAATACGTGACACACCGGCCACGTACTCTCGACCGCCACATCCCATTTCAAAGGGTTCGGTAGCCAGTGGATCGAACGGAGTTGTCCATCGACAATCCTCACGCTCACCTGAAAACCGAACGTTAAAGTTCTATTTATGTAGGTTAAGGATAATTTGGTTTTATGCTAAGCTATAACTTGTATTAAACTAGACTTTTGCTTGAATTTAGAGTACGTTTGGTTTATGCTTTGAACATGATTGTGATGGTGTTTGATGGCAAGATTAACCGGTGAGATTGATGATCCGCCTGTCAACCGGATATATTTGATCCAGATCCTGACATGCCGCTGTGAACATCATGTCCTCTCGCGCACGACCTGTACTGGCAACCTGAGACATTTAATTCAGTTTCATTTTAAAAATTCATTAACTAACCTAATAAATTAATTAATCTATTTATTTAACTGACCGATACCTACCTAAGTAACTATGTAGTGATCTACATAACTATCTAACCTAGTGATATAACTAAGTAACCAACCAATCGCATTGATAGCTCAATCATGCCATTTCTCCTACTGCACTCGAGTCTGAACGGATCAAAAGGTATTGACTGGAACACTTGAAGTTCGGCTTGGCTCTTGCAAACTAGCAATAGAACCAAATTCAGTAATGGAAGAGGATGTCGCATTTTCGTTGGAGTTTTCTGAAAAACAATTATTGTTATTGAAAATACTATGTTAATCAGTTTAAACTATTAATCATCAATGTTTAATCGACCCAGTAGTGTATTTGATGATTTTGTAATAAACATATGTGATTTTTGACATATAAAAATAACTTTATTATTCAACACTTAAAACTGTTAACCTTGAAATGAATGTAACATAGAAAACCAAGAAACCACATTAAGCACAGATAAAAACCGTCAGATAAAAAAAATGCAGAGAAACGAGATAAACACGCACAAATAATGGCGTTAATTAGTAATCTATTGTCTCCATGTGACCTGATTTGTATCGGCACGACAACAAAGCCCTGCAACACCGCAACATTCGCGTCCACCAAAAACATTAGAGGAAATGTTATTCAGAAATAAATTTAATTTGGGGATAATGGATATAATTGGGTAATAATATGGCAAAACCTTACTACTGTTTGGTTTAATCAACAGATCAGGGAAGAAATACGTTTCAAAAAGATAAGATTAGTTAATTGCAGACGTCATCCGCAACACGCGATTAATTGCGCCCAAAATATAATGAAACACAAAAACCGCATTCGCGCTTCTGATTGGCTTTTTTTCGGACAGGAGGGAATACATTAACAATCAACATGCAATGAAAACCTGTAGATAAAAGCAAGGATTCAATTATAAAGATATTTAAATTGAATGAAACCAAGGAGTTAGTTAAGAAAGTTTAGAACAGTTCTATTTAGAGGATATATATCAAAGAAAGTTGTATTTAACTGTATCTACTGATCTGATCTTTCATTTTTTCTCAAGAAATTCAGCAGCTTTCCTAATTTTTCAGAGTATTTAGTCTAATTGTACTTGCCTGGTTGAATATCGTAAAAATGAACAAACTCCAGCAAATGACGGCTAACAATGGTAAAAATAATTATTGTCATGAACAATAATGCGAAGGAGCGAAGCGACTGAGTGCACACCTTCCCCGGCTCGGGCTGACGCCCAACAGGATGTAGTTTGAAAATCGTATTTATTATCCATTGACCCCTTTGAAACATAAACGTAATTTTAAAACTTTTCGAAAAAATGAAATGGGTGGCTGTCGTTGGTGTTGAAAAATGACGATAGCTTCGCTGCCATAAAAAAGGAATCTTTGTTCGGTCAATTCCACAAGATGAAACGTGAACGAATTTTCCGCCAAACGGTTTAGTCAACAGCGTGTACGAACGGCCTGGCCTGGCTGGAATGACCCTCATCCGGGACATTTTCGCGATAATAATAATGATTTTGAATTTTTTTTCTTTTTTTATTCATAGTTTTTTAACTGAATTTCACGGGTATCAGAGACCATACTTTGATTCTGCGCTAAATACGTATTTGATGAGTTTATCCTTTTCAAAGCCGACAAAAATATGCCAAATGAACTAATCTTATGATGAAAACCACGTGTTTCATAATTTGATATTCACAAATATTCGTTTTAGATAACATCTCCGTTAATTAAGCGGGATGAACAAAACGTACGTCTTGGGTAGCTTCGTCAAATAGTTATAAAACAATATGTAGACTCAAGCCATGAGTGTCAACATCGTTTCTAATTCGTAACTGCGAATTTTTTTGCATATCACTGATAAAATAGGCGCGTATTCGAATTGAATGTACTAATTTTTTCGATGACGTACAAACTCGAACACACCGCTTCGCCGAACTGCACCACCTACCGGCCTTTAATGCGTCATCAAACGTCAGCGTTAAAATTCAGATTCAGCATATTGTTAATTAATTCACATCTCAAAACAGACTTTATTTGAACCAGACTTTATTTGAACGGAAAGATTACAAACGTATGATTCACCTGGGGAATATTTGTATGTTTTGAGCATCATGTTGATATAACCTTTCTTGTTGATAGTTACACTACGTACATAAGTTAACAGAAGTTTCAATTTCAACATCATTTCAAATGGGCGAGAATAGAGATTAATGAAACTGTTTACCAAAATGTACCAATGAAAATGAGTTTCAGATTTTTTGAAACAGTGCAGTTTTTTGTAGCCAAGCAACAATCAAATAGCCAAATAAAACAACCAAAACAATGTACAAACATCGATGCGGTGAATGTTTCCAAGTGGATGTACAGTATGTACCATTAAAATAGCATAAGAAAAAAGCGTAGAACAAATGATTGACATTCCAATAAAAATATAACAAGTGATTAGGTTTGACTACATATTTGATGGATCAGCATATTGTACAACCTATTTCAATTAAACACTATACTACTTTGCACGTTGCGTCCGTGTTGCACGTGTTGAGCGTGATAGAAGATTATCTCTGAAGAAACCGCAGAAATCCGTAAAACTTCACGCTCTTTTGAGAGTAGTTTTTCTGGTAAAAATGTCTCATATTTCTGGGTTTTCTCAAAATAAAGTGAATCACCAGTTTTTTTCATGTGCCAATCCGCCACAGCGTTGCACCATATCAGACGGATAACTGGGATAAAACTGGCCATATTATGCGCAACACATACAAGGAAGAAAGTTCGAAACGTGACCTAGAGTGATGCATGTTGCAGAAGAATAGTCTATTCGAACAGATTGCATGACGGACTGACTGTTTCTGATATTTACATTGTTAGTATCTGGTTGCGATTAATGTTCTCCTTTTCTAAATTAACACATTATTTAAATGAGTTGCTAATTACTGATAAATTGCTATCCTCGTACTCATGATTGTGAATTTCCCTATCGTTTCAAGCTTCAAGCTTTAGTAAAAAATATAAATTTCACTTTATTGTGATTTCCCATGGAAAACCAAACATGATATTCCCATAGTGTACATACATAATTTTAACGTTACGTTATGTGTTTTCATTGAAATTTCAATACAAGCCGTTATTAAATTTGTGGTTGTTGCTGCAATAAAAACTTAGGCGTAACTTTTCGGCGAAAACAATGGGCGTTTCGTTGGTTGGCTTTCGATCACCTATCAGATCGGAAGCGATCAATCATCACTGGACCGTACCAATTAGCCGTAGATTCGGCGACAACTACCGCTTGTTCTGGCAAACGCTCATTTTATAACATTGCTATGTAATTAACAACGCTAAATTTTGAAAGCCCGCTATTTTCTTTCACACTATCTACTAAAAGGTTTTAGTACACGTTTTTTCGGCTTTTAGTGATACTTTCTGTGCAGTATACACCAACGGACATGAAGGTGTGGGAAAAGTGGAATTCACCCACTTTGGCATTTTCAAAATTCTAATTATGTACGTCTTTCATTATCGTTTTTATGCAGCGGTAAGATTATGCATACGGAGAGGTACTTTTGACAAAGTTCTTGATTATTTGTGCTCATTATCGTAAATATGAAATTGCCTAAATGAACTGTGGAAACAAAAACTTTAAAAGTCCCTGAGTATTTTTTATGGAATCTGTGAAATCACTGTAATTTCCAGGGGCGTTAAGTAACCAGATGTGTCCAACCAACCATGCATGGGTGGAAACGTCAACAATTCTAATGTTTCATTGGTGAAAGGTGTTTATCATGGTTGAAGCTTGCAAGTCTCTTCATATTCATGATGGAATGTTATAATGGAAGACGAATCGAACTACTCCCGATTAACTTTGGTTAAAATACGTTGTGCAAATATTTTATATACACGGTTGATGTCTTTTCGGTCGGTGATTAGTTGACGATGCACAAAAAACTATGTCAGTAACCCGACAACTGTAACAACCCGAACTGTATGTACGAACAGATGGTGAATACACAAAACTAACCTGGTGTTGGATTAACGACAAATTGGGGGAATGTTGCCGAAATAAAATGATGAATTACACACATCCTATTATATTGGGATGTCGCCTGTCACGATTGATAAAACCATCTAATTAATGGATTAATTAAAAAAATAACAGTTGGATAAATGAACTACATAATAAGAAACTTTTTGGATCATTTATTAATTTGGAAACCATAGTTCATATTGAGCCATGTATTCGGAATGTTTTTTCGTATTTTTTTGTATCACAGTTTACGTTGTTCAAATTTCGATACTCACCTTAAATGTTTGTTATTTAATTCAGTAATGTCAAAGAAGGAAATAACTGTATAAATGTACATCGATAATATCACAGTTTTAATTAACAAATACAATAAAGAATATAAAATTATAATAATAATTCATTAGCCATGAATTATTGATATGAAGAGATCGGATATAAGCGACGAATGAGCCTGAGCTGTGTTGGTGGGTTCTCAGAATTTCGTGTCGAAAAGCCGTAGGGATTCGATGATTTGATGATTCTGCAAACAGAGTCTCATAAGTCATGACTTTTACCCAAAAGGAAAATACTACCACAGGCCTACTTTCACATGCCCTATCAATGGTGAGCTCTAAAGAGCTTCGGTTTGTGGTTCTGCTATATAGCCCTGGCACTAACCATCAAAAATGTGAAACAAGGCTTGTAAAACCAGAAGCAGGAAAACGAAAAATCACTCATTTTCATTATCAAAGATTGATGTAAATGCATGGTTTTACCGTCCAAAGTTTCTCAGTAAATTTGAGTGTCAAGTTACTCTGGTAATGAATGCCCAACATTTCTGCACGTGTCCACAAACTCCTGCCGCGTCACGTACCCATCAGAGTTCTCGTCCATATCCTGAACAAATAATTTATTTTTATCAGTCACCAAAATATTTTTATTCGAATTTAATTTTAATTTATTTAGAAAATTAGAACCCATAATCGTGGTTCATTTTCTGAACTAATGAAACAAGACCTTGAACACTTGTTTCACATGGTTCTCTACCACCCACTGGTTGTGCTCCGTTACTTTGCCCATTAGCTCGTGTATGGATTGGACAACTTCCTAAAAACTGTGGGCGCTCACTCACTCACTCACTCACTCACTCACTCACTCACTCACTCACTCACTCACTCACTCACTCACTCACTCACTCACTCACTCACTCACTCACTCACTCACTTACTCACTCACTCACTCACTCACTCACTCACTCACTCACTCACTCACTCACTCACTCACTCACTCACTCACTCACTCACTCACTCCCTCCCTCACTCACTCACTCACTCACTCACTCACTCACTCACTCACTCACTCACTCACTCACTCACTCACTCACTCACTCAGTCACTCACTCACTCACTCACTCACTCACTCACTCACTCACTCACTCACTCACTCACTCACTCACTCACTCACTCACTCACTCACTCACTCACTCACTCACTTACTCACTCACTCACTCACTCACTTACTCACTGACCCGCATTTCTTCTCTGGATACTCGACCTGTACTACTGACATCATACAAGTCAAAAACCCAGTTAAGTTTTTCTTCTTCTGTTCCTCTCGATAATATCGATAATCCTTCAACTAATTCCTGCAAAATAATATATTTGAGTGAACCTTTTTGTATAAACTAGCATCTCATCTACTCGTTAGTTCAATACCTCACCTACCCGCTAACTCACCGACTCACTGACTCACTGACTCACTGACTCACTGACTCACTGACTCACTCATTCATTCACTCACTCACTAACCTCAAACGTGATTTTGCCATTGCGATCCGTGTCAAACGTATTGAAAACGTAGGTGGCGTATTTTCCCGCCGACCCGGCCGGGAATAAAGATGCATAGATCTCGCGGAATTGTTGCAGACTGACGACTCCGTTAGGGCAACCCTGAACCAGGAAACGTTTACAAACATGAGAAACTTAGGAAAAAAAACGCAGAAAATAAAAGCAAATCCTCAGGTCAGCAGAGTTGAACACTGTAATTGAAATAGGGTTCACTTTTTGGTTAAAATACATGAAATCTACTTAATAAATCTTTGTCAAATAACGATCATCTGAAAAATCATGTGCTGTCTCTTAACCAAGCACCAATGCTCTGTGCTTGACGCAGTCCGCCACAGGCTAGAACGAGCAGCATTTTTAACCACAATCGGATTAAATATGTAACATTTATGTATGGAGCTATATTCGGGCTACTGTAGGTGAGGCATACAACTTGGTCTTAGGTTATGCTTAGGCTCAGGCTTAACTCTAGAACCGCACCTGTTTGAATCCCCTGTACATGAGCTGAATCTCTCGTTTAGTGAAGTGTGTCTTCTTCGTAATCGACTCCAGACTGGATGGCTTGCATCGGATCAGCAGTCGATCATCCGAGTCGCCGGCGTCCGTTTCTGACATGACAGACATTTCGGGACCTTCTAAAAGTTATGCAACAAAGTCGAACTTAGCAATCTTTCTGTTCTTTCGACCAACTCATATCACACCACGAGATAAATAATCTGGGAAATAAGTAGGTGGTAAAACCATTGATAGTGTAACATCCACTCACGTCACAATTGATCATGGTAAGGTGAGTTTCATTGTGAATGAGGTACGCGTGCTCATCAATTATGTTTGGTCTTGTTCACATGATCACCATTTATGAATAGTCATTTACACATGCTACCCAAATGATGATTGATTTGTCAAGTACGCGTGCTCACAAGGGCTCAGCAATGAGGACTGATCAAGTACACGTGCTCACCAACTACGGTTGGGCATGTACAAGTGCTCATCAATAATGCTAAGTCAGGTACACATGCTCATAGCACATGATTGGCGCGTCCGAATGCGGTACAAAACGCCATGGATGTTAAGGCCAGTTATAACGAAGAACGATATAATTATAGGCGCATTATACACAGTCCGTTTAATAATGATCCTGTATGCAACCTGGGACCTGAGTATTAATTGCAATGACAATAGTACCCTTCGCACCTTTCATCACATATTCGAACGCGTGTGACAGCTGAAAGATGGTTTGTTCAGAACAGCCACAAAACAACAAAATATAATGTGCAGAGTAAATCCGATTTCAAAGGGGTTATTAAAAATACAAAATAAATAAAACCTGCAATCTGCTCTCTAAAACCATGGCCACAAGCACAAACTAATAAACTTCCAGCCGATTCTGAGGTATCCAGCCGATTCTGAGGTACCGTTCACTTGTTTTACACTATGGCCTTCAGACCTCCGACTTTATTACCACGCGCGAAATTTGGTGGCATACTACATTTGTAGATAAAGTTAGTGATTTACTGATTTTCATTAATTTTGTAACGTTAGACCAGGATGTTTAAGATCCAAACATTAGTCAACACGTCGTAATGCGAATGGTACGTCATAAATTGTGTGGCATGTGGCACACGTAAAATGGCACATTGAAGACATACCTTACGTGCCTTTCTTATGTACGTTCATTTGTACCAAGGCGTACGTGGAATCGGATTATCCCCATGCACTAGTAGACAAGAATGGGTGGGAAAAGGGGAATTACCCCCTCTTTGACGTTTTCAAAAAAGAGTTGATTTTCTAACGTGTGGGTAAAATGGTCTGAAAACTGCCAATTCCTCATTCTTTGACGAAATTCCCCTCCCTTCGGAAGATAGCCTCGTCCGCCAGTGTCCCGATGCCATTGCCGCCAGCCGAAACAATAACGGGCAAGTCAATTACTGTACTACGGACACAACACCTAGATTCGTTATATTGTTTCATTTAATGTAGACCTCAGAAATCAATTATGTATTCGGTGGTTTACAATACAAATAGCGTTGATTCATACTTAATGGCTAAGAATACTACTATAGGTACTTTTATAATAACATGAAATGTTGTAAAACTAACACCGGCCATGAAATTGTTTACAGCTGACAACTTTTTTATGAAGAACCACGTAAAACATCAGGTACATATGGCTTTTGACTGCCTGTGTGTCACCCCATAAGAAGGGGATTATAGAATGGATTATAAAACGACCTACTTCTTTTTCGTGGAAGGCGTAAAACATAAAACAAGTTATAGAAATGTGGAGTCTAAACCAACAACGCAAGACGTTGGACTTTCGAGCGTGTATAACAAAGGACATATCACCTAAGTTATTCCTGAGATATGTAAATAGGAACAAACTCCAACAGTTTTGTTATTAACGCATGAAAGCAGAGGAGACGAAGCTTTTGCTCCGAGAGAAAGACGAAATTTAGAGCAACAAATAATATGCAATATTTTGAATCGGAAACCGGCTTGAAATAGGTCAGATGTCACAGAGGAAGAGGAACCACGCTACAAGTCTCAATCACAAATGTCAAACGCTGACAACCACCAATATACTTCCTCGTTAAAATACCAACTTTGTACGATACGACATTCTGAATCTACATTACTATGTTCAAAGAGCATTACGTTAGAAACTTTTTCCTCCATTGATCGATTGGAAAGTTCCAAGCCGACAAAAATGTATATCCGAATACCGTTATACAGGTATAATCGTCCCATTTATTACCAGGTTTACAGGTTTCAACTATCATCATCTTTGAATTTTGCAGAATTTTTTTACCAAAACTTCGAATAAAACGGATTGTTAAAAAGCCTATTCATAAAAACAAACCCGGACTAAATTTGTTGGTGGTCTTAATAATAGAGACAGAATGTCAGCTGCTGTTGACCATCGCAAGTGCATAAATATAGCTCTTCCAGTCAAAGTCAACAGAGAGGCATGTACGGTATTGAAACTGATCACAGATCGAATTTCAGTGTGATCAGTCCTCCTGGAAGGATAGCCAGACTATAAAAGTCTTAGCTTACTTTTTTATAGAAAAATCCTGGACAGAAATCTAGTTTTATAATACGATACTGCGATGTTATTGATTGCAGATTAAATGATACAACAATTTTTAGATAACATAAATGAAAGAATGTAGGAGAGAAGCTCATGAAGTGTAAAAGCACCAGAGATGGCTTTTCAAGTGGTTTTCTGTAAAATGGTACAGATTAATTCTAGCCAAACTGGATTGTGATCTCTGTTCACTGACGGACGAGCTAAACCTCCAAAGGGAGGGGAATCTTTTCAAAGAGGAGAGAAATTAGGCTTAAAGAACAAACTCCAATTTTGGAAACCGCCAAAGAGGGGTAATTCCAATTTCTTTCCCCTTCTCGTCCGCTAGTGTGTCTGTTTAATGGCGCCATTAAAACGATGGTGGTTCCGATGCGATTCGGGCGAGGCATTACCTATTACAGTAGGACCAACATCTAGACAATGTTACATACCGTAATGTATGATAACTTACATTCATTGTATATTGGATATTTAGGTACCTCGGGGGCAACTTACTACCAGCATATGCATGCGGTAACATAAAATTAGTTAGGTTGATAACCTTTACAAATGATGATGACAGTATATTCAATTATGTTTTGTTGTCAATTTTTATGATTAATTAGATTAAAAATAACAAATTTGCCCAATTGTTTGCTTTAGTTATACAAGTTTATACTTCAGTTTTCATCGCAAATATTTCTAAAGTATCGTATGCTTAGTGGTTGACACAGCTGGTGCATAAATCAAACATAAATAAATGAGCCAACGGACACAATCCACTTGCATATACCACAGAAGGCGAACACACTACCGTGTTCTATAAACATTGAACTGCCATTAAAAAGGTGTAAATAGTTAGATTCCCGGAAGTGCTAGCGTCATGTAAAAATTCCATTGCTGGTTTTGAATGATGATGTGTATATAACGAAGAACGATTCACCCACCCACTCACTCACTCACTCACTCACTCACTTACTCTTTCACTCACTCACTCACTCACTCACTTACTCACTCACTCACTCACTCACTCACTCACTCACTCACTCACTCACTCACTCACTCACTCACTCACTCACTCACTCACTCACTCACTCACTCACTCACTCACTCACTCACTCACTCACTCACTCACTCACTCACTCACTCACTCACTCACTCACTCACTCACTCACTCACTCACTCACTCACTCACTCACTCACTCACTCACTCACTCACTCACTCACTCACTCACTCACTCATTCACTCACTCACTCACTCACTCACTCACTCACTCACTCACTCACTCACTCACTCACTCACTCACTCACTCACTCACTCACTCACTCACTCACTCACTCACTCACTCACTCACTCACTCACTCACTCACTCACTCACTCACTCACTCACTCACTCACTCACTCACTCACTCACTTCACTCACTCACTCACTCACTCACTCACTCACTCACTCACTCACTCACTCACTCACCCACTCACTCACTGAGTCACTCACTCCCTTATTCACTCACTAATTGACTCAACAAACGTTGCGTGGAGCACTTGCTTTCTTGACTGATCATCTCGCTGAGCCAAGACTTGCGAACGGGCACACGAGGCTCCGCCTTCTTTTTAAACTGAAATAAAATGAGTGAGTGAGTGAGTGAGTGAGTGAGTGAGTGAGTGAGTGAGTGAGTGAGTGAGTGAGTGAGTGAGTGAGTGAGTGAGTGAGTGAGTGAGTTTAGTGTGCACGAAAAATAGGACATTACTGATATGTCCATTTGTAATAAAACAACCGAGACTCGTCAACTCAAGCATTTCTTCGAAACTTGAAATATATTATTCTTTATGCAAAAACTTGCCAAATAACTCATACCGAAAACTGAGATCTTGAGAAACCCGATTTTGGCACGCTCATCTTGCATGCAATTCTCAATCTGGCTCGGCTTGGCCAGCTGAATCGGTAAAATGTTAGAAATATGTATATTTGAAAGATTTTTTTTGATATTAACGATATATATTCATTTTATTCATGTCATCAGTCATCGCGCACTCAAAACTTGATGGTCATATAAGAAATGCATGCTGTTTTCGAAAGTGACGTTTTCCATAAAGGACGTCAGGGTTCAGACTACTGTTACATGTAATCTTGCGCCATTTGTCTTATTTGTCAATTAATCAAGGCTTTATAAGGAGTTTTGAAACATGAACGTTGTGCCGTCACATGGTATGTATCTGCACTGGCGAACGAGCCAAACCTCCAAAGGGAGGGGAAACTCTCCAGAAAAGGGGAATCGGCAGGAATTGAAAAATTTTACCCACATCTTGAGGAGCACAATCTACTTTTCGAAATCGCCAAAGAGGGGGAGATCCACTTTTCCCTTCTGTTCTCGTCCGTTATGGGGTATCGGGTCTTGATTTGGCCTACAAACTGACACCAAATGCAATGGGGCGTATGAATGTAACGTTTGAACTGATGCGTCTCATATAAACAACTGTAATTGGGTATTTCAATAAAATATAAGGGAATTACTACTGTTGTATTGGGTAATATGAGCATCTAACCTGTTTATAGGGCACGATTGAACCAAGTCTATCACTGAAGACTGAGTTGTTTGCCGACAAAATTTGGGTATTGGTTAGTTTTCGATAATATTTTCCTTATTAGTCTGTTTTAGCAGTGCATTTTGAAATTGGGCCACTAAAATGGGTGTCTATTGTTAATTTTACCTCTTTATGGTGCATATTGGGCATTTAACCTGTTTATGGTGCGGTGCATATTGGGCATCTAACCTGTTAATGGTGCATATTGGGCATCTAACCTGTTTATGGTGCATCTTTGGTATTTAACCTGTTTATGGTGCATATTGGGTATTTAACCTGTTTATGGTGCATATTGGGCATCTAAACTGTTAATGGTGCATAATAGGCAACTAACCTGTTTATGGTCCATCTTTGGCATTTAACCTGTTTATGGTGCATATTGGGCATCTAACCTGTTTATGGTGCATATTGGGCATCTAGCCTGTTTATGGTGCATCTTGGGCAATTAACCTGTTTATGGTGCAAATTGGGCATTTAACCTGTTTATGGTGTATATTGGGCATGGCGATGTTGACCATGGTTCGACCAGCCATCGAAGCCAACGCCGATCCAGAGGCCATTTTTAAAAACAGCGGCAAATTTTTTTAGAGATGACAGAATCCAACGACTTTCTGAAATAAATTCTTTGAAGTCATTCTTGTTTGTGTATACATTTGTAAACAGAACTGGATGACACGCGTCGAAAACGCAGTAAAAGGCTTAATTTTGTGCCGCACTGCCGATTTTTATTTTTTTTTAAACGTCAAAAGCGGAACTTTAGAAAGCGGATCCGTCAAAAGCGGAACTGTTTTAAAAGCGTCCTTCATGAGTGGAAAACCACGCTGGACACCTCCGCTTCGCGGTGCTAACGGTCCAAGGCGGGGGCATAAAACTTAGGTTTCAGTGTAGGCTTAGGCTTAGGCTTAGCCTTTGGAGAAGGGCTCGGGCGCTACGCGCCCAAGCCCTTCCCAAACCCTAAGCCTAATCCTAAGCCTAAACTGAAAACTAACTCTTAGCCTCATACTCGGCGATCTCGCTTAGAACGAACAGTCTGTGCTAATGACTAAGCCGAAGCCTTATAAACAATGAAATAGGCGGTGGCGGGTGGGCGTCGGGAAGCTGGTCTGGTTGGCGCAAAATCGCGGCAGTGCGGCACAAAAGAATTTGCAAATTTACTGCGTTTCCGGAATTCGCGAACTGGATGTTGTACGGTACATATCATGAACTTATACAAATGTTGGCCCAGGACCTAATAAAACAACATCTTTGATGTGTTAACGACCATAACAGATAGCAAATACCAATGGAGAGGTACATATGCACATACGTACGTATATGTATGTAATAAAAATGAAAGAATTATGTGGTTTTCAAAAATCGCGAAAGGTCGGGCTATAGTACACTCTGTTAAATTAGTTGGGATGCATAAAGTATGTAGTTTGTCTACCAAGGTTTTTAATCAAGTTGATGTCTTCATTTTACTATGTGTAAAATCTGTACTGTTCTTGCTTTCGATACCTTTTTGGTACTAGACATAGTCATGACATGACATTTAATGAAATAAAATTTAACAAACGGAAGCTTCGCAAAGATTGAAGTTGTCTTTCAAAACTAAAAATGAGCATAAAACATTAACGGAAAGGCAAATCCAGATTCTCATCTGGAAGGCATTTCTTGTCGTACGTACCAAGTAAATGACCGTATTTCCAAACCATGAAAATCCAAGAAATTATCTTATTGCGGAACATCATAAGTGAGGTTTTTCCAATATCGGTTTTTTCAATGTTTCAGCTTGATGGAAAAACGTTTCAGACGATGAACATTTACTATATCGCAGTACAAGAGTAATCGCCTGCTGCCCTTCTTTTGTCATCTATCTATAGCTTGTTCAGGGTTTCTTGTTATCGAAAATTAATTTTGTGGACCGATTACGCACGAATGCAATGAATCAAGCGCAATTTTTCTATGTTGTCCAAATGTTATGTGAAAAAGATTTTATTTCTCGAAACTTTTAAAGCGCGCCAGAAAAAGATTTGAAGTCAAATTGCGCGCCAAAAAGTTTTTGGCTAACAAGAAACCCTGGATGGGTTATAAATACATATGCACGTTGGTATCGCATTGTATGTACCCTATAATATTGCCTATAAGCGTACATCATCAGTAATGTATTCCACCAAGCATTCGTACTCAAGCACAGCGGACGAGAAATGGGGGTATCAAGCTCGAATATTTCACCTTTCACTCCCAACTTGAACCGGGAAATTGACATCCAAGTCCTCAATTTTCGCATATTTGATGAAAAATAAACTGGCACAATAAATGGTTCACCACTCTTATCCACATATCAACATTAGGAACCTATGGACATTAGGAAATGAACAACTGAGACATCTGGTATCTGCTGTAGTCGGAGTGTAAATGATTAGAGAGAACGTCTGGTGCGGTCAGTCAGTGAGTTAACAAGATGGTGTTAAGGTGAGGTTCCTCAGGGGGCCGTGTATTTTTTATAGAGTATAAAAGACGTTCATCTTTCTTCGGGAAACTCGGATGTCTATATTTTTGAAGTCACTAATAAACGTGAATTAGAACAGGAAGAAAAATTGCAAAAAATTCTGGATAATCGGCTGATCATCCCTTCTTTACGTCGGAAAACTTGTAGCAATGTTCATTTTTACTCTGAGCTCTGGCTCACTTTTGAAACGGATAGTAATAAATTAGCATCCAAACAGAACGATATAATTTGTGGCCCAGCCATGAAAGAGTACTTTCATGAGCAAGTTTTTAATGATTTTTAATTGGTATAAAAACACGGCATGACAAATTAACTACAACATATTTATATGATGGAATACAGTATGTATTTATAGACAACTATTGTCAACCACTCAGTTGGCCGTTACGAAACAAATACAGTAAGATAAAATAGAATTATATGAAGATTGAATCATTTGGAAAATAATTAATTCTCTCGTGACAACACGAGATCTTTCATACCACTGAATTAATGCTCAAAACACGTATACATAATTTAAAAAAAGTTCGTTATAAACCATATTGTCGTTCCCTGAAAAGTGAGCTCAGCAGTAAAAATCCAATATCTGAAATTACCTACATACATAAAAATGTATATATGTGAGCTCGGTTAGAGACAACAATACATGAGCCTTCACAGCGGCATATAAATCATGCCCTTCGCACATAGTATTGTAGTATTTTATGACTGCAGTGTTTGTAAGTTGCGTTAATTGAAAACAAAAACATGTACATTGGAAGTTTAAGGATGTTTATATAAACTTTAGCATTCATAATAAAGAACTGAAATAGCTTCCCAAGATAAAATAGTCAAGATTGCGTGCATCTGAAACATCATGCAAAACTGGTTGGTGCAAAACACCACGTGTAAGCCAATGAAACAGGTGGGTGTTATCTAAATACAATTGTAAATTCCCTCTAATTGTTGAAAAACCATCATGTAATATTTTTTTATGTTTTCTTAATTCTTGTATTTTCTTCAATTTCATGTAAATATTGAAAAAAAATTCATCCACTTCAAATTCATTTCAACACAATTTAAAAAAATGCCGCGGTGCTGGTTACGGTTCTGGCTACATTTCAACCATAAACGTTTTTGTGTTGCGGTGTCCCACCGACCGATGACCAACGCATAACGGCGGTTTATCAGTATTCACTTGTCATCAAAACATGCCAAAGATATGCACAAATTTTTTTCACATTCAAAAGTCGTACACATTTATTATAAGATATACGATGTATGACAATGTAGTTTTCACTAACTGAAACATGTAAAAAGACATGTAAAAAGCCGAACTCTACATGTAAAAAGGAAAAAATATGTATGTACGTTTCATACAAAGCCATTGTAACACTGGCGACCGAGCCAAACCTCAGAAGAGGTAGGAAAACCTAAATAATACCTTCAAAGAGGTAGGAAAACCTAAATAATACCTAATAAAGCCCGTATGTTATTACTGCAAGCAAACGTACTGCCCAAACATCTGATAATGAAACATCAGTAGCCGCAAGTTAACTCGGTTGACACCATAGTTTAACACCAGAGCATGGGGTGATGATGATTGATGTGCGTGTTAAAACTGATTGTCTGATGTTTCATTATCAGAAGTTTTGTGCACGGTTTTTGTTCGCAGAAACAACATACAGCCTTTACCTACACTACACCTCAAGATACATACATATAATACTACAGGGTGGTCCAAAAAAAATGACAACACTTTGAAGCTGAATAACTTCCGGCACAGTGATCAGATTTGTTTGAAATTTTCAGGTATTATCAACAACATACTAACTTAGAAAAATATATAAAACCAAGCTGATCGGACAATCACAGCGGCCACCACGCATTGATGTTTGCAAAAATGCGTGTGGGTCAAAAACCGAGCGAACAATTAGGACATGGATTACACGTGATTTGTGAAAAAATATACTCAGTTATTTTAGCCTGTAATCAATCAAGAGTCTTTTTTAATTATTCTGAAACATTTGTAGTTTAAATTTTTCGAATTTTATTTTTCATTGGATAAAATTTTGTTTCAGCGGTGAAAACTGAGTGTATCTCCTTCTGACATTGAAAAAGCGTTTAGTTTGCTAATTTAAAATGAAAAAAATAAAAACCAATTGAACAAAATGCTTAAAAACCATCGATAAAATTTAAGTAAACGTGGAATTTTCACTCTCGACTAGCAAAATCTAATTTTTCATTTATTACGTGCATATCATCCCTTGAACATGCATGCACGATTTAGGCGGTTTTTGACCCATGCGCATTTTCGCAAACATTAATGCGTGGTGGCCGCTGTGATTGACCGATCACCTTGGTTTTATACATTTTTCTAAGTTAGTATGTTGGTGATAATACCTGAAAATTTCAATAAAATCAGATGCCTGTGCCGAGAGTTATTCAGCTTCAAAGTGTTGGCATTTTTTTTGGACCACCCTGTATATACTTTTTGTACTCGCCAAATGGGAGGTATTCAACGCCCCCTTTCTGGTCTGCTAGTGATTCAGGCAGACTTCTACACATAAAAAAGCAGAAAAAGAATACCAGATGTGAGATGGTATTGTAAGAATGCGAACAAGATGATACCATGAATATGTGCCGTGACCATCACACATTTGTGCCCACTGCCCGGTAATGGCACGTTCACAGGCGCGTATCGCAGTTGCATATGTTCAATGTACATGTAGTTCATCTGTCATATGTTGCCGCAAACAACATGCTGGTAAAAAGTTTCTTTGTATAAATGGCTGTAATCAGCCATATCCAAAAGTTTCCCGAGTTTCGGTCTTCAATTATGTTCCTGAAGGTACATGATGTAATGTACATACAAAGGATATATAAAAAAATTATCACCTTGTGTCATACTGTGAACGTTGTTAAATTGGTTTGAGTTGTCATCGATTCAGCTATGTATCTGGAGACACTATACCACATAACATTTCCACAACTCTAAACTCAAATGCAATACATCAATTTCTACACATCTCCGAGGTAAGTTTGGAAAAATTTACGGTTGACCGTGGCATCCGGTTAAAGTTTCCGAATGTGAATTCTTATACACAATTTCAAATTCCCTAATTATCCAGTGAGAGCAGATTGTGAAAACACGAATTGTCTTTTTTAGTAATGCTTTGATGGTCAGTTTCGGCATGCAATGCCTTGATATCTCGTTTTCCATCAGTGTAGCCAAATGAATTAAACAGAACGTAGCGCTGTTTCCTCAATACGATAGTTTTAGTATCCCACAAGGGATACCCATTGCTCGTTTAGGATTTTGTGGCACGTTACGCTGATTATTCCATTAAGTCGTCGGTTTTAATATAAAACGAATCGTAAATAAAGCTTAGATTAGTGCCAGACGCGTAAATACATACTACGCGTTTGCAACAACAAAAAAAAAAACAACAACAACAACAACAACAACAACAACAACATCTACATTAACAACAACAACAACAACAACAACAACAACAACAACAACAACAACAACAACAACAACAACAACAACAACAACAACAACAACAACAACAACAACAACAACAACAACAACAACAACAACAACAACAACAACAACAACAACAACAACAACAACAACAACAACAACAACAACAACAACAACAACAACAACAACAACAACAACTACAGGTGGATGGTAAATATCTATTATCACTTCAAATGACCATAGTCATGTAACAAAAGTTGTTATTTGTTAGTAAACAAACATCTTCGTCTTGAACCAAACGTTTTTTCTACAGTGATGATAAAGCCCGGAGCCGGTTTGGTGTAACTAGTGGTCGGTTGGTAACCAAAATTTGTGGCCATTTGAATGTCAATATTTATAATGGCATTGGCATTCGGCATGGCACTCTAGCTATCTCCGTGTACAAACCGCCCGACACAAACTCACTCTTTATAGGTTGCTAACGCTAAAATCTACAACAGTCGTCTTAACTCGTCATGTGTAAAAAAACAAACTCGGTTGTCCGACAAAATATCCAAAGATAAATCCCACGTACAGCATTGATTCTTAATATAAACTTTTGTGAAAAATCATACTCTACACTTTGAATAATTGTGATAATATATTGCCGACGTTTTGCTAACTTTTGGACAAATAAACGAACTCGACTTCATCTACCATATTCTTTGGTTTTTCCTAATTCTAAGGTTGGCATGTTTCAACAATTATTATATTTGGAGAAAAGACCAATACAATTTAATACATGTTTTTATTTTATTTTCTTCGAATTGTACTGCTTCCGGGTTTGCACGAAATAGCCTTTTCCATAGATAAAAACTGGTTATATATGAGACATTTTGTGTATAATGTAAATTAAGGGATCGGACTAGCGTACGTCCCATGATAAGCTGATCAGTTAAAGCTGTGTCAATAAAAATCTGGCATAGGATAAATTTTTGACATGAAAACGACACATCAATATACATATAATAAATACGATTCTGTATAAATTTGCGACCAAGTTGAAAATCCATATCAGTGAAAAAGTTAATAGATAACATAAAATGCATGTAAAAGGGGTTATTCAATCTAGACGTGGTAAGCTAATAAATGAAGGCAATACATTCTTCTAAACACTATAGCTGTCATGAAGCGCGTCAAATTTGGTAGGTTCCATGAACCGAGCAGCACCAGCAGCACAATTTGAATAGATAAACCAATTACAAAAACATACATACAGGAGAATAAATTGCAGTATTACAAACAGAAATTTACAGATTTTTTTGAAAAGTGTGATAGAACCATTAGAGAAAGTAAGAATAAAATAAAAGCAGAACAATAAAATCTGAAAGCGTCCAAACGCGTTATATAGTAATAAATATAATAATAGCTCACTGGCGACTGGCAGTGATGATAGCATATAAATGACTAGGTGATATATTTCATAATCGACACAGTAATAAATACCGGTTGAATACAACATGTTGTTTCATAAACGCCCTTGTGGCTCATCTGTTGCAGATCACACCTGTTGGATGCAAAATGATGTTCAGGATGCAAAATGATGTTCAGGATGCAAAATGATGTTCAGGATGCAACGTAGATGGGACAGACACTGTGTTCGCCATGCTCAATGAGCGAACTGTTTCGTACACATTTGTTTGTTGCAAACCAAATTAGCATATTGCATATGGACCATAATACATGGTTAGCGTAACATTTAAAGCACTAAACAGTCAATGTTATCATTATAAAATCAATATCCGTATCCCACGTAGCTGTATCGGATGGGACGGGAGTAGCGGCCGAGGGTCAACGCCGGCTGAAAACGTTAGGAACGCGTGCTTAGCGTGAAACATCTTGTTTGTTCGTTGATCTTTTTTACGCTCATGGAACATTAGCATGATTTGATGTTTCATTCAATATGCTCAATAAAATGAACCGGGTCATGAAAATGATCAACGCTTAATGAAACAAACTTTGTCATTGGTTATTGTGTGAAAGAGAAGAGTATACACACGATAGGGGCCATTCCTAGCATTTTTCGGTGGTCAGAGGTCAGTGGAAGCAGCCGTCGGAATTATATGGGCATTTAAGATAAAACCATCGTTACATTTCAGGTATTTACCAAATATGGCTACTTTAACACCGAAAACTGTCATTATTTGATGGTTTCCACACATCTGACCAATCCAGTTCTTTACACACAACCCAAACCAACCGAGAACCGTGATCCAGATAGAGGCGTGGACGGACTACGAACCAGGGACGTGGCGTAGCCCGAGTAGTTGTAGCGGCGGATGGCCCGATCCGACAGACTGTCGTACAGATCATTCTGCAAGGAACATATTTCCACATGACCTATCATGCCACGCACAGCACACACATGGTAGGTTCCATGATTTTTTAGTGTTGCTTTTGCAAGAAACATACACTTAGAAAATAAAAAGAACATGTTTTGTCAGCTCTTTAAGGAGTAATATATACACTGGTCAGTTAACAAACGCCTTACTTGAACATTGATTTCGGTTATTTAAAAATAAAGGATACAGGTTATTTCTCGTTCGAGTCGTTAGTTACTGCTGAACAAGCAACACCGACAACAAAGATGGACGTTATTTGTTAAACGCCTTGGGGTTGTTCAGTAACGACTTCACATTTATTGCGGAGATTATTTGAGTATGAAAAAAAGGATAAGATATATGTACGTCTTTGGATGCAATGTAGAAATCAGTATAGGCTCAGAATTAGAATTGATTTCAGAACAGATCCAAGAAGCTTAGTTTGACTGATTTCCACTGTTTATCTGGTCATCAGCGCGGACGAGTAGCCATACGAGCGATTGCCGTACGTGCCGTACCCGCTGGTGTAGCCTCTCGTCCGGCCGGAGTACGATGTGGGTTGACTGGTATAATCGGCACCAACAAATTGGTACGCTCCGGAATAGGTCGGGTAACGTGGCGTCAGCTCATAGGTATGTCGGGTCGACGAAGCATAACGACTGAAGTATCCTGGTGTGTACGCCACTGCGTTGCTACCCACGTAGCTGGACGGCGTGTAGGCGGTACGCGATCCGAAGTTGTCGTGGTAGGTCACCGCCGATGAGCGGCTGTCGGAACGCGGCAGCCTTGACAGGCGGGCACCGACGCCGACCAGTGTGTCGTGAACGCTTACGCGCGAGCTGCAAGGCAATTAAATGTAGTTGGTGAACAGGTACAGGCGGGATTTTTCATGGGGTAATTGACACATTTATGAAATGTTTGAGATTTTCTACTAAAAAATCAGTAAAAACTAATCTTACCTGCTACGGGTGACCGGTGCCTCATAACCGGTATATCCACCGGTGTATCCACCATACAGGATACCTCTGCTCGATGTACGGCTGATCTCACCCTGTTTGGCGGCGGCGTACTCGTAGAAGTTGCGGAACGAGGTTTCACGGGTTGGGGGCATGGATGGCGACCGTGAGACGGCAGCGCTACTATAAATTTGAGAAACAGTTAAGTGATAATAAAAACCATGGTTCACAACAGAAACTGTTAAAACAACTTTAATAAACCTGTATTGATCATATCGGGCACGTCGCACGGTGGTAGGGGCTGACAGATCTCGCATTCGGGCACGAGATCGGCTGGTAGATCGAGCAAGACCTGGAGATAAGCTTGGTTTACAGTTAAAGTTCGAGTTTTTGATAAACTATTTTACTGTAACAATGAACGACACATTTACATATATATTCTTGCCTTCATGAGGATCTGCCTCGCCAAAGTTTTTAGGACCGGTGTTTGAAAGATTAGCATACTTCGGATTCTTCTCCTGCCACAAAAAGCGGTATTTGGTGTCGGTTTTTAGGAGCATCTCCAGCTGATACCATAACGAGCTGGGACGAGAGCGTACACCCCATGATCCGTAGTGGCAGTATGTCATTATGTTTGCGAAAGTGTTACTTTGCTACGTGTAGAGCAAAGATATCGATGAGTTGGGATCGTTCAGAGTTCGGACAAACAAGCCGTCTAGCTCTGTCGAATTCGCGAAAACCAGAGTGAAAAAAACATGACAGTTACTGGATTCGATTGTGCACACCATATCTCAAGTGGTGTAAACTATTGACAGAAAGTTCAATGACGTGCCGTCGGCAACGTGCAGCCCGATTTCAAAAACAACACAAATCTTCAGTGTATTTATTTACATAAAAATATGAAACACAAGATTTTTTATTCAGAAAACTAGAAAATAACTGTGTACATGTTATGCGGTTTTTGGATAAATGGTCCAGAAGCTGTAATTTAGTTTATAATATGCAAAACGTAAATATACCCTTTTTTATTACATGAAATTTGTCGGAGAAACGTATACATAGATTCAAGCTGCAGTCTTAAAGGTAAAGTGTGCTTTGTAAAAAAAAATCTTGAAATTTAGATTTAGAGAGTGGTGTGAATCCTAGAATAAAAAATTCAATTGAATATGGAAATTCACAATGTATAAAAGTAACAACAGTATTTTGAGATTCGATATATCCTGTGACACTTTTTTTCACATCATAGCAAGTTTTTTAACAACTTTTTCCGTTAGATGCAAATTATGGAAAGTTTCTTCAATTCTTTTTTATCAACCAACCAGTGCGTTCGCGGCTGCGCATTCGCTCAGGGACGTACATGGTTTGGGCGAACGAGCTGACCTCGAAGCGATCGACGAAGTTGCTGCCGCCACGATTGTACATGGAGTAGGCCGATGGAGCTCGGGTGAAGTCGGTGTTGCGCCATGATGACGGAGTACGGTAGTGGTAGCTCTTGGCCTAAAACATAATACTTATGGTCTAAAGTCTTTTAACTTTTCAGGTCGACTTGTGAAAGAAATTTTAAGTTGGTACCTGTTCATTGGAAACTTAAACATACCGTTACTCGTGGGTCTAAATCCAAGGGTTATTTGCTTCTGAAGTTTACTTTCACTAGAAAATCTTCTCTTCAGCTAAATAAACGGATGAGTTTACGAAAAATTTCAAAATCCATATCACATAGAAGTGTGAAAAACAATGGCAATGGGTAAATAATTTTAGTCTGCCAAACAACAAAAAACTGGCAGCGGTGTAGTTATCGCCGGTATCAAAGTAGGTGGGATAAAAAAGTGTATACAATGGTATTCGATAATCCTTTGTGTTTTGACAATCCTGACCATCCATTCAGTAAACAGTATTTTTTCTGAAATTTAATGGATTGGACCTGATCGTCATCTTCACTGGTCTCGGTGGCACAGCTGTCTTGTCGACCGTATAAAGCAGCCTTACCGTCGTTCAGCACCTCTGATATATCTATGAACGGCCAGCGACTTAAATGGTTAACGGCCATGAATCGTTCGTTAAGGATATTAAAAGTGAATTGGAAGTTCACAATGATTAGATCGGTCGGGTTAGCCCTTTTGTTGAGGTCGTCGTAGTAATGTTATGTTGAAAGGTTTATGTCTTGCGTTTTTTGTGGTTGACCAAATTGCATCGGTAGCGGCGAGTTTTGATGAATGTGGCGCAAAAACTCGTACGGACCAAGAAAGTGTGGGTGACATTATGCGTTTTTCCGGTGTGGTGAAAGTGTGTCTGACTGACCCAATTATTGCTAAGTTCAACTGCTCAACATAGTCGACGAGTAAATGCCTCATCGGACAATGGTTGACGTGGGTTTCAATTCTATTCAAAATGAAAACATTTTGTGTACGGCAGTTGTCAAAAGTTGTCGGTCCCGGAATCCACTAGCCAGCGCCCTCATTAGAAGACAGTTGTTATTTATGGAGGACGGAAGCCCGCACACGGGTGGTGAATGGGTCAGAAACGCCCAATGCTCGTGTTTGGCATAATAAATGCATTTGTTCGGGCTGCGAGAAGGTATGCAATAGATTGATGATCATTTACTGAATGAAGAAGAATAGATACAGAACCCCGGGACAAGTCTACTTATCCGTCTCTTTGTGTTGGAAGAGCAGAAAAACATGAAAATAAAAAATTTCAGGTAAGGAAAAATAGAACAATAAAGATAGAAGTTAGTAAAAGCAGAATAGTATCATCTACCTGATAGAGAGGATGATGTGAGGCGAATCGCTGTGGTGTGTGTTCAGCCAGGTGCCACCGTTCCAGTGGTCGACTGCGATGTTCGCTCCAGTATCCCGAACCACTCGTCGCCTGTAAAACATACATTGATTTCTTATGTTCTTAGTTCTTAGTATACAACAACCCTGGTCCAGTTAGGAAATCCAAACTACATTCAGCCAAGTTAGTTGATATTTCTAGTTCATATCACATATAACTTATACATGTATGTTTGTAGAGTAGAGAAGGCCGTATTATAATTCGACATTAAGGGCCCCTGGCAAACAACAGAGATTAAAAAAAAAATAAAAGACCTCGACCGGTGCTTCTTCATCATCGGGCATCAGTGAAGTGACTTCCGGTTTGGTTTCGGGCGCCATGAAGCTGATGGCGTTTGGATGCGTTTTTAATTGAGACTTCGCCAAACTTATTTCCTACCAAATTTTTGAATTCGAAATCCAAAAACATAAACCAGCGGTGCGCAAAACAGGTGTGTGAAGTTAAGACGATGGTGGAAAGAATAATTGTTATTGAAAGAAGTTGCAACAATATCGAGAGTGTCGGGCGTTGGCGTTGGACAAGAAGGGAAGCAAATGAGCGAGTTGGTGATGTACACTGGAAACGTTATGGCACAAGTGCGTGCTCTACAAATGGGCAGGTTCAATGCTGTGTCACTTTGTGTTGACCAAAGGACACCAGAAAAACGTTGCGTTGCTGCCGTGGAAAAACTTAGTTGTCGCGCAATCGGTCGTCCGTTTACACAGGCGTGCATACGTTTGTACCTCTTCGAAGAGATGAGTCTGTTTTCAGTGTAGCCATTAGACCAGGTGAGATATGCAGTACAACAAAATCCCATTATAATGCACACACATTTTTCTAAATCGCTTAAAAGCGCATCGAACACATGTTGGGCCCAACATCTAGTGCATCTGGCATTCAAATACTGAAATTTAGTGTAACATATTCAATTTTAAAACTCTTGGTATGGCCTGCTGATTTCAATCTGCAAATCCGCGCGTTTCGAATAACTAAAGTGAGTCGTTGTTTATTGGGTGATCCTATGACACGCCCGGGGTTAGAAGAACACATTTTAATCTAGTCTAATCTAAGATGAGCCTCGTAGGCTACTTTCTCACAAATTGTTTCATTACCAAAGAGTCGGTTGGCGCATTGGATGAATACAGAGGTCGGGATGATGAATAAGAAGTCGAAGTGTACAGGTCTGGCTTGGAGCTTCCAATGGTTGGTGATGGGTAACGGAAGGGAGTGCTATCCACGGCTGGTATACTATCCCAGTCACTGGGCTTAGAACGTGTAAGAGGTGCCTGAATCAGCCAAATATATGTGACTAGTTTATTTGTGGTTTCTTAGTGAATAAAATGAAACCCGAAAGTCACCGTGACAGGAAGATTGAAAAATTTATTAAAAATATCGCTGATGGAAAATATTGTTATAAGTGACCATTTCATGGCAAGTGACGAAAACAGAATACATACATAATAGGCTGAATATTGAATCCGTTTCTCGTTTAAAAACTTTTTTAGATGCCCGATACTAGATTTCAGGTATCGGAACTTGAGAAAGTGAAACTCACAAAAAGCGAACTTACAGAATGTAGGTTTTACGGACTTCTATCCGTGAAAACTTTTTTTGTAACTGCCCATTTGCACATTTATACAGCACTGATTCACGGCGAGTTATAGACAACTTACTTTCAACTTTCTTACAAAGTTTTGTGTCGCTAAATTGTGATAATGAACAAAAACGTATAGTTTAGCGCACTAAGTGGATTTAAGCAATCGTGCAAGAGCAGCATCTGACCTGCTGTTCGGGGAGATCGGCGTAGCGCTTGGTCTGCTGTTGTGATGACGGTGAACTGGCGGAATGGTCCGTTGCGCTGCTACTCTTGTACCGATCGCTCTCGTTCTGGGAGACCCAATACCCGCTCGCATATTGACCTGCATTAACGGATTGATCGAATGTATTAAGTTTGTCGACAACACAGTTTATAGTAAGTTTTTGCTGTAATTGATGAGGATTCGAATTTTGTATTGCACTGCCTAATGATAAAAGCATTTTTTTAACTGTAATCCACTGGTTCACAACAAAAAGCCCGAAATGCCAAGTTTGCATTATAAATCATTAATTCTAACCTCGTGGTGATTTACTCGCCGTGTTCGACGTTTCCAGTGGTACCGGAGGTGTATAGACGCTGATCGGCTTATGCACAAGTTCACCAGCTGGGACCATGCCTACGGCTGGTCTGAATAGACAGCCTCTTTAATTACCCACTCACTCACTCACTCACTCACTCACTAACACGTAAGTTCGGCTCGAATCGGTTTGACGTCCATGTGCCGGAATACTCGGCTCTGATACTTTGACAGTCGGTGTGCTAACGGATACTGCCGACGTAGGCCGACTACTGTAGGAAGCTGGCGACTGAATGTCCTCTTCTTGCGAAATTGCCTTGATCGTAACAGGTTTACGAGGCGGCGTCTTTTCTCGTTGAGGCGGCGGTGGTGTTGGCTGTTTAGGCGGTGGCGGAGTTGGCTCTTTAGGAGGTGGAGGAGTGGGCTGTTTCGGAGGAGGGGGAGTGGGCTCTTTTGGAGGAGGGGGAGTAGGCTCTTTTGGAGGAGGGGGAGTAGGCTCTTTAGGAGGGGGAGGAGTTGGCTGCTTTGGCGGAGGTGTAGGTTCCTTTGGAAGCGGTGCCGACTCTGCCGCAGCTGGTACTTCAGCTGAAATAAAAAAACGTTAAAGGATGAAATGATTTATGATATTCCAGTGATAATTTAGTAACAAAATGCGATAAAATCTTGGAAAACGAGACATAGAACCCATGCTTTAAAAGACGGCTATTTTACATGCATAAACAGGACTGAACATTTATTTCATTAAGCCCTCGATAGTTTACTATACGAAACAACATAAGGACAGACGAGTTGGCATCAATGTTTTTAATACACTGAAACGTGGTTGAATGATGCTTGTGTTAACAAATAATTGATTATTTCAAAAACAATGATGAGCCCTTAGATTTAACATGATGATTTCAAACAGTTGGTAAGGTAACTCTAATATTTTAATATCCTACCTGCGGCGGCTTGGTTGGCTTCAGCATGGGCTACAAACCCAGGATATATTACCGGATTCGGAGCTGTTCCTGCGGCTGCTTCAGCTGCTTGATTAGCGTCTGCATGTGCAACAAATCCGGGATAAAGAACAGGATTGAGTGTGCCTGTACCTGTAGTATCTGCTGGAGTTACTTGTGTTTGTGCTGCAGCTGCTTGGTTGGCCTCAGCATGCGCTACAAAACCTGGATATATGACTGGATTTGGTGCGGTTCCTGCTGCTGCTTCCGCTGCTTGATTCGCGTCTGCATGTGCCACAAATCCGGGATATATGACAGGATTAAGACCACTTGCAGTTTTGTCATCAACTGCCTCTGTTGTTCCTTGAGATGCGGCAGCTTGGTTGGCTTCAGCATGAGCTACAAAGCCTGGGTAAATAACTGGATTGGGTGCAGACCCTGCTGCTGCTTCTGCTGCTTGGTTGGCCTCTGCATGTGCCACGAATCCGGGATAAATGACTGGGTTAAGGCCAACTGAATCTGCGGCACTCACTGGAGCAGCAGCACCTGCGCCATTTGCGGCACCTAGATTGGCTGAATCACCTGCAGCGGCAATGACTGCTTGTGCATTAGCTTCAGCATGTGCTACAAATCCAGGATAAATTACGGGGTTCGGTGCCGTTCCCGCTGCTGCTTCCGCTGCTTGATTCGCATCCGCGTGTGCAACAAATCCGGGATATATTACAGGATTGAGACCGTCTGCAGCTTTCACTTCAACTGCTTCTGTTGTTCCTTGAGCCGTGGCAGCTTGGTTGGCTTCAGCATGAGCTACAAAGCCTGGATATATAACCGGATTCGGGGCTGTTCCTGCGGCTGCTTCTGCTGCCTGATTGGCATCTGCATGTGCAACAAACCCGGGATATATTACAGGGTTCAGACCACCTGCACCAGCGGCATCTGGGGTACCTTTTTCGCCGGCTTCAGCAACACCTGCTTGAGCGGCCGCGGCCTGATTAGCCTCGGCGTGAGCTACAAATCCAGGGTATATAACGGGATTTGGTGCAGTTCCTGCGGCAGCTTCTGCAGCTTGATTTGCATCTGCATGAGATACAAATCCAGGATAGATGACGGGGTTAAGACCACCGACTGCCGCCCCGGTGACATCAGTGGCTGCTGCATTCGCTTGTGCTTCTGCGGCTTGATTGGCTTCAGCATGGGCTACGAATCCTGGATATATAACTGGATTAGGTGCAGTGCCTGCGGCAGCTTCTGCTGCTTGATTTGCGTCTGCATGCGCTACGAATCCGGGGTAGATCACTGGATTAAGACCGTCTGCTGCTGTACCAGTAGTGTCAGTGACTGCTGCGCTTGCTTGGGCTGCGTCAGCTTTGTTAGCCTCCGCATGTGCTACGAATCCTGGATATATAACTGGGTTAGGCGCAGACCCTGCTGCTGCTTCTGCTGCTTGATTGGCTTCCGCATGTGCCACATACCCAGGATAAATAACGGGGTTTGGAGCCGCTGATTCTGTCGTCTGTCCGCCGGTGGTGATTTTGACGGTCGTCTGACCTTCCACGATCTGCTGCGCACCGACGCCTGTTAAATTAAACTCATCATAACAACTATGTTAGTTGATTTAAGTATAATACATACATTATCACATTTGTGTTTACGTGGTTCTATACAGTGACTATAACCCAATCGAACTTTTACTAAGATTTACAGACTCCCTAAGTTACTTAAACACGATTAATGTAGGTGGTTATTGAAGGTTAGCAAAAAGCCGCAAGGGTGTAGATACTACATAAGTTAACACACACAAGCACCAAGCAACATTCAAGTTACAAAAAAGCAAAACAGACAAAGCAGCATGCAACTCGAACGTTCACACATTTGTGGTAAGACGATAGTGAATTTTAAAAGCATTACCTTCTTCAGTTGTGTCTGGCTCAATGATCACCTCTTCTTCTGGCACCTGACTGAACACTGCTGTTTCTTCCTCAGCTTCCACTTCAGCTTCCTCGATGATAGGTTTTGACTCAATTTCGATTTCCGTCGACTCAACCTGAACTTCCGTTTCTTCTTCGGGCTCATGTTGAATTTGTGTCTCAACTTCATTCACAGATGTAGTCACAATCTCCGGCTCAATCGCCGGTTCTGCCTCTGGTTGTATCTCAGGTTCTGATGGAGCTTCAGTCACCGGCGGTTCTGTCGACACGAGGGCTTCTGTTTCTATTTCTGGTTGAGTTTCAAGTTCAGCTTCAGGTACCGGTTCAGCTTCAGTTTCAGGTTCAGGGTTAGCTTCATATTCAGCTGGAAGTTCAGGTTCAGTTTCCACGACGAGCTCTGGTTGTTCCGCTTCAGCTTCAGCTTCAATCTCTACTTCAGTTTCTGGTTCAGCCACTACGGGTGTTTCTACCTCATCGACAGGAGGTTCATCAACCACTTCAATCGGTATTTCAATGGGCTCATCTGCTTCAAAGTTTATTTCAGGCTCGACTGGGATTTCTTCTGCCGTCGTATCTAAATTTTCCGTTTCGTCCGCTGGCTCAGCTGATATTTCAACATCATCATTGTCGGCGGTTATTTCTGGTACGATTTCTGTTTCGGGCATTTCCGCTTCGACGGTCTCTATTTCAGTTTCATCGACCGCTAAATCAGTTGCGATATCGTCGATTGCAGTCACCTCGGCATCTTCGGTTAAGACATCGCTAGCCTCGACATCTAGAGGCGCCGGTTCGGGCGGCACTGCGTCGTCGTAGTTAATGGCAGCTTCTTCTTCGATGTCATCGAGCAGTTCCGGTTCGTCGGTTCCATCTATGGGAAAATAGGTAATACATGTAAGCTTTGCACTTGTGTAACTCAAAGAAACATAATAATAGATTAATATTTTATCAAGCTCAGTTAACATTAAACTTTGTTATAGAGGGGTAGTTATGTGCTAGAACTGTTCAATAGCCCCAAAAATGTTTAGCTTATAGAAATTATTCGTGATATTAAGCAATTAGAGTCATACCATTTGTTACTAAACGGAATGAAGGACCTTTAAAATTCAAATCATGTTTGAAAAATGATTATAAATCAGTTTAGTCGGTTTGTATCCACAATGATTGTTTGTGAACAAATATTTTCATTGGGGAAGTTTTTCCATAGTCTACGCGTTTGCGTTTGTAACATGAGTTTTGGAGGACGCAACCGCTAGCTAATGTTTCAACCAATAGCTTCTGCGGAAGAGCAGTTAGTAGCTTGATTGTGAACAGACCGACCCTATGAATGTTTTTACTTAACACTATGCAAACCAATGAAAATCATGAAAACAAAAACTTGGTCGCTAATCCTAGGTCGACACAGTCTAAACACTGAACCGATTTTGAGCTATGCTTCTTTGGAAACCATGACTTCTTTAACAATAAAAATGGTGTTAAATGTGAAACTATAAGATGTGAATGAGAAAATATTCACCTGAAAAGGTAGAACGTATGAGCAGCATGTTTCTATAGCTGAAACCGATTCAACCGTTTTCCTTGTGTCTCAATTTTACTCATAAAACATTCTGCATAGCTTACTTCAAAAACCTGTGTGTGCAGCAGAGTTAGCCACTTGCGTAACGCAAAACACATGTCGCAAACGCGTGTTTCAAACAAACAGAAAACGCACCGATTATGGCAGCATTTTGAAACACGTGAGAAACAACACAATCATCCGAAAGGTTAAAATCCGTATGAGCAAAAGCAAAGGGATCGTGGAAAAAAATTATAGCAGTACTCAATGTGAACAAGCTTAATGGTTTTCCAATGTAATCTATTGAGAATATTACAAATGAGCTGTTGCTTTGAGAGATGGGTGAAGTTTGAATAACAATAATAATAGCTGACCAAAAAAGTTGAATGAAACCAACTTTGAACCTCCGTAGTGATGACGGTTGTTGACTCGACCACTTCGCCACTAGTCTCAACGGTGTCATCAGTTTTCTCGATGACAGTCGTGCTGCCAGTTACAATCTGCGCAGAAAAACAATATTGAAATATCATGCATCACATAATTGTAATTTTTAATAAGGAAAGATATGAAATGTTGCGCATGTTTACGGGTTATTATATTTCGATTAAATCAGGTTTCAGCCAACTTGAATGGTCGAGCCGACTTCTTCGCAGTCCAGCTCTTCCTCGTCGTCAGCGGCGACCTCTGCTTCAACGGGAGCGTCGATCACAGCTGAATAACAATTGATAAGTAGACTAAGCGAACTTGATATGTTTACTGATCTGTGGTGATGCACTTCTTGAAGCTTTTCTAATTGAAGTCCCTTTATGTTTCTTGTGAGATATAAAATTTCAGCTTACTCAGACCATGTAATATCAGGTTGATTACTTGTCGGGGTGATTTTCATTGTTAACTATTGCAAGTAAATCATAATAATAACTAACCAGTGTCGTTTCCGTTTTGGACGGATGGGTCCAGTTCGGACGGTAGATCCTCAATGCCTTCCATTGATTCGCTCATAAGATTGTGGTGCTGAGCGTTGAACTGCGGTGGTTTGGACGCTGGCCGATCCTCTTCGATTGTTGTGAACTGAAAAGTGCTTATTTAAAAGTTCATCCTCAAATTGAATTTCGAGCCATTCAAAGCTTCGACTCATTCAAAGCTTACCTTGTAATTCATGTCTGAAACTGTATGTTCACTCACTCACTGACTAATAACTCACTCACTCTCATACGCACGAAATTACCTGATCTTCAGTTCTGTCGTCCTGGGGATCAAATTCTTGAACGCTGATTTCCTCGTCGTCTTCGTAGCCGTCGATCACTTCTGAAATTGCAATGATGGTGAATAACGTGGTGAAAACTACTGCGAATATTGATGCTAGAGAAAAAACGGAATTATGCGACAACGGAAACTTCGAGATCACACTTCGTCTTACAACGTTTTAATTTAACTCAAATTTACACATAGAGTTACTCAAGTTTATTATAACAAAAAAAATTATTCAGCACTGTCACAATTAAATCAAGTATGTGCCTTTAATGATCTGTTTGAAAGCGACTTGGGATACGACGTTCTCGTGCGCCGTGTGGTAAGCGTCCTGGTCGTGGTTGATGTCTACTTCGGGCTCGGGTGGTTGCTGCTGCTCAGACATACTGAACACGCCCGGATCACTGTTCTGCGGACTGTACGTCTTGTTATCACCACTTTCCATTTTAAATTATTCTCTATTTTTGTTTATCTATTTTCGATTAGTTTAGATTTTATGATCATGTGCAATATGTTCGATGGTGGTGATCATATTACGGCTGCTGGCAAAATAGGTTGAGAATCACATCCACATGCATCAAGGTTAATAATACGTGGATTATATTTCAATCATGCATAGTTTTAGTCACTAAATCCATCTTATAGGAGTTCCAAAGAAGCAATGTGTTGAATCGGCAAATCGACTGATCAAAACAAGTTCAACTATACATGATGGACGTTGGTAAGCAAGTTCATCTATGCAGGGTGGTTAATGAACAACTTGAGATGGATCGTCGACGCAGTTTATAAGTAATGCTAATCTACTTGTTAGCGCTCAAATAACAATTTAAACTCAATAATTTACGGAAACGGCCCGAACAAATGTCAGAGGGTGACTTTTGACAGAAATGCCCACCCATCTAGCCTGATCACGTTGAATGTCGTTGTTGATGAGCGTGAAATCGGAAACCACCTTACTGCCGTCTGTTATGAAGTAAGGATAGTAAGGCTTTGTCCCACTCACATGTAACCAAATCCGACAACTCAATCCGTAGACTCAAAACAATCACCTGGCCACACAGATTCGAGGTGCAAAATTGGCAGTCACTCTGTTTGTAGTTTGTTTGTGGTACGAGACGAACACAGCAGTCGACGTAAACACCTGGCGCTCAGTAATTAGGCCATCCAACAAGAAGCATTGAGAATAAGTGTGTAGTTTCGCTGAATGATGTGAATAACTACAATATTGTTATGACTGTCATAACTGCACTGGTCGCTGTATGACGTCGTCTTTCATTAGCATTAGTACGGGAGCACACTAATGATATATGAATAATAAAACATAATATATAAGCGTGTTGACTAACCTTTGTGTTGATAGTTATTGTATTGTTCATTGATAGTTGTTTGTTCAGTGACCTCCTGTAGTACGTCCAACTGGTGCTCGCTACCGACTCCGTTCAACACCAGTACGTCTGACATGCCCCACAAGTTGGCGCAACCGAACGCGCGCGACGTCGCTGCGTATTTTTCTCAGGCTCTAAGCTCCGCCTTCTTGTCGTCGGCGCAACGATGACGATGTAGCCAAAAACAGTGTAGCGCTCGCTGACGTTGTTGCTAGGACGCTGCTGGTCTGTTGCGTGTTACGCTCAGATGGTGTTTGTGCCGTTTCGGGGGTGCAACACGAGCCCGATTTTAATGCTGTTGCGCTGAGCCGAGGTGCACAACGTCCGATGAGCCGAGTTGTGTGAATGATGAGGTAAAGGCACGCGTTACGAGACGGTCAGTTAACGCTGTTGTTGATGTTACGCCTGAAATGTTGGTGGCTTGTTGCTGTTGCACACTCCATAACATACAGAAAAGAGTTCGCGACTGAATAGCTCGATCTTCAAAAGGTTTAAAACATGTCTGAAATTAACCTGAACTTAAAACTTATGTTTGTTTTTGAACGCGTGTTCAACGAAATGACAAACTGAATGATGTTTAACAAAGCTGATCAAAACATAACACCATCCGAAATTAGGTTTAAATTTTGAAAACCGGTTTGAGTTCACAAATTTCGAGAAGATTAATTACGGTGTAGGCGCAATTTGTTCGTTCGGGTCTGGGATAATAAGGGAATTTGTGATGAATGGGTCACGCAAAGTTTAGGCGCAGTGCAGTGGTACATATGTGAGGTCGTAACAACCAACGTATGGGTCGCATCAACCACATCAATAAACGAGCAAATTTACGAACTCGAGATTTGATTTTGGAAATGTCAATGCTTTGTAACGAGGCAGTCTATGCTCTTTTGTTTTCAGACAGAAACTGTTTGTTTTCCGGCCAAACCAGAAAAAAAAAGTTTAGTTTAAAGAACGTTTACTTGAAACACAGTTTTAAAACTGTGATAATTAAAGTTTGTTCATAGAAAAGTAAACAATATAAGACAACTTGATTATTGAGTTCTGGACGATGGTTGATTCTGGTCAGTCTTGAATAGTCAGACAAAGTTCAGCTGCATTGGCCGAGTTATAAATTGAGTTTTCAGACACGACGTGTGCAGACGTCGCCTAACTTATTGAAAAGATGCGGGTGTAAGAATTTTCGAATTTTTCCGTAACTATTAATTAATCAAAGTGGAATTGAGTGAAACTACCGCTTTGTGAAAAAATTTCGCGAAATAACCGATATCTGGAAAGAACTAGATCTAAACTTTTCATACTCTGCCGCTAGCTGCGTGCAGTGTAAAGGCACTTATTTAAAAGGGTATTTTATACAACGACGTATGTATGTCCAGTTTATTTCTGAATGCCACGAGTGACCCGTCCGACCGGTCAATGGTCAATGCACAAGTGGACGAGAAGGGGATGGAAAAGTGGAATTCCCTCCTTCTTTGGCGAGTTTAAAAAGGACAGTTGGTTCTCTGACGTGTATGAAAAACACCTAAAAACTTCCAATTCTACCCTCTTTGGCAAAATTCCCTTCCCTCTTTGGCCCGTCCGCCAGTGAGTCAATGGATGTTGCACGTTGTTGCGGTGCCCGGATTCGTTGGTACAACGTATTACATATAACGGCACTTTATGGGCAACTAGGCAACACGGCTGACGTTTTATATCAAAGTAGAGTGACCGGTAGCTCATAAGATGAATGACCAATGTTGGTGTAATCAACCTGACAACCTTATGGAACGGGGGCACTTACGACACCGAAGGCTAATGGCATCTGTTTATGTGAGACTTCAAGATGTGTAACGATCAATTGTTTCAGGGCAACTTTGAAAAGACATTCAAACACAAATTTATTCAAATATTATTGAAATTTCAATGTTCTAAATGATATCATTACTATCAAATGGGAAAGTTACTACAGTATGTTCTTTACGGAAGTTATTTAAAGCGGATAAAACTCGAGCATGGAACAGAGGGATCTGATATATAAATTAAACCATAACGTTGCATGAACACTTGAATGTTTGTGCGATGGCCAAGAGACAACGAGACATTGCAAGCTCCAATGCGTTTCAATTTCAATGACGACATGTATTCTTACGACACATTAAATTACGATGGTGTTCGGGTGACCTATAAGTTGTTATTACCCAACTGAATTGAATGTCGATGAGTGGTGACATCGCATTACCCTTGTTCCTTAGTGATTGATCTTGGCGGTGCCGAATCACTGACATGCTTCGAAAAATTATGGTTTTATGTGTAGCTGAATGATCCTGGTATTAGTCAGGAAACCAGAACTTTGACCTTCATTGACCAGTTTCAGTGTATGACTCACTCTGGCGGAAACTGTTTTCTGAACGTCAAATTTGTTTCGCAGACATACCTCGTCTATCATAATGGTCTGACTGGATGGAGCTTGCTCCAATGATAGACAAAAAACCAATGCATGATTGATGAACAATAAGGTTAGTTCAACACTCAGAAATCAATATGCTCTTGTTTTTATAGCAAACTACAATAGTTGAATATGAGCTCATTGTAAATATGTCGAGAAAATCAACCGTTAAGTTGTGATAAAGTACTGTTTGAATTTTCAGAGTTAAGGCCTAAAAACTTGAACCAACCTTTCTATGTGATGAGTGGGTTGCGCGGAGAACGGCTGTTACTCACTAAGTTCAATGATCATAAATGTGAAATATATATCCGCCTATCTTTTTAATAATCGTTCGGTTCGTTTCTGTTTTCGTTAGATAAATCAGCGTCAAACGTTAATCAATAGCTAATTGCACGGCAAACTATGTGGGCTGCCAACTTTTTGCCTGAACATAATAGGCTACCGGAATCTTGACAGCTGGACAGCTCTCTTAGACAAACATAATCGGCTTGTTTCGGAAAGTTAACGAATGCTCCCGGGTCACCCCTCCTTCACACCTTCAAACACCCTCCAGTACGCATACGCCCGCGCACAACGTCAGTTACCAGAATTAGTATTTAGTAAAGATTGAACGAGTTTTAATTGTGTCAATTCTAAGTCACAAAAGAAATACCGGAACTATAATGTAGTTAAAAACCCCCACAAGTAACAGTTTTGCCTGGACCTATGTAACTCTCATCTTATAATCCGCTACCGTTGTTATGTTCGTCGCCCCTCTGAAACATACTGGAATTGTTGCTGATTTCGTCACCACATCCGTTGGTTGAATGGTTTCGTTTCGACGACCATCCGTCACCAGTTTCAACTGACATTTCACTGCTATATATGGACGCCGTGGAACTGACAACAATAACAACAACTGCAGTGACATCAAAACAACAACAACAACAACATTATCAGTAGCAGTGACATCAAAACAACAAAGACAACATCTATAACGGGAAATACTGTGAAGCTGAGAAAACCGACAAGTGATCGCAAACGAGGTCCGAAATAAAAAGTTTTTCAGTGGGCGATCACGGTATCCCAATCCCACTAATGGAAGCCATATTTCCCGTGATTTTGATCAGCGCTACAAAAACAAGTGGTGCCTTGGTATGTATTTAGAGATGTATATCGTTCGCAATAAGAGATAACGATAACTTTCAAAATCAGTGCACATCTTCCAGTAATACACTTAATGATGTTGACATTGCATTGCAGGTATTGAACGAATCTTATACTTACTTCGCATTAAAATTATATTCGTTTGAGTCGGATTGAATCTGAATTGTTTATCGGAGCTATAAAACTTCAAAGTGATAGTTTGCGAAAGAGCTCTTTATGTTTTTTTAAATTTAATGCTATCTCTTTCTTTATTGTTATGCGAAGCATTCGATTACCCCTCTCCCCATTGTTTACCAGCTGACCAAATGTTTTGACCGGTTTCGGTATTCATATTAGCGAACAGACGAGCGATCTTTTCCGGCATTGACCGAACTTCACCATTGAGTGAACTTTTTTTCAATCAACATACCGAACTTCACACCAAAGTTTGACAAACAGCCCACCATCAAAATATAATGATGACCTTGTGGTGGGTTTCTATGCTTAATCGGTACCAAATGGAAAATGGTTGGGATAGAAGGAGGAGAGAGATATGAAGTTTTTTTATCCTAATTTATTTCAGTTAACATTATCATTTATCAAGTATGTAGGCACTTTCTTTTCCCTAAATCCTTTTGGTTGCTTATTTTTATGTTCAGTAAGATGACTTGTAGACAGAGAGTTTTTATAGTAAATCAAAACCCCGGTTTCTATAACACTTTCAGCTACAACCGAGTAACCTTTTCATCCAGATGTCTTTATGACCGATCTTTCCGAAATTTAGATAAACAAAGTTTTAGCTTTCGGGTTTTGAAAACAACCACGATTGTATGTATTTCACCGCTGCTAACATATCTACATACAATGTAGATGTACATACATACATATATGTCAAAGGCATACGATTTTACGATTTCACAACGCATTGACATTATAATAACAAACTTTATTTACCAATTCAAAATGTCTGAAAGCCCCCTGAAGCATTTTTTACTAAGCTAAACCGTGTAAACGAGCTTTTTTGTCTGGAATGTGCCTGTGACGCAAGAGTTGCTAAAAATAATCGAAAACATCGTGTATGTTGGGCATTACTGATTGAAACAACATAATTGACGCACTTGTTTTCGAGTTATGTCAGTTGTTCTTTGTCCCGCACGCGCCATTAGAAGTTACAAATGTGACATTGGATGGGTGTCTGGAAGGGTATGTAGCTGTCTAACACACCGAAAACATTGACTAGACCACCCGAGTAATGAAAGCATTGACTATACCACCCCACCCGTTGATCTATGATACTATTAATCAGCTTTGGGACCGCGTTAAATACCTGATTTTGTAAACGAAGCATACGGTTTCCTTCGGTTCCTCGAATTGTGAAATTAACCGACGTAGTACCGAATCTGAAGTTGGTTTTACTCAAGCAAATGATGCGAAACAAGGTTGTTATTCTCCAGATATGGTGGAACAAACACATGTAATGAATGTAGAGAGAGAGAGAGTTTACATCTATTTCTGAAGTATTGTATGCTACATATCTTTGGTTGTAAAAGTTATGTCTGTGTAAAATGGATCTTTCGTGAGTGTTTCAAAAAATATATAAAAGCTTTGTTTGAGAGAGAAGAAATACACTGCGATGCATGTGTAATAATAGCGTACAATGCTTCATAATCTTATAGCTGGAATAGATTGTATGTAAATCAAAGGGAAATATAACGAGGGCAAGGACTATAAAGTCTCGGCCTGATTAATTAAACGGCGAAATTGAAAGTTCTCATCAAATTAACAAATTATGTCCAAAAAACATTATATACTTGTTTGCTCAAAAATAGCTTGCAACTCCGCCCATATTTCTATGTGGGTAATGGATAGACTTCTGATATAAATAAACTCTAATATAACGCACGGGAAGCAATAGGCAATATAAAACACAGAATGTCAGCTTTTTAATCATATTTAAAAAAATTAATTAAAAGCGTAGCGTCTAGACGCGGTTTATAAATTATTTATCAAAGCAATATGGTACTTGTTCCAGCTTGGTTTTGGTAACTTACCGCATCTGTCAACTACAAATGTACTTTATGTATAACATTGATAATCGGTTGAGATATTGAATTTGAATGACGCCAATTCGGTCCAACTGTTGTCTGTAAGCTCTATTTGTAGTTTTGAAACCAATAAAACTCTATTCAGCCCTTAATTACCAATAGTATCCTACATTGTAACACTGGTACTATAGATAACAGTTACAGTCGCACAAAATGAACAGCACTAAAAAATCTCTTAATCACACGGCAATGTTATGTATGTTAGTTATATGAAAACTGGTGGATGTGGCACGCGGAAATATGTAGGTAACACAATATATTATGAGATGCAAAATTAACAAACGAACATCCATTTTTATGAGAGAATTCACAGTTACAAATTTTCTGGATAGATTGATTTTCTTATGTTATGTGTTTTGGGTGGAGTGAAAAAAATAAACGTAATAAAGTGTTGTTTCTTTCTCGACAGTTTCATGAGAATTCTGTTCAAGAAACAAAATGTGGATAGTAAACATTGAAAATTGCTATACGAAAGGAGAAATCATAAAACAAATAAATAACAACAACTGAGAGATCACAAAGAAGTAAAGGTACGGAATACACGCATTTCAGTGGTCAGATGAGACCGCGAACACAAACAACGAGCAATTTCACGTTTGAAAAATGGAAGATACAAATGAAAAAATCTTTTTCGATATGATGAATTTTGACTTCCGCTTCACGTGAACACGGATTAACTTGTAAAATAGTAATTGTTTTGTAGAAAATTAATAAATGACCTAATTATAACTTAAAACAAAACATGGAAAATGAGACAAAATATCGATTTCGATTAGATGCTTATTTCCGATGAACTATGGAACCATGCTAAACAATCTACAAAACAATCAAAAACATTTTTTGGTAAAATATTAAGTTAAAAAATATAAACTACTATAAAAAGATTTGTGTCGATGGTCAGATAATTGGGGCCTATATCATTGTCAGTTAGGAATGCAACATTGTGTGGTTAGCATGACGTTTCTGTTTCCATCATTTTATTCAATGATCTATGGAACCATGCTAAATAATGTGTTTTATTATATGCAAGGGTGAAATGTTATTCGCAATCCTAAGCCTAACTGACGTATAATTTAACAATGACGAATGATTTATGGGAGATTTGACAGAAGTAACGTACGAAATAAAACATTATTCCGATTTCACGAACACGAATGAAAGACAAAACAGAATAGCGAAAAGAAAGTAATGATGTTATTCTCAGGTCGAAAACCCCATTGAAAAGTCAATGACGTTGTGAGTCTGTGTATGCAAACTTTTTCTTACCTTCTGAACTCCGTAAAGTTTCACACCGAACTTTTCACTTCATTTTTCTTCCACCCATTAAAAATCGACTTGAGACCACTTCTCTTGTTCGTTTGGGTCAACAGCTGTTTACCATTTCCTTTTCAAAATGCAACATTCAAAAGTTTTTGGAAATTTTTCTTTGAACGAATAACATCATGCTTTTTCAACGTGGTTACACAATCAGTTTTGACCGAGATTCCATTTGTAAGTACACATATAATGAAGCTAGGACAATAAAAAGAATATATAGTATGTAGGTTGGTATATGTTTGGTATATGTATACTGTAGTCATTGAGACACACTTGATTGAAAGTGCTATTATGATCGGGCTGTAAAAAACTTTTCAAACTTTTTTCAATATGCCGAATAAAAGGAATGCCCGTCATTTTCATACAAACAAAAGTAAGCCGTTTTTCAATCAACTGTAAACGATATAAAGCTAGATAATCTATGGAAATTTTTTTTACACGTTAAATCAATCAACATAAATTTGATTTATAAAGTTCATAGTAATCAATAAAAAGTAAATTTTGATGTCATAAGCAAATGAGACACGTTTATAAACTTGTGAAACCTTTAATATCGTTCAATAGGGCCAAATACTGGGAAATCAGCAATCGAATCAGTATAGACGAGTACAGTAATGGTGTGGAAACAAGCAAGGGAAGTTAAGAAAAATTTCTAATTTTATATTAGTGCAATCTAAATCATTCCTAGTAAATTTTCAATGTCAACTACTTTTAGGCACCCTCGACTCATCGTTGAAAAAATGCCGTATTCTGTATAATATGTATGTGTCGGCCAATTTTCAGTAATGTTCATTTTTATGTTCACTGTGTTTTAGGCGTCGAAGTTCAAGGGCACCTATTTTGATCAAAGTGCACTCATCAGATCCTGTTCACTTTCCGGTTGCACCACTGTGTTTATCAGTCAACCTAAATACATAGGTTGCATTTGTATTTTCGAACGTATTTCCGGTGCAAAAATGAATCATGATCTGATAAAAAATAATGTAAGGTTGTTGTAGACACTGGCGGACGAGCCAAACCTCCAAAGAGAAGGGAATATTGTCAAAGAGGAGGAAATTGGCAGTTTTTAGGCCATTTTACCTACACCTTAAGTTAAAAACTGCACTTTTGAAGAGGGATTAAAATTTTCCCCATCATGTCCGTTAGTGATTGTGTATGTAGGCATGTGTTTACGGTAGCCTTGACTCGTGAGTGCTGTGTTCGGCACCGACACTCGTGGCATCGATCGGATGCGCCGAGTGGGCATTCGTGGATGCCCAGGGCTGCAGATCGCCTGATGCCCACACCCAATACACACATGCACCGATCACATAGATCAAACTGCAACCGTAGAAGATGATGCGCCATTCCCAGGCCGTCTGAAACATTGTTCAAATGACAATTATACTTTTCCTAAGATTTTGCTACATAGTAAGTAATTTGAAGAGTTCAAGTGAAGGTGCTTTCATAATCCGTTGCTACAAAGTTTCAACAGTGTTGCAACTTTTTTCAGAAATGCAACAGAAGTAAGTTCCGAAATGCAACGTTTCGGAACGTCAAAAAGTGGGCCGAAAAAAATTGCATTTTTGTTGCAATGCAACACAAAAATTTTGTAGACCAACCCCGCCTTCAGTGAGTATCATTCCAGTGATAATCGGACTGATCATGCCTGGCAGTGTGGCAAACGTATTTGATACACCCATTAGGAGGCTGGCGAACTAAAATCACCACAATTACACAATCACTCACTCACTCTCTCTTTCACTCACTCACTCACTCACTCACTCACTCACACAGTCTGACCTGTGGTGCAATGTCCAAATGGTTGACACTGAATCCGGCCCAAGCGAATCCACCGATGCCAATTCCTAGTGTTATGGTCAACAACGAGAACACATAGTTGGGTGAATGGGCAGACAGAATGCAGAGCACGGCTTGGCAGAACAGGGCTGCAGTGAGAGAGTGAGAGAGTGAGTGAGTGAGGGAGTAAGTGAGTGAGTGAGTGAGTGAGTGAGTGAGTGAGTGAGTGAGTGAGTGAGTGAGTGAATGAGTGAATGAGTGAATGAGTGAGTGAGTTCTCTCGATCACTTACCTCCCGATCCAAACAGCCTTCTAAAGAAACCAGTGTCCATGCCCTTCACGGTTCTCATGTGATCGGCTACCTGACCTGATACGAGCAACGATGTACCCATCAGGAAGTACGGCAATGCTTGTGTGAAACTGGCCTGAAAAGTCAGTTTTATCCATCCATCCATCCATCCATTCATCCATCCATCCATCCATCCATCCATCCATCCATCCATCCATCCATCCATCCATCCATCCATCCATCCATCCATCCATCCATCCATCCATCCATCCATCCATCCATCCATCCATCCATCCATCCATCCATCCATCCATCCATCCATCCATCCATCCATCCATCCATCCATCCATCCATCCATCCATCCATCCATCCATCCATCCATCTATCCATCCATCCATCCATCCTTCCATCCATCCATCCATCCATCCATCCATCCATCCATCCATCCATCCATCCATCCATCCATCCATCCATCCATCCATCCATCCATCCATCCATCCATCCATCTACCATCTATCCATTCATTCATCCATCCATCCAACATCTATACCCACCTCTTTGATTGAGAATCCCATAACGTACTTCATGTACTTCGGTAAATCGAGCAGCATCGTGTAGAAGCCCCAGTTGGAACAGAAATGCGCGATGGAGATGGCCCATTGTGGTTTTGATCGCATGATTTCACCCCATGGCGGACGGTCGTACTGAAGTTTGTAGGCAGTCAAGTTGTTGACGATTACGAATTGAAATCTAATAGTATTAGGTTCAAGGCCCTTTCTAACACCGAGAGTTCAACTGTTGTGAGTATATATATAACCATTTGGAAACAAAATCATACACATATAAAAAGCACCTTCATGTCTTAGATATGTAGTAAATACCCATTTGAAGTGTGTTTTTTTTATATCTTGGTTCGTACTATAGTTGTTTTCACTTTACTTCAATATTCGGAACATATGATTGGAGTTCTCTAAGTGAATGATGTGTTTCTGATTGTTTGAATATTGAGGGACATGATAATTGGTGTCATGACATGCGAGATGCACATGCAACATTGTTAACATCATTCGCGGTTCCAATCAATTATTTGCCGAAAATTTGCGAAGTGTTGGCATTACTTGGACCACCCTGTAGATTGTGATGATTATCTTGGATTTATACATATGTAGATCATGACAGATTATGCTATAACATGGTCTTAAACAAACCTCTAATTGAAGTTTGCTCTAATAAAAAAATACTTGATTGATTTTAATCCTTCTTATCTCTTTATAATAATCTTAAATTTTATCAGAAAATACGGTTCCAAAAAAATGCAGTGATGCCATTTAGATGGCTGCTATATTCTGTGTTATATATAGTGATAAACATTGACGCTGCAGAACTTATAAGATTAATCATCAAGAGTTTTAAATGAAAGAAAATTACAACATGATTTCCAGGAAAACGTATGGGTGCGTTACGTGAGAATAAATGCACTTTAAAAGAGCCAACAGTCTAGCCTACTAAAAATACGAAAGGAAATGAAAATACATTATATATGTATAACAAACTTTCGGTTAAGTTTAGGGAATACAAAACTGAAACAGACCTTGACTTGTTCGTAGCTGAAGCCGATGCTCTCCTCGATGAACAGCTGTTCCTCCTGCGAAATGCGTTTGTCCGTGGCTGGTGTTTCGGCGATGAACTGGAACCAGGCCAGCGAGTACAGCAGAGCGAACATGCCTGCAGTGAGTGAGTGAGTGAATGAGTGAGCAAATCAGTGAGTGAGTGAGTGAGTTAGTGTAACTAAAACTTCCTTTACTCACTCACCGAATACATAGAATATGGATGGCCATCCAAACTTGGTAGCCAGCCAGCCGCTTAATGGCAAAGAAATCACGGTTCCAAAATACGATCCACTGAACGCAAACGTGGCCAGTTTGGTTTTTTCAGACGGCGGTGCCCAGTGACTCCACATGGCGTGCATGGCTGGGTAGGTAACGCCCTGACGTAAGTGAGTGAATGTGTGAATAAGTGAGTGAGTGAGTGAGTGAGTGAGTGAGTGAGTGAGTGAGTGAGTGAGTGAGTGAGTGAGTGAGTGAGTGAGTGAGTGAGTGAGTGAGTGAGTGAGTGAGTGAGTGAGTGAGTGAGTGAGTGAGTGAGTGAGTGAGTGAATAAGTGAGTGAGTGAGTGAGTGAGTGAGTGAGTGAGTGAGTCGTGAGTGAGTGAGTGAGTGAGTGAGTGAGTGAGTGAGTGAGTGAGTGAGTGAGTGAGTGAGTGAGTGAGTGAGTGAGTGAGTGAGTGAGTGAGTGAGTGAGTGAGTGAGTGAGTGAGTGAGTGAGTGAGTGAGTGAGTGAGTGAGTGAGTGAGTGAGTGAGTGAGTGAGTGAGTGAGTGAGTGAGTGAGTGAGTGAGTGAGTGAGTGAGTGAGTGAGTGAGTGAGTGAGTGAGTGAGTGAGTGAGTGAGTGAGTGAGTGAGTGACTCTCTAACCTCAAACATGCCCTCAGCAAATCGGATCATCATGAAGGGCACCTGACCGAGCTTGG
>OZ038446.1:22685623-22733123 GCA_964036265.1 Daptonema setosum
CACTGGCTGTAACTCCTGCATTCAACCTTTGATGGACATTTCAACACCACTGGAGGCATTTGACAAGTGTGCTACATTAACGGTTAACATTAAGATGTGGCAGCTTATGTAGATTATATGCCTGTCAGTTCACATTCATACGTGCTGTATTGTAATGTATGACATCAAGTCTTACTACCATAATGCTGCATAAACTTGTCGTCACTGTTTTGCCTCTACTGTGCAGTTCTGCATTTAATATACGTAAACAGAGCTTTTAGATATCGTGCTTTTGTCATAGCTGTCCATATTTTATCGAAATCAATTTTTTTCAATTTGTCGATTTGTTTCAATAAGTACAGTACTGTGGTCGAACACTCAACCATGTGCACTTTATATATATATGTATATCCCCTGATTACGTTTATTGTATAGCAATTTGTTTAAATAAAACAAGCAAACGTTCAATCACTCACTCACTCACTCCCACACATCAGCAGAACAGTACGGCACTAATTCTATACATTTTTGATAAGCAATGCTTCACTTTAGCACAAACAATTCATTATATAATTGAATTTGTGAGCCACCAATTTAACTGTTTGTTGTAATACTTCATTCGTTTATAAACACAACCACGTTTGATGGCCAGTGACCTCACCAGTTGTTGTTGTTGTTGTTGTTGTTGTTGTTGTTGTTGTTGTTGTTGTTGTTGTTGGTCAGTGTATGCGGGCTAATATGCAATATGCATGTATCACGTGTCATTGTACCATCTGCATTTGACAGTTGCAACTGTGAAATTGACAGAAACTTTTCATTTGCAATCCTCCCCCAATTTTATCGTTACATATTTCGGCTGCTTACCGGCTCATGCTGGTCATTTCATTACTCTGTGTAATGTTCAACGTCGTTACAGTTCAGGCTCACAAAACAAGCAGAGTTCAATACGAAAATCAGAAATTATTCGGACTGAAATATTTATTAGATGTGGTCGGATGTTGATGAAAAAGTTAGATGCTGACCCGCCGACTATTACATGTCGACTATTATACTGTTATTAGGTGCATGTATTATATTAAATGCATTCTTAGTTGTTGTTCGTGGATGAATGAATGAATGAACGAATGAATGAATGAATGAATGAATGAATGAATGAATGAATGAATGAATGAATGAATTATTGAATGAATGAATTATTGAATACAAATAAATTGCAGAGTCAGAATCAGCCAGAATGCACTGTTCGCACACGGGTTCAACGTTCCAGTCGATACATCGACTGCAGATGCGACAGGCTCTGCGACGTCGCAAACAGGCAAGACGACTTGTACAACATGCACATCTACAACAGGTTATTACACCATAACCACATATCATCACTTTTAAATTTTTTTGGTCTGATCTCTCTATTAATTGAAGCCATCAAGGCACACTAATACCATATCAAATTGGTGTTTTCGTAGTGGCCAGAGAGTTGAATAAACTGACGGGCAATGGCAGAAACCCAAGAGCAACACGTCAGGATCTGTGTCTCAAGTCAGATTTCAAACTTTAGACCGTCAGTTTTCGAGGCTGGCGCCCTACGCACTAGACTAGACAGGCGACAAAACATTACCTACAGAGGCGACATTACCTGTTGATAAAAAAACTTAAATTTTCCGAACTGAAAAAAGATGACACAAAATACTGCATATTTAATTTAGTCGGACATCAAATTGTAATTTACTGTTATAACTTTAAAATGATGCAACTGTGATGGAAATCTGCAAACAGTTATAGTAATTTCAGTCATTCCTATCCGATCCTAACTTAAAAGCATATATTTTTTTATTGAAATGACCGGAAATCAAAGTGGATTGCAGACACAACCTTTCCACAGCCAACGATATCAGTTACAAGGATGAGTGTCGTCAAGTGCATTACTGAATATTATTATTTATATTTTTTCAAAAATTAATTTCTGTGGGGTAAATTTCCGTGAAAAACTTTCAATTACACATTAGGACAAATTTCGCAATTCAAAATTCCAGCAGCCTCTAAAATTCACTGGCGTATTTACTCACACTCACAGTGGCAAGGCAACACTATTTTTATTGACTTATCATGTTTCAATATGCTCAATATGGCCTATGTTCAACACCACACTCGTTTTATTTAATCGTCCATTTTACAACGAAATCGGGCATCTATAAACCTAATTTCTGCGTATTGTTCACAGCCAAATTAACCACTCACGTCACGCTGATACTTTTATTAGCTTTATCACAATGAACGTTTGACAATAACTCATTTCAAGTGCGGATAAACCATTTAATGATTCTTCGATGAATTCTTCGATCTCTGTGCTTTTTCAGTTACTGCTTTTTGTAGAAATCTTAAGAAACGCATACTCAAGTGTCTGGAAAACTATTCATGTATGCATGTTATTTTAATCAATGCCAACTTTTCTATCGTTGGCGTATCACAGAGAACGAACGACTCTCAATAACTCACGGCACTACGGTACCAATAAATTCAATTGACAGTTCCAATAAGCCATTCTATCTAATCGCCATGCTTTTAACCGTTTGTTTTCATATAAAATGAAACAGCTGCTGACAAACATTATATATTGTACATAATATTTTTTTATCTTGCTCGTGAAACAATACAATGAGTTTTAGTCATTTAATGAGAATTTTAGATGTATGTATCTCACTACAAAGTGCTATTTCTTTTTTCCTTCTTCTATTTTCCTTGTTCTTTTTTCTTCTATCTTATGATTTTTCACACTTCGGATTGGACTTCGGCACTTCGGCTGAACAGTCCCACCAATCCAAGCGTCTCGCTTGAGGGACGAAACGCCATCCATTTTCACACACATTTTTATTATTTATGATGTTCGCCATGATTTAGGTCCTCAAGGACAGGTACATGTATTACTTGTCATATATTTACCGTACGAATATATGGTATGTATATAGAGTATGTTTGTCTGTACCTGATCGCATGATACAGTGTGCATAATTACATACTGGCGTATCACATCACAATGAAATTGTGCCAAACTGGCAGGCACCAGTGCCATTAGGTGACGAATCGATCACTTGCCGTATCATTATGACGTGATACGGAACATCGCATTACGTACATACAGTACAGTACATATGTATGTAGACGGCTCATTCTATTGCTGTTTCATTAAATATTATCTAAAACAATTAGTTTTTTTGTGTGGTTCTATCGTTTTGGCATTGCATGACCGGTAGGCCATTTTTGGAACCCTTTTCGAACTGTAGATACAGACAACAACCTCAAATAAAATATATTTTAAATGTGTTGTAGGAAATGCATTTTTATTAAAAAGCGAACGTGAATTCGCTTCTCTTGGGATTTTTATAATTATTCTGAAATATATTCAACAGTTTTAGTTTTGTCTCAACATACATACACATGTTCGTGAATCTATGGCATCATGTTACTGTTTTAGAAATAATATCTTTATTACGTGATTTTACTGCTTTTTCTAAGATATATACCAAATGCCAAATAGAAACTCTCACTACTGAACCGAAAATCATTTTTCCTCCCAATTAATTTTAATCTAAAACATTCGACTAACACATAATTTTCACTTGCAACTTATATGTATAAAATAGTCGTTAACACGGTCAAGATACAATCCAAAACCCCGCAGAAACTGGGTAATATTTGACTTTTACAAGCTACTCTAGAAACATACGTTTGTACGCTTAAAGTCAATATATTTAGTTACATAAATGTACTTGCTGATTCAAAAACACGTCATGTGACAACCTCAATCCCTTTCACTATTTACAGTTTGTTGCCCAACTGGGATCGTGGGATCGTTGTGGTTTGGGAAACATGCACTGAAATTAACGAAAACATCGTGTTTCTTGCTCTCATTTCGTTCTATTTGTAATTATTAAATACTTTAGTCGACTAACTTCAACTATTTGTGATAAGCTCAACTATTTGTGAGAAGCTCAACTAGTTGTGATAAACTTCAACTATTAGTGATCAACGGCATGCGGTTCCCTACCAGCTGCCAGGCCTTAATCGAATGCACCCATAATAAAATACGAGTGTATAGGGAAATGGTACACAGAGTTTCACAGATAAATGTATGTGTTCCGTATTTTATTTCGCCAGGCATAAAATTGGCCAAAACGTCTGATAATGAAACCTCACTAGCCTCATCCCAACTCGGTTGACATCGTGGTTCAAACACAGTATATCATGGGATGATGATGAAAATTTACTTCTGATCACTGTCGCAGTTCCACAGACTTTTCAACTTTAACTTATGTAATTGTGATAACACAATTTCCATATCAGTGAGGTTCCTGTGTTTCTGATTCAGAAAATACGTCATCATGCCTTTTCTCTTGATTGAGTTGCCAGCTACAGAGAGGGTGGGTGAATATAGAAGGCAAAGCCAAGATGGTATAGTGAATGGAAATATACCAGAAGAACACTTTGTGTGGCGTCCATTTGTTGTTGGCAGATGTACCCGGAATCACTAGCGGACGAGAAGGGAAGCAAAAAGTGGAATTTCCCCTCTTTGGATAAGTAAAAAACAGAGTTTGATCCTTGTACATAGGTAAATGTCAAAATTTCAGTCGATTCCCCCTCTTTGGGAAATTCCACCCCCTTTAGAGGTTTGGCTCGTCCGCCAGTGCTCTGAATCAGATTCTGCTGTCGGTTCAGTACCGCTTGCCATCATCATCTTCATGTCTTTCTGGCTTATCCATTACCTTTTATAACACTTTTATAGACTTTGTAGGTGGCAGGCATATTAAAAGAAACGAGTTTGCAAGTCTTCCGATCAAGTTTTGATGAAGTTTTTTTTATAGGTTTAGATTATGGTATGTATCAGGAAACCTTAAGACGCAAGCTTCCTGCTCTTACTATGGCCATACACTATTTCACTGATAACTATTTTAAAAGTATGATAGCAAGTTACCTTAAGAGTTAACATTCAGCACGGGCGATACTACTTCTAATTGACATTTGAGAATTAGAACTGAGTTTTTGAATCTCAAATATTGTGTTGCATTGTGGTGGTTTTCATATGACAGGGGTCTATCAGTGTTCATTATTGCAGTCGGAAGGCCAATACATATTTATGTACGTTAATATGCATGTACACCATTGAATCATATACGATTGGTTCCTTGTATGTACATACATATGTATGTACAGGGTGTCCCACGTAACTTGCAATATTCTGCGAGGCCGCCACAATTTTTGTGGTTGAGCTATTTGAAAAATTAAAAAAGCAAATGAAAGCCCATTTTATAAAGTTTTTTTCGCCGCATACTAGAAGTTCATAGCTATCACGCTGATCGAGATATTTCCATTTCCCCAAAAGTAGTCATTTTCAGTTCTGAAATCTCAGTGGGCTCGGTGATCAACAGTACCGATTGAAACCTATTTAAATGGCTTTAATTTGTCGAGAAGATTGAAAGCTGATCATTTACCGTGTAATTAAATGTAAACCGGTAGTTTTCTGATTCAAAATCCAGCTTTGAGAATAAATCGGTAATGTGTCTTGTTTGTGATTTTTTTGTCTTTTGATGACTCCTGCGTGGTTTCGATCGATTATCCAACGTATAAATATGTCCCATCATGATTTAAAAAAACGAATTAATTAATAATGATTACTCAAACTTATTTTCAGACTTATATTAACTTTTCAATTAAATACTGTGTTTCTAGAACAATTTTTAGAGCCCCCGATGGGACAACAAAAACTTAAAATGACTACTTCTGGAAAAGTAGCCATAATTTGAGAACCGTTTGTACAATAAACCTCTGGTAGATGGCAAACAAAACTTTACAAACTGGGCTATCATTTGCTTTTTTAATTTTCAAAATAGCTCCACCACAAATTTTTTTGTGGCCTCGCAGAATATTGCAAGTTACGTGGGACACCCTATACATGTATCGTATCGTATCATCCGTTCGGGCGCCAGTCAGTTTCTGTTCTTGTTTTTTTCTATAGAACAAACCCGTTGAATTCTGTTCCTGAACATAAAAAAATAAAATTCTGAAGTTCTGTTGTACTACCGTAAAAATTCTACCAATTTGACTCACGGAGAAGTTTCAGTGTACATCGCCAGTCAGTTTGAGAAATTCCCTGTTGACAAATTCAACTCAACGTCGATTATCGAAAAAAATTTCTGATCGACACCTTTTGGTCGACAACATATGCTACCAAATGCTACTACCACTACCTAATTTACAATACAGCGGTAATGGTGCATAATTTAATTATACATAATTGGATATACGTGTACGATAATCCAGAAATTCCACTGGAGACGCATGTGTTTGTGCTCGCTGAATGCAGTGATAATGCAGTCAATAATTTTGTACTGTACGATGAACCAATACCGTGAATTAGGCTTCTCCTTCCTATTTTTCCTTAAATTGAAGTACTGTAAAACAAGGCTATGGAATTGCGGTCGTATGTAAGTACGGTCATTCTTTTTTCCGTAACTACTCACATCGAAACACTTCATTAGGTTTTGTATAAAACATGTTTTAACGCATGAATTTATTCCACTATTCCATTAGAATACATGGGAACGAGCCCAACTGGGACTGGGTAGGTCCTTTGTTGTTCTACTGTTGTACATAAGAAAATCATGGTTTTCATTATTACATCAAGCAAAATGCAGGGAAAAATACTTAAAAAATGCTATTATAAACGCTATTATTAAATTAGTTTTTTATGTTCGCTGTATATCCGCAAGATATTGACGAATCTGCTTGACGAACGAGTTCAGACTAGAGGTTTTCAAAACAAAATTGGCACGAAAATTCGATAAAAATAACTACTGAATGATATGCTGGAATTGGTCGTTTACAGTTTTTTTATCAGTCCGAATAACTGACATTTGACGTTTTATGGTTTTCTCAGTTAGGTCGCTTAATTTAACAGAGTTATTTACCTCAACAGTTTCAGCTGCAATTGCGTCTACCCGATCTTCGACTGGATAACGAAATCGATCCAACAAGGATCGACGAGCCCATACCTAAAGCCGATAGCGATCAGCTCCCAATACAGTGAGTGAGTGAGTGAGTGAGTGAGTGAGTGAGTGAGTGAGTGAGTGAGTGAGTGAGTGAGTGAGTGAGTGAGTGAGTGAGTGAGTGAGTGAGTGAGTGAGTGAGTGAGTGAGTGAGTGAGTGAGTGAGTGAGTGAGTGAGTGAGTGAGTGAGTGAGTGAGTGAGTGAGTGAGTGAGTGAGTGAGTGAGTGAGTGAGTGAGTGAGTGAGTGAGTGAGTGAGTGAGTGAGTGAGTGAGTGAGTGAGTGAGTGAGTGAGTGAGTGAGTGAGTGAGTGAGTGAGTGAAGTGAGTGAGTGAGTGAGTGTATGAAAAGGTAATCCCCATCAGGTCTGGAGAGGGCCATCCTCCTGGTCGATCTCCGCGATCTGACCGATCGGTCGAGCGTAGCCAGTCGTGCCCGCAGTTCAGGTGTGTAATGAGGACGATCGTGGTTGTGTTTGTCACAAACAATATACAGGGTGGGCCAAAAAAAACGACCAAGCTTTGATCTGATATAAAAATGGCTGTGATCAATTTTTACAACTGTCATTTTCACCATATGTTAACAACATATAAACTTAGTTATATTGAGAATTTCGATAGGATCGGTTAGGTTTTGACAGAAATGTGCACTTTTGACTGAAAAAGTTGCTCGCTCGTTTTTACAACAGCCATACACAGCCATATACAGGGTGGCTCAAAAAAAAAAGGTTGCGCGTTTGAGCAGTTATTGTGAAAGTTGTAGACAAGCTGTGGGATTGCGGTATAGCGCATTCGAAAAAGTCTGTGTTTGCCTACAAAATTACGCGTGACTTAAGTTTCATTCGGATTTTTTTCCGATTTTACAAGTCAACTTGAGAAAAATCTTAATTTTCGCCTATTTTTTGCTGAATGCGTGATGAAAACATGTTTAATAAATAAAGGAATTGCATATAAACCTAGAAACACAACCATCATATGTGAACCAAAACATTTTCAAATACTATTGTGATGTTTAATGTTAATTAAGCTGTCAATTATTGAAAAGGAATCATTCATGGATACAGACTATAAAAAGCAACCATGGTGGTTTAAAATCATTGAAACTGTATTTCGGTTACAAATAATACTTTGAAGTGGAGCTGATGAACGAAAAATAATGCATCTTTATCATTAAAAACCCAATAAAGTTATTAAAACCGACAAACGTGCAAGCAGTGAGCGAAACAGAGCACACAAACATGATCTCACTCTATTCACGTGAGCATGATCCGTTGGGCGCGCATTTTGAATAAAGATATGCCGCTGCTGCTGTAAACTTCTAAACCTGATCATATAGCATCATTTTGTAGAAAAAAATATGCCCAATCGAATGCGCTATACCGCAATCCCATAGCTTGTCTACAACTTTTACAATAACTGCTCAAACGCGCAACCTTTTTTTTGAGCCACCCTGTATATACGATATATTGTCCCTACGATGAGATTTGTCACTGAAACATGGACTTCTGTTGTTTTTGGGGTATTTTTCAGTACAGTTAACCTTTTCCCGCATAAACAGATGAGTTTCATAAAAAAATGTCAGTTTTGAAACGTTTGTGATAATTTAAAATGAAAAATTGAGAAAGTGGCGGTTTTTTAGAGTATGACCTGTTTTAAGCGTGTTTTCGAATTTTTAGTCTGAATTAAATAGGGTTAATTCTATCACACACTAAATTCGATTGTTTTGATAGTTTTTGATGAAAATTATAGTCTATAAATTGATAAGAATCGTAGTTAAGTCCCATTATAAGCTGTTGTAAAAATACGCAAGACGTTTTTTGGATGCACGTGCACAACTTTTGTTAGAGTCAATATACCATATTGAAAACTTCAGGAAAACTAATTTATTATGTTGTTAATATATGTTGAAAACGACAAGCCAAAAGATTGTACACAGCAACCTCTAGGTCAGATCAAAGTGTAGTCGTTTTTTTGACCCACCCTGTATTTTAATGAGTTTTTTCCTCATTTTTATACCACAAATTCTTCATTTTATTATATAAGTAAACCCATTTAAGCAAGAAGAATCTAAAGAAAGCGATGCAGACAGCGAATGGAGTGGCGTGCCCAACGGCCGTGGTGGTGGGTCCAGCCGTCCTGCCTCCCAACATCGATCCACATACCCGGCAACGACGTGTCGATCCCGAGTTCCAGGTTCAGGTCCTTCTGAATGTCTTTTAGCATTCGATGAAACACTATAAACACTCCTCTCAGCTGAAAACCTTCATCTCAAACCACGTCATTGGAACATCGCCAATTCGCCATTGACCTCGTCGGCATTTCATTCTGTGTTGCAAACTTTGATACAGAGTTTTTAATTGTGAAGAGGGTGTTGAGTTTTGCCGCATTTTAACGGACAGTTCAATGAACCGGTTGAAAGTGTACATACGTATGATATCAATTATCCTAACGAACCGCTTTTCATTATTGAGAATTCACACGACAGCTTATTTATTTTATCGAGTATCATAAATTGGCTTGTTATAACGTTCATTTCGAATTCCAGCGGCTTTGTAACGCACTGAGCAGCAGTCAAATTGGATACGTCCAGGTTCGTTGTGGATAAATTTTGTTGTCTGTCTACAGTCGAGTGCGTAGGATGCCAGCTGGTCCTGGTTCGAAACTCGGACTTGACGTACATAAATTTTGAATACTGTATGTATGTACATAGGTAACCTGGTATCGAGTACGCGGTGGCAGTGGCAGACTCGGCGTCGACCTGATGAATCGCGTGTTCGAACGTCTGAAAACGGAAATGCCGGCCGTTGGTGAAAACGACATTTCAGGATTTGCAAAGCGAATGTTTTAGCGAAATAATTGAAAGTGTTTCATAAGCAATGTTTACATACATTCATAACAAATGTAAGTGTATGTGGTTATGTGGTTTTATTGAAAGTGTTTTCAGGTTGGCACATGCATTGCCAAGGGCACGATTGCTCGACGCGAAGGCACGGGTGTCGTCACCCAGCATGAACATGCCAAGTACATGGCCGATATGTTGGATGAGATCATTGAATGCCTGCCGGATGAGAACGATGATCCCGATGAGCTGTATGATGTAGTGCTGCAGCACAGGCCAACGTTTGTCGGTGAGTGAGTGAGTGAGTGAGTGAGTGAGTGAGTGAGTGAGTGAGTGAGTGAGTGAGTGAGTGAGTGAGTGAGTGAGTGAGTGAGTGAGTGAGTGAGTGAGTGAGTGAGTGAGTGAGTGAGTGAGTGAGTGAGTGAGTGAGTGAGTGAGTGAGTGAGTGAGTGAGTGAGTGAGTGAGTGAGTGAGTGAGTGAGTGAGTGAGTGAGTGAGTGAGTGAGTGAGTGAGTGAGTGAGTGAGTGGTAAAACTGGCCAATAAAAGACCATAATGGTAATTTACAGGTAAATGTCACGCCCGATTGAACCTCGAAGGCCATGCATTTCAGGTATGTCGTTTTGAAAGATCTTTTATTTACTCGTTAGTGAAACAGTGATTAAGAACGTCTTCAGTTGTGTGGTTTGTAATCTTTAGTTGGCTTCTCGAGTGGAACCTAACCTCGTCTCGTCAAAAGTTGCTTTATTTAACGATTTTGTTGAGCTGACGAAAAATTCCCATAGTGGCATTCTAAAGTGAAACATTGAGAATGTCTGACATAAGTTTGTTTTTATTCAGTCTGGCATGTTCGAAACACTGGGTCACATCATGTCAGACATGATTCTGGCTAACGAGTGCATTCGGGCGTTCGGACCAAGCAGATCCGCCTGGAACCACCTATTGGTCAGTCATTCAATCAATCAGTCAGTCAGTCAGTCAATCAGTCAGTCAGTCAGTCAGTCAATCAGTCAGTCAGTCGGTCAGTCAGTCAGTCAGTCAGTCAGTCAGTCAGTCAGTCAGTCAGTCAGTCAGTCAGTCAGTCAGTCAGTCAGTCAGTCAGTCAGTCAGTCAGTCAGTCAGTCAGTCAGTCAGTCAGTCAGTCAGTCAGTCAGTCAGTCAGTCAGTCAGTCAGTCAGTCAGTCAGTCAGTCAGTCAGTCAGTCAGTCAGTCAGTCAGTCAGTCAGTCAGTCAGTCAGTCAGTCAGTCAGTCAGTCAGTCAGTCAGTCAGTCAGTCAGTCAGTCTGTCTGTCGGTCAGTTTCATTCAGTTGATTTTCACAGGCCGTATTGATTGACATGTTCGTTGACGGGTACCAGAAGCAACTGCATGAAATCAGAAAGTTCAGCAAAGCCAGCTTCAAATCACTGATTGTGAGTGACAGAATGATTAAGAGATGAATTGAAAGCAGATTAGAGTGAGTCTGTCAGTGATGTAACGGTTAAATATCTGAGGTATGAGTGAGTGAGTGAGTGAGTGAATGAGTGAGTGAGTGAGTGAGTGGGTGAGTGAGTGAGTGGTGAGTGAGTGAGTGAGTGAGTTAGTGAGTGAGTGAGTGAGGGAGTGAGTGAGTGAGTGAGTGAGTGAGTGAGTGAGTGAGTGAGTGAGTGAGTGAGTGAGTGAGTGAGTGAGTGAGTGAGTGAGCGATGCTTGATTGATTGTTGTTTCGTATGTATCTGTATATGTAAATAGTCAATCGCGTTTTCAGATGACGCCCCCACGATCGGTCACCGAGAACAACTTGATGCTCCAGGTATAGTGTACAAACATAAAAGTCATACTATCATTTGACACTCGTATTACAATGATCAACCGTTAAGACCCGAATCAATAGCTTGGGAGAAGCTTTTTAGATAAAGTGATCCATCCACAAAGTCATCATCGAAATACTGACCCGCATTTAATTAACATCTCCTAATCACTGTTGTGACTGTTATAAACGTAAGCATTACTATAGTGCATCGCCCATATCGATGAAACACCCACGTCTTCCACGTCGGACATCCATCCGTCCACGTCATCCGATGCCATCCGATCCGACGATCCACTCTCTTCGGTTACGGTAGATGCCGTGGCACCTGTGACATCCACTTCCGACCAACCGCACGTCCGTAACGGACACTCGAGAACGACGACGGCAACCTTGGCCAGTCAACGCAAATCACTTTCTGGTTTGTGCTAAGTTCAAGTATGATGTTCCCGTTAAGCTCCAACATTTGTGCTAGACTTTCGGTCCGATTCTTCTGCGAACCCACATTGTTTTCTATCTGATTGTTAACAAAATGTTGGTCAATCAGTTGTCAATCAGTCATATTAATTCCGTGCTTACCCCATTATGTTCGTTTAAGCATGAAGAGCAGTCCTAATGGTCAGATGATTAAAAATCAAACATAACACATGGGAAAACCATTTAAGTCCGGCTCTGAAAGTTTGATAGAAAACATGCCTGCCTTTATACCGAATAATACTACTACTTTTTGTACGCCTAGAAACCAAAAACTTCCAGGTCGCCCTGTCGAGAAGAAGAGTATGATCAAAGCGAACAGCGAGGATCCGCAGTCAACCGAGTCGCGACCCATCGTTCGTTCGAGGGCCAGTACCTTTGTGTTAGTCTACTGTACATAGATTACATAAGTACTCACATAAATAAGTACTCACATACATACAAGCACTCACCTACAAGTCCTCATATACATAAGTACTCACACACACTATACCATAAATACTCACATAAGTACTCATATACATAAGTACTGACACACACTATATGCATAAATACTCACATAAGTACTCACATACATGAGTACTCACATACATAAGTACTCACATAAGTACTCACATGTACAGTATAGTACGTACCATATGTTTAAAGGCTCGTGGTTCTTAAAATTTAGGTCAGCCTGCAGTTCATGCTCAGTAGTATTGAAACAGTTCTTCCCTCATTTAATAATGACTACATAATCTTTCAAATTTTGGCGTTTAGTTAACTTTTAGTAATTGTGTTTTTGGAATCTGGACAAGGATCTAAATTTTGCGAACGTGAAAATCATAACTTCGTTAGCAAGTAACGCTAACTGCCGTTTGTTTTGAAAACCCGACCAATTAGTGTTTATGACGACTGTAAGAACTACATAAATATAGCTCTATATTAGTAGTTTAATGGGGATTATTGCGGATATTCGATTGTCATATCCGCAGCCATTAATGTTAAAAGCTCATCATTAATGTTTGAAGATGACTTGTTGTGGGTCGGGTACATCGAAAACAATTGAGGGCACCAGTATCATTTTGGTTTGAGAAAACCAACAGAGTTGAACTTTCTCAAGCGATGAAAAACACTGGTCATTAGTGCCGTGCCGATTATAAATTTATGACTCCATTTCATAACGTTTACGACTGCCATGCTAACGTTTTGTTATGGAAACCGTATTTAACGGTGAAAACCCGTAGCTTGTATAACTCGAATGTCTATGGTGCGTCACCAGCACTAGCGAACGAGAAGGGGAAGAAAAATTGCAGTTCCTTTCTCTTTGGCGGGTGTAAGTAAAACTACCAATTTTCTGTCAACTATCCCCTCTTCGAAGAAATTCCCTTTCTTTGGAGGTTTGGCTCGTCCCTCAGTGGCCACAAACATGGGTGTGCATGACCTTATAACAACCGGATTCAATTGATTATTACTGTGCCGAAGAAAGCTTACAGTTTTTGAAACCTTGAACAAAACGTGATTCAAAAGTCAGTATCATTGTACATTATAAGCTGATGGATATTCACCTGGTGGCTGGTACTGGCTAAGAAAGAACCGTTGACAGGAATATGGAGCAATCATCCCATTTCAAGACTTTACTTCAAGATTTTTGGGTTTAAAATTGAAAGATCGTACAAATTACGGGGCTTTTCACGGTCATAGTAAACTGATGGCTGACTTTAATGCTTGAACTTTCATCAAATGTCTGTCTGGTACAGTAATCAAACGAAATAGGCACATAGTACGGTTGTTGTATTTTTTGATTGGTGCAACTTTTGTGGTTTTGTTCAGATGCAATGGTAAGAGCATTCTTCAATCCAGTTAAGTATGTAGTGATGTTAAATGTTAATTATGTAGCTTTCCAACTCATTTAATTTCATTAATTTATATATCATTAATTTTGAGGAATGATCGTAAAAAACCTGTGGCTGATCATCGATGCGCGCCATATATCGGAATCACGATCAGTATAGTGGAAAGTACCGTAGTTTTTTTCCACTTGGACTTTCTCATTAATTGAAGTCATCAAGGCGCACTATTACCGTATCAGAATGGTGTTTTCGTACATGTGGCCAGATAGTTGAATAAACTGACGGGCAATAGCAGTAACCCCAGAGAAACGCGTCAGGGTCTGTATCTCAAGTCAGGTTTCGAACTTAGGACAGTCAGTTTTCGAGGCTGGCACCCTATGCACTAGATTAGACAGACGACAGCAAGTGTACATGTACTTGAGATGCCAAAAATGGCAACTCAATATCTTTTTTTCCATCAAAGTTTCGTGACTTGATCGATATGATTGATTCTGATCGAGGTCATGCAAGCCAGTTAAATTAATCGTTTACCAAAAATAGATTTCTCTTTGACCTGAGCCACGTCTCACGTATTACGTTGTTGCAGCTAAAAGACTTAGACTTGGTACAGTACCAACAGACGTTTGTAGATACCAAGGCACGTTGGTAGACTCTATGAAAACATAAAACTTATCATAATTCCTGAAAAAATTAATGGTTAGCCCTGCTCGATTAATATTCAGTTGGTCGTCTTATGATTCGCACTTGTCTTGTTGATGACACGAAATATTTGATGTTATCAATAACAATAACTGTCTGCCCAGTTAACTGATTAACTAATTAAGCTCAATTTGTAGTATGTTATTGATGAAAATGCATGAATATTGCATAACCTGATCCATTTACGATATTGATTGATCCCATTTTTAGATTCAGCTATACGGTAATGTTCTTATCGTATTTTGTTTCACAGCTAACAAGTATATACATAGCTGATTGTTGACTAAGCAACCAACTCTTGTAGTTAAACGATGCGTGTTTCAATCATTGTGTTTCATAAAATAATTGAATACGCAGACAGGTGGGAATGGGGCTGGGTAGTTAAAAGCGGAAATAAAATTTAATAGCTCGTTGACCAATGTGATTCAACAAGTAATTAGCAAAACGATTATAGATGCCCGTATTCATAGATGCCCGTTTCTAAATGCACCTGTCTCTCTATTAGTCCGTTTAATTAGGTAATTTACCATGAATTCCGACCTAACAAGTTAATCCGACCTTCAATCACAGTTCAACCTCGGAAGGGTTGAGTAACTTGGTTAACTTGAGTTAATTAGCTCAATTACATGGATGAAAGAGGCAATGGCATTGACCTGATCACCTGTTGCATGTTGCAGACACGACACCCTGGGTCGATTCCTTGCTTCGAAACCAGCTGCCCGTAGTGAGCATGATGTGAGCACCAGTGGCACTCATGGCACCCATGGCATCCATGGCACCGATGCCACAACCACCGGAACCACTGGCACATCGCCCAACCCCAACTCACTATCCCGATCGGGTCTGATCACCCGATCGTTCCGTCGACCCAAACAGTTGATCTCCCATCTTCGAGCACACCGATCCGCACATTGTGTCCAGTTAATCGCTAACGATTCGTTTTTTGATAAGATGTTCATGCGATCGTCGAGTGAAGACGAGCCTGGGACGACGACGGTAGGGGACGGCGGTGACGAATGGGACGATGATGAGGGTGTGAGTAGTGGACGTACTGTATGCCGATCCATGACTTGTGACAGCTTGAAGGTTCATGAAGTCATACAAGAAGATGCCTTGGAATGCACCGGCTCCACGTAGTTTTAACCCAAAAATACTCATTGAAATGTGTATTCTTATACGTTATGTTACAATACAATCACTCCAGCTACATAAGATTCGCTCTGTGTTAGATGATCATATGAAACTAGAGCCTTATTGCGTTACTGCTTCTGCTCATGACCTTGCAATTTAATTGGATATGGTATGCATTTATTAGTAAAACTTTATATCATCTGACCGATGTGCTGGAAGACTAATGATCCGTTACTAAGGAAGGGTTTGAATTTTCAAATGAAATACAGTTTTCAAGCTTCTTGAAACGACGAATTCGCTTTGTGTTTTTTCTTGACGACGACTTCGAATCAGGTCATTCTCATCAAAAGTACATTCTGCTAATGATTGTTTAAAAAATCATCTTGATCTTTTCATTATATGGGATACCCAAGTTTGAGAATAATGGTTCTCTAAGGAAATGAGACACAAAAGCTTGAACTTTACATGCGGACTTTATAAAATGTTCAACACGGTGCACATTCATACTGGATTTTGATTATTCTCACGCACGCTTTCTTGTACATTGATTTTGTCTGTCCATCATACGTAATTTTCTGATCAGTAAACTAATAACTTTTTTATTGTTTATATTGTGAAATTACATATCGCCCACGAATATCTCATAACAATAAAGCTAACACCAGATGGAAGTTGGACGCCGGTTGTTATTTATTCATATACATTTATGTGGGTGTATAAAAAACATAAATCCAATTTATCACATTCACTGTTTTAATATCCGTCACGGCACATCTTTCTCAGTTTCTCAGGCCATGCAACACAATGGAGGCCGAATGTTGTAGGCGAGTCAAATAACAGGTTACGGTAAACAGATTGTCAATGTACTGTATGTAGCAACGCATCGTTCACTACACACAGGTAAACTTATCTTACTCGTTAGCCAGTTTAACCCTCTTCAACTCACAGTAGGTTTCTTTGTTTTACTACTGATTTGTTATAGTTCGATTATTGTTTCGTATATAACGATTTCCATTTTTAAGTACTGCATCTGCTTCAGTGTCTAACCTTGCTCGACGTTCTACACAAACACATCGCAGGCCTCGCAATTGGTTATACGAAATTGATTGTTCGGCTTTCTTTTTGTGTAAGTTGGGAATCCGGTTCTTGAATATTACTAACTTGATTCTGAACCTCATTGAATCTCTAATTTTTATATCATTTCGTATAATCAATTATGATGCCTACATTGAGAATTATGATGCATAAACATTGAGTTTGTGGCATGACTAATGTACTAATTTAATCGTCTCCTGATCACCGGATTCCATCGTCAAACGTGATCGATGCCGTTCAACAGGAATCGTTCATGACTCATGTCAACCAAATCTTGCTCAGCTCTTAAGTATGTATGTGCTTACATACATGAAAATGTTTGTTAGCACTTAATTTATTGTATGTATTTACATATGTTAATAGTAGACTAAGATGGTACACTAAAAAGCGGATGTACATTAGCGATACCGTAACACCGATGATGAATCATATCTCTTTTGGGTCTCTAACAGTAACATACATACATACATACAGTATATATGCTGTATGTAGTCATCGGAACTGAACTTTTGATATTACCGTACCGAGAGATTCCTCTAACTTGATGCTGAAATTCCATGAAAGCCTTTTCCGGCTTTTTACTTTCCCTACAGAAAGGGTTCCGCTTCCCAATCCTTTAATTCTATTGCAACGTACACAAAATATGTCATTGTTTGATTTTTGACCTTCATTAGTTGACAATGTAAATAGTTTTAACGATACAGTCTGCTTGAGTTATATATAATAAAAGGTCTGTTTCCGCTTCATATTATTCATTATGATCATAGGTAAGACATAGCAGTCATTGCCATAATGATGAACCCATGCGTTAAAGATGATATAAACAGGTAAATAACACATGGTATTTAGTTCCTGAACTAATGCCCCGCCCAAAGAGCGTACTTATAAACCATTGGTTTGATGAGTTATGTCCAAATACAGAGCGTGATTCGCAGTGAAACTGCTTTCATACAATTACTATTCTCTTTTGAAATTAACTAGTGTATTGTGTGCAAAATGACCAACATTAATGGCGGTATATTTTTTTATTTTGCACACAGGTTTAATCAATGCTCACATCATATTTTAATCAACGGGCTCAGCTTGTTCGATTTTACTTTTTTGGATCACCTTGTTTCATTTAACTTTTATGACATCCACAGCATTGAACATAATACAGTGGAAAGGAACGCGGCTGTAACTCTCAAATTAGCAGCAATAAGTAATACAATATTAATGTTAACTTCGCCATGTGATCCAGTTAATCAAAAGCTATTAAATGATTAACAGATAGAATTCATGCTTACATGCAGTATGTAGATATCAAACCAGATTCATCTAAAATGTTTACCTGGTGTCTTTTAATGATCAGTATAAAGATTAGTAGTCAATGAATATCGGCCACTCGCCATTACCAATCACGTTAGACGGTAATGGGATCGGAAGGAGATTTGTTGTTGTAAAAAGACGACCTACCAATAAATCGCCTACTCTCTTCATTTATAAATGGAATAAATCAAGTAACCTCAAGAGATTAATTTTCGATTAGTGTGATTAGTGAGTTGGTTATAATTGGATTTTGATCATAACGCCATGTCTTGCTTGAACATGTAGGATACAAAGAGTCAACTGACCCGACCTCTTATACTGCCGGTCACGTTACCTTTTTAGCAACCCAGAGTGAGCTTGACCTGATTGTGGAAGCCAATATAATGTCAGTAACAAAGGACTAAACTGGTCGGAACGGACGCCCACACTTGCTGGAAGTTGGAGCTCACCCACCGTATTCTATCACAATAGTATTTTCGTATTCATTCATTTATATTCCACAGTAAATTATAGACTAAATCTGACCATATCGACTCATATACCCACTCACATGCCCAATTATATGTGCTAATGACTGTTGTCTTGACGATACGGATTTAAGTATATTAGTAACGGGAAATGCTCATTAAAAGCCATTACTTGTTCTCAGTGTTGATAGCACGCTCACCATTCAAATCATTCATCCACTAAACTTCCCGATAGTTACAAAGCTTTTTTCATTTGGTTATCGTAATGGAACGACAAGTATCATCTGGTTTACCAATGGAAAGAAACAAATTTCAGCAGAAACCAGTTTCATTGCGCCCAAAGCTGAAGGACTCAGTCACTGCACATCAACTTTTGGTCAATCTGTTGCATGTAAATGGTTTCTTTACATGCATACTTTTGTCAACACCCACCAGCATTCTGGTTCCAACATCGATGCCAATGCCAAAGTCGATTATAAGTGAATTATGCAATATATGTATGTATGTGTATGTATCTGTACTTGACGCCCTCTGACGTACATATTGTAAGTATGTTTCAAACATATGCGGTGAGGGTGGACAGTTCATGTGTAGGTGGATAACTAGGCTGCTCGAAAACTCCAAGCCACATAGACTTGGTGCCCTTTAAACGAATGTCAAGTCAGGTTTGAGACTTGAGTTCCGACCATTTCTTTGGGTTTCTCACAATATCAATCTCATCTTACGGTAGTGACATTCCGTGTATGTTGAAGTTACTACCGTAGTTTAGAGGTCCTGACATTTGAGTAATAATTCGAACCGGAACTAGCCAGTTATTAATCTTTCCATATTATCAGTTCAATCATTTTGTTCACCTCAGGCTTGCGTGTATCATTGATTAGAAGGTAAAAATAAACAATCTATTTTAATTGAATTCAGTTAAAACTTACCTTACTAAAATATTTCACTAATTCTCGCCAGTGTGTTTCATGCGTGCCCATACAGTCAGTTTTTATTTAGAGTAAGTTAGATTAACTTGACTAATGAATAGGCTGTTAGTATTAATTGGACGCACCTTAGCAGATGCTACGTCTTTTCACGAAGCATACTATATCTTTATGAATATTCATTAAGCGTAATTTATCATTTCATGGTGCCTTGATTTCTCATTCATCTTGCAGCATCCAGATAAAAATTGGATCATGTAATGGCTTAAAATAGGTGCCCAATAAAATCATGTTCCTCAGGTTTATCTACGTCAAACCATATAAAGTACATCGATTGGACTATCAGAAGTGATTAAGGCTCGACAAATTTGTTCATGTATCATTTTACGTGATATTGCTGATATCTTTATTAAATCTTGAAATTAAGCATGAGTATGTTTTGAAATATATAAACTTTTTTATAGCTAAAACAAATAAGAACGTTTTTTCGCACATTGGTTTAGCTAAAACTGTTGCTGTTCTAGAATGTTTAACATGCTCGCACTCTCACAATGACAAAAACCAAAGTACATATAATGTCTTTGACCATGTAAATTGACCATTAGGGTCGGATTATCACTTGATGAAATTGAATTTTTGAGTAGCTGCAATGAAATATGCTGCTCGTCATGTTGACTACCGTAAGACATGTTTAATGTCAGTGCATACTCGTCTTGACCCGAGGTAGAAAGTTCACATAGTGACCAAATCAAATACACACTATTCATTCAAGTTTTAACGATAATTCTGGATATACGTATATTTATACGGATCGATTTTTTTGTTGCTGTCTTTCCAACCACACTTTGAAAATAATTTGAAGCAAGTGAATGCTAATACTTTTCGAACGCTCTGCGATTGCACCGTTTGTGATAACTAGAGTTCAGTGATCAAATAAAATATTTCATATAATTAATAACGTCACTCGGACGATAATCGCTTCAACCATGTTTAATCAATGAGACGTGATCTTGATATAAGCTGATTATGTATGCATCACATGAATAACATAATCGTTATATAATATATTAATTCAGATTTTGTCGCCGCTTTCCGTTTATTAATTGAGCCGACCGTACAGCCTTGCTAAACTCAACCGTAATCGTCAAAACCTAGCCGAGTCGATATATAAAGCATCTGCACTGCCCATATATCCTCATTGCTGACGACACATACAGACACACGAACAGACACACTCGGACACCATCTGCATCATGTATTCTACACTCGTCTATGTTTCGATGATGATTATTATCGTTGCTCAAACAACCATTGCACTCAAGTGTCTAGAAACAAGGGTTAGCTCACGTTTAGTTAGCTTTCCTTCCACACATCAATCGAAAACAGACTCAAAAAATTACAAATAGGAAATTAAGTTGTTCGATACGTGTTACCAACTGAGCTTTAACCATTTTCCAGGGCCGTAACTCAACGAAATTACTTGAACCGAAGTTGTGCTCGACGGCTGCCACTCTCAACAAGCACGGCCACTCCGCTCATTTTGACAAATTCGCACTCAGAGAAGGTTCGGTTATTATATTGAACAGATTTGATTTCCATCACTCCAAAATTCATATTAAAAGCAAATCTAATTTATGAAAAAATTACAGAAGAAGACTCCTTAGAAGCGTTCGAGCAAGTATTCCAAACATCGATGGAACCCTTCTACGAAGTTCTGTCGCTGTGCGTCCTTGAGGTTTGTTATCATGAAAGGCTCAGTATTTCATCAGCAATTACAACTCAACTGACTACAATCGTGAAATCATGTTTAACCGCTGAAACTATTATTTCAGAAATACATGCTTGGCGAGGAACCGGAGATTCTACTGCGATGTGTGTGTAAATCAGACAATTGCAACCAGGGTAACAACCTGCACAGTTTTATCAAGCACCAGGTGAGGCTGCACAAACACACGGATCATTAGATGACCAAGTCTTCAGCCCGTCCTCTCTACCCGATCGCACTGTGCCTCCTTGTGCGTTTCTCCATGCCGTTTGAAAACTCACTCAAACTTTTGTTTCCAATTCTGAAAAACTTCCTTGAAATGACTGTTCGCATATTCAAACACAAGGTACAACGGATGTTGATTTGCTAAACGGCCATTTGAAACATTATACAATTCATTTTGGATAACGGTATGACAACGCACATTTAAACAAATTACGGTTTTGATCTGTGTTCGTTCGAAACTAGACATATTTTTTTATTTATTCGAAAAATGTTATTGCACAATATGTGTACATACAGGGTGGGCCAAAAAAAACGTGTCGTGTTTGAGCGGTTATTGCGAGAGTTATATACATGTTGTGAGATTGCGGTAAAAAGCATTCGATTAGGCATGTTTTGGCCTACAAAATGATGTCATACTAAAGTTCAATCTCTCATTTCTTAACTGTTGTTACACGCGATTATAAAAAACACCGAATTTTCCATCGACAAGTTCTTATTATGTGGTAAAACTGAATATTCAAAAATATTGCTTGGTTGCCGGTTTCTAGGGTTTATTGATTCTTTATATTCAAATGTAGTATTTTAGTTTTTATAAGGTTAAATATTTTGGTTTTTTTCTATAAAACATTGTTGTTTATAGTCGGCCATTAAGCAGTTTTTGCGTGATTGCTTATGAAAGAGGCCAAACCGAACGCACTTTTTTGCGTGATAAGTAATGCATTTTTTGAAAACACATTTAGCTCCTTATCGCTTGCATGTGTTGGTTATCTGATCAAAACTTCACGCAGTAATTTTGTCGTAAAACTGAATATTTATATAGTTTTACCACAAAATATGAACTTTTCGATGTGAAATTCGGTGTATTTACAATAACCGCGTGTAACAATTAAGAAATAAAAGATTCAACTTCAGTATCACATCATTTTGTAGGCCAAAACATGCCTAATCGAATGATTTTTACCGCAATCTCGTAGCGTGTGTATAACTTTCACAATACCCGCTCAAACGCGACACGTTTTTTTTGGCCCACCCTGTACATATGTTTATTTATTTGTTAACGTAGCTCATACTCCAAGTCGAGTTTTGTTTTATTTGTGAAATTATATTTTATAGTCATTTTATGTTTTATTTTACTCTATCTTGCCCACTGTGATCTCATCGATGTGTTGTTCAAACTATGATATTTTTATAACTTATTGTTATAATTGACAGATTTTTAATAAATGTTATTTATCTTTGAACGGTGACCCTGTCAGTATATTTCAAAAAAACTATATTACGGATATTACGGCTTTTACCGCTATTGTTCATTCACAGCTAATCAAAGCGTTACGTGTAGTCAATTTTTATTATTAGTTTGCAAACATCATCGCAGATGTAAATAAGAAGAATAGAACGAATAGCGATCGTAATAATGAGCTTTGGCACTTTGAGCATAAATAGCACCATAGCATCTAATCATAGCGTTTCTGTTAGATTCTAATTACGATGAATGTTAAACGTGTGCTCTATAAATAAAATCACGTTTGACACGCGATCAACCAAATCCTTGGACCGTAGTACACGAGCTAGCAGCGTTTTACAAACATCCCAATTAATTGGAAAGCTACAACGACGCGAGTTTGTGGTTCTTGTCACGATTGATCCTTTAACCCATTCACTTTATGGGTTGAATTAATGGAGTATTAATATACAATTTTGATTGATGAATGCAATCTAAGATGATATCCTATCATTGTAATCTAATATTGTAATCAATATTTACCCATTCAAGTGCCCAAATTACTATTAATGGAACTTCAAGGATTCAATCGTGACTCTGAACTAAATTGAATGGAAGGGTAAAACTGACATTCAAGCTTGTCACATGGGTATACGATAAAAGTAAATATTGTTCTCAACGCTCGTGCTAATGACACAATATGAAGGCATCTTGGCACGGTTTGATCAATTATACTACATAAATAAACAAAAAACGTTGCTAAAATTAGTCCGATGAGTTTAAAAAAATTTTCAGAGATGTCCAAAGTACTGTATTACGTTATGTTTCTTGACTTGTTGACATAAATTACAATAGAATAACTCCAGATCCATTGTAGATGTACTGAACACACTACATACAGTAGTTGACTGGCTTAACTGTTTGTCGATATATATTCTATATAGCAATGAAAATAATCAGAGAACAAAAATACAAAGAAATGCGGCGACTGGTACTGTATATCAACAAAAATATAATGGGTTCACACCGAAAAAATACAATATTGTGTGCGCTTATGTGTGAATGGCAATCATGTAGAAAATAGGAGAATCGTCAATGCTTGTCTTAATTAAAAGCACAAAGTTTAAAACATGCAGTATGTGATACGATGTCACATTTAGGCATCAAACGAGAATTCAACGAGATTTTGTGAGATTAGTTCAAATGAACTGCAAACTTCATTCATTACAATATTCTATCCCACCAAATCGTAGGCTTTGGCAAAAACACAATAGTTTATCATTTTAAATTAAATCTCATACGGCGTTTCGACGGAACGGGTTCTGCGCCGATGTGAACTGCGCCTGCCGTTGTTGGAAGAGCAGTTCTTGCTGACGTTGCTCCATCAACTCTTGACGATTTCGTGGTGGTGGCGGGGGTGGCGGCTTGGCTGGTGCTTCGTCGCTGTAACCATTTACTGAAATAAGATTACTTGTTTTAGATTCAATTCGTAGTAATCACGCATTGGGCAAGTTTGGTGAGCAAATCTGGTTATCGAAATGTTAGCACAATGTTCTAAGGTTGTCCAAATACCATGTAAAAAAAGTATATTTTCTCTCGAAATTTAGAAAGCAGGTTTGAATTCTGTGTGAATACAAACCCTGAATAATCTATACTACATTGTATTATATAACGCATGATCTGACCTCTGCCCTCCTGACTGTTAACGGATTCATTGCTGGATGCGTTGTGCGGTCGTTGTGGCTGGCCGTTGCCGGTAGCCGTCTGCCAGTTGGGATTCGGTCCCGGGCCAATATGTGTGTTATTGCTGTGGTTGCTGATTGGCTGATCGTCGAGTGCGTTTGAATGTGCCATCGGCGGCGGCGGACGAAGTCCATGAAGTTGTTGCTTCAACTCGGCCAGATCCATCGGTGCCGGCTGATACCGACGACCGGCGGCGTCACGGCGATCCAACGTCGCATACCTGCGAATGTTTGGCACATAATTATTAGACATTAATGTATCTACTGTTAATTACTGTGAATCTGTTGGACCAGATTTTCTCATGTTTACTTTTACTACGATTATCAGGAAATTTACACTTGTCGACGATTTTTTAAAGCTCAATGAAATACGACTTTGGCTTGTATCCCGGTTTTACGGTGACGGACTGCGCTGTTCAACTCAGAAAACAAGGCAGTAAAGAAATACTAAGTTGTTTGCGTATGCGTGTTGACCAACTTGGTGGGTGGTGCTGGACCGGTTGGTTTTGGCTGGCTGGGTTCGCTGCTCACCGATGATGGCGTACCCTCGCGGCTGCCTCCCTGTCGGTTCAGCGTATCTTGCACCTAAAATACAGACAAATGATGATAACAATAAGGATAAATGTTCTTTCATTAGGATAACATTGAGTTTTAATAATTTTTAACGTTCCAGCTCGTTATTGTATCTTGCATATACGTAAATATCTGCCTGGTTGAGTCAGCTTGATCGTGATTGCTCGTGGTTGTTCACATGAACTGCATGCGTGAGTATGTGGTGCTTGATTACGGTAGCGAAAGTTCACAACTCCTAGAATCCGTGTCTTGATTGGAACGCTAGATCATCCCATCTACATAATACTGATTCTTTTGTAGTCGATGATTTAGCGTTTGGCTAATAGCAATGTTTTACAGCCTTACTTTACGCATTGCTGCTTCATCTCCACGACATTGAGCCTTTGATAGATCAACTTATATCATCAAATTATCCAGCTTGTTAACGTGTTATACGCATTATAAACACTTCATACAATACGTTAACCCCGTGCTAAGATGGACATTTGATTCAAATTTTAAGTTTTTGTGTTTGAACCTATTAACTCGGTCGGTTGCATTTCGTTAATCAATCAGAGTATATTAAATGTACCAAAGCGTCTAAGCATTGAACTTTTTTTTACAAAACTGACGTTTTAGTTCAAACCAAACTTTTTTAATATAGAAGCTAAAACTTAATTGTTTTTTTTGATTTGTAAAGACGTGATAGAATATTTAGCAGATAATAGTGATCTTGGAAGTATTCGGCTATGCGTGCAACTGTTATCAATTTGGTGTCCTGGTAAAACCTGAATGTTTTTCACCTGGTTTAATCTGCCTTTATTGTGAGTTAATTAATTGAAAACAAATGGCTGGTTCAAGCAGTTATGAACCTCATTTGACCAAATGACTGAAATTCCGTTTTATTAGATTGTTGGTTCATTAAAGTCAACGCTTGACTGACTTGAGACGCTGACACCGAATAATTAGTTTGGTGACTTCATTTTATTCCGGTTCACGAAAACAGTTACGTTTGCATGATTAGCTTGAATGAATTATTCTACGTAAATGTAACGTGAATGTAAATATTCTACGTCACAACCAATACCGTATATGTAAACAGCATCATAATCTACCGATTCTGGATTGCTACTAAACCTTGCGCGTCATTATGGTGGATTATCTTATAGCTCAGTAGGGGAGAGATATGTGCCAATGAATCGTGGAACATGAAGTTTTCCGTTTATTTATTTAGGGTATACGGATGAGGGTTCCTATACATTTTTTCGCGATTGATAAAATTAAAGGTTGTAATCATAAAAAACTTATGTTGTAATAAGAATTATAAACAACAGTTATTATTATAAATATAAACAACAGTTTTAATAATATGTAATTTTAATAAACAAACAAACCAATTGAACGGATTGAAGCGCTCGCGGGTATGACGGTTTAACAGGTGAGGCGGCACCGTTTGAGCGGGAGGCCGATTGGTTGGCGATCGGGGTGGCTGACGAACCGCGACCTGCATCCATTAATAATACATGAACTTTTAGGTGTTCAAAAATCAAATTCTGATTGACTGATCGACAGACTGACTAGTCAAATCCTGATTGACTGAGTAAGAGAATGCCTAATCAAAAATCAACTGACTGATGGTGTTACCGACTGACTTATCAAATGCCGATTGACTGAGTGACAGGAAGTCTGTGACCGACTGACTAATCAGTCACTGAGTGACAGACTGAGTAATCGAATGCTATTTGATAGAATGATAGACCAGCTAATTAAAAACCGATTGACTGATTGACGGACTAACTCGGTGGTCTCGGATTGTTCTCGTATCCGTGACTGGTTACGGTTTGCAGGTCGACCAGCAGATTGTCCAGTACTTGAGCCGATCTGGACGGTGGTCGTTCGCCGTTACCGTTGCGTGTCGGAGTTGCCTCGTGATCGGACGAATGACCGTTGGTCAGTTTAGTAGGTGGCACGTAGTTCTTTGGTGGCGGTGGTACCGTCGGTGCCAGCTGGAAAAGTAAACGGCATTAATTTATGGCTTAACACAATTCAATTTCTCCGTTATTAGCTAATTTAAATTTTTTTTCATGATATTTAGAACGTTTTTTACTGATTACAAAACAGGTGGTGAGCATATACATAGTGGGACCAACATGGGATGGATCGGCATCGGGGTCCTGCACCAGAGCCAGCTTCTTCATCGTTATCATCGTGTTCGTCAGTTTCTTACAACGACGAAGTGCTTGGTCCATGTGTGAACCCTCCTCCTTTAGGAATCTAAGAAAAGAGTTCAGTTTCAATCTCACTCACTCGCTCACTTACTCATAGACATAACTTTTTTACGAATGTCTGTTCAGTGGTTTACCGCACTTTCATTATTCCCCAGTGTTGTCATACCAGCTTTATTTGAACCGCACCTACTCATTCGCTCACTCACTCACTCACTCACTCACTCACTCACTCACTCACTCACTCACTCACTCACTCACTCACTCACTCACTCACTCACTCACTCACTCACTCACTCACTCACTCACTCACTCACTCACTCACTCACTCACTCACTCACTCACTCACTCACTCACTCACTCACTCACTCACTCACTCACTCACTCACTCACTCACTCACTCACTCACTCACTCACTCACTCACTCACTCACTCACTCACTCACTCACTCACTCACTCACTCACTCACTCACTCACTCACTCACTCACTCACTCACTCACTCACTCACTCACTCACTCACTCACTCACTCACTCACTCACTCACTCACTCACTCACTCACTCACTCACTCACTCACTCACTCACTCACTCACTCACTCACTCACTCACTCACTCACTCACTCACTCACTCACTCACTCACTCACTCACTCACTCACTCACTCACTCACTCACTCACTCACTCACTCACTCACTCACTCACTCACTCACTCATTTAATTGATTAACTCACTTTTCTTCCTTGACTACCTTCTCCATCTCGGCACTCATTACGGCCTTCAGATGCGAATGGAGCAGTGGGAATTGAGCTGTAATAGTAATGATTGATTAAGTGTCCAATTAAGACATATAATTGACCGACAAAGTTATAAAAGTAAGTGCGTCACTGACTGATCGACAGTTTCACTGACTGACTGACTGACGTACTGACTGACTGACTGACATTTCAGATGTGCCGCCATGCGTCCAACGGCTGTAAGAGATGCTGTGAACTGTTCAACTTCAGTGACGCGCAGTTTTCGGTTTGTGTTGACTACTTGCACTCGAATGTCCTCGATTTGACGCTCGAGATCTCTGAAATCAAAAATTAGTAAGTGAGTAAATACGTGGATGGTCTATAAATATCTATTACTTACGTAGTTCTCCCACCTAATTTCAAGGAACATGTTTTTACATGCCTTGCATTGCAATATAATTCCCGCATTAATTCAGCCAGTTTCAGTCGCTCAGTCAGGCAGTCAGTCAGTCAGTCAGTCAGTCAGTTAGTCAGTCAGTCAATCAGTCAGTCAGTCAGCCAGTCAGTCAGTCAGTCAGTCAGTCAGTCATTCAGTCAGTCAGTCAGTTTGTCTGTCAGTCCGTCAGTCAGTCAGTCAGTCAGTCAGTCAGTCAGTCAGTCAGGCAGATTTACAAAAGCGACCCCATTTTCAACCAAAACGTGTACCATGCACCAATTTTTCTCTTTCGACGAAATGACCACATTTACATGGAAATTCAACGGAATCGCTTCGGCTGTCAATAAACATGTTAAAATATGACACCGTCATAGTAGTCACAATAGTCAAAAACTATTAAAATAGGTAAATTGACTCAACTGACATAATAACGAATATAGATTTAGCCCCAAAACTCAAACTAAGCGGGGAATCCCAATATATCAACCTTTTAGGTTCAAGCACACACATTTATAATGGCTTTCGAGCCTTATCTTTTCTCTAAATTCCTGTATCGGGAAATTTGAGACTTTCTGACATCTGAAAAAATCAGCAATCTTCTCACCTCTGTTGGAAACCCACTATTAAGTCCCGTTCGTAATCACACGGAAAAAACAACCGAAACTGAGACTGCAATCTAACCGAAAAACCGTTGAATTCATTTTTTTCTGGGCCCACTCGGCTCGTCCCACTACTGTTGATTGTTTTGAATACTAGCGCGTGTTATAATGCATGCGCGTGTATAAGCCCCCGTGTTATAGTGCACGCAGTCCACTCGAGCTATTGACGTCGGTGGCTGACTATGCCATAACTTTAACTTTATGAAAACTTTTCAGAGGGTTTATTGACTTCCTGAAAACATCAGATTTTTTTTCTAAATTTGAGAAAAGGTTTATTTTGGGTCGAATTCAGCTCGGCGGCCGGGCGGCGTAATGCTTGTTTCTTCATATGCTTTCTTCAGAATTTTGCACGGTGGAAGGACCGAAATTAATCAATTTCTGGAGTAGAAAAAATCACAGACGATTTCAGGGGACCAATGAACCTCTAACGACTAGTTTTTCGTCAATTAGGGTTTTTGTGTAGTCTGCCCCCGACGTGATTGGCCCAAAAAACCCGAGCTCGCACGAAAATGAAAAAATCGGCACACACGCATTATAACACGGGCTAGATCGTAATATAACATGAAGACAAACAAGAGAAAATTATTATATAGTTCCAACATTGCTGAAACTTTCAATTTTTAGCCTTCAATAAGTTTCCCCAAATTTTTTATTCAATTTATTTCTTCAAGTTGTTTTTGAAGTGGCTCACATTCTCAATCCAAATTCAAACTGGCGCCCAAAATAAAAATCTGTGGTCATTTTGTCGAAAACAACAATGGTGCATGGTACGCGTTTTGGTTGAAAATGGGGTCGCTTTTGTAAATCTGCGTCAGGCAGTCAGTCAGTCAGTCAGTCAGTCAGTCAGTCAGTCAGTCAGTCAGTCAGTCAGTCAGTCAGTTAGTCACTCAGTCAGTCACTCAGTCAGTCAATCAGTCAGTCAGTCAGTCAGTCAGTCAGTCAGTCGGTCAGTCAATCCAGACACCGACCCCAGTGCATTGTCGATCTTGCTCATGCCCTGTCGATGTCTGTTCACTTCTTGATCAACCAGTAATCTGGTTCTCCAGAACTCATCTTCGGTGGCATTTGCTTGTAAAGTCTGCGTGGATTCCAGTTGAGACTTCAGCGGTGACAGCGTTGTATCTGTGGCTTTTTTCTGCAAGTGATTCAGTGAGTGAGTGAGTGAGTGAGTGAGTGAGTGAGTGAGTGAGTGAGTGAGTGAGTGAGTGAGTGAGTGAGTGAGTGAGTGAGTGAGTGAGTGAGTGAGTGAGTGAGTGAGTGAGTGAGTGAGTGAGTGAGTGAGTGAGTGAGTGAGTGAGTGAGTGAGTGAGTGAGTGAGTGAGTGAGTGAGTGAGTGAGTGAGTGAGTGAGTGAGTGAGTGAGTGAGTGAATGACTGAGTGAGTGAGTGAGTGAGTGAATGACTGAGTGAGTGAGTGAGTGATCGAGTGAGTGACTAACGTCGAGCATGACTTTTATCTTCTCAAACGTTTCCCTGAGCATCTCTTTGCTGGATTGTGAGTTCATTTGTGCCATTCGTTGCAGATGTTTCAGTTCGGCTTGTAGATCGCCGACTTGTGCCTGCAACATTTACAGACTAACAGTTTTCTAGACTGAGTGACCTACAGTCAAGCTGACCAATAATTGATGGATAGTTCGACCTGTCAATGACTGAGTAACTTACCTTTACATCGTAGAGCTGCCGTCGGAGATTCGCGTCTGGAATCTGAGTAGGGAAGTATTCACGCTCCTGTGCCGACATAAAGCTTGCCTTGTCACTCATGTCTGAAACCATGTGTTCAGTGAGTCACTCACTCACTCACTCACTCACTCACTCACTCACTCACTCACTCACTCACTCACTCACTCACTCACTCACTCACTCACTCACTCACTCACTCACTCACTCACTCACTCACTCACTCACTCACTCACTCACTCACTCACTCACTCACTCACTCACTCACTCACTCACTCACTCACTCACTCACTCACTCACTCACTCACTCACTCACTCACTCACTCACCTAATCACTCACTCACTCATTCACTCACTCACTCACTCACTCACTCACCACTGAATCGTGACACACTACCCGCATCACTGGCATTGTCAATGTCCTGATTGTGAGCGAATCGAGTGCCACTCGAAGGCGAGCTGTTCACGCTGTTTAGATTGGGACCGAGTATCTCTTTCCTGTAAAAGTGAAACATCTTGTTGAACATAAACTTTTCATAAACTTCGGCAGAAATTTTTCGATTTGAATTAAATAGTTTTACATAGTTTCATAGGTAATTAATTAATCGTTAATAGAATAAATCAAATTGCCACAGTAGGTAAATCAACAAATTTTGTATTACATGTTTTATTTTGATTCTCTCGTTTCATTACTTCCTTTTGTTCGATATGGGTTAATAGAAAAATACAATAAACACGTAATTGAATATAAATTAAATAAATTTATTAAAAACATGATGGCTGGATAAGCTTGACAGTTACATACATACTCACTAACATATCCCTACGTCTATTGTACATCGGCGGTGACCAAATGGAATGTCTGTGAATCATTCATTTGTTCAGACAAATATTTTTCTTCATGTGGGGTGGATCCAGAAATTCAACATGTATAAAATGAGATTCTCCGCAAAACCATGAAGAACGCATTCTTCGGTTTTCATAAACGAAAGATTTTATCAACATTAAACTCGCTTCGATCAGCGGTAAAAGTTTTTAAGACTTCGATGCATTCGTTTCTTATCTACGCTACGAGCACATGTACCATTCTGCTAACTCAAGAAACTGAGCGTATAACCAACCTGAGTGATTCCAGATCTTTGCCATCCCGTTCGAGGGTGCCATGGCTCTTTTGTGTCAGTGCCGTGTGCACCAGCGACGACAACGAAGCCAGCTGCTTCTCCATCGATATCATGCGTGCTCTGCAACACACGTATGTAAGTGACTGACTGACTGACTGACTGACTGACTGACTGACTGACTGACTGACTGACTGACTGACTGACTGACTGACTGACAGACTGACTGACTGACTGACTGACTAACTGACTGACTGACTGACTGACTGACTGACTGACTGATTGACTGATTGACTCACTGACAGAGTGATTGACTGACTGACTCACTGTCTGAGTTGCTGAGTGACTGAGTGACTGACTGACTGACTGACTGATTGACTGACTGACTGACTGACTGACTGACTGACTGACTGACTGACTGAAAGACTGAAATGTGTGGATTGGTATACCAACTGATGTAATTGTATCATCGGGTTCGGCGACAAAATGTCGGCAAAGCTGACAGTCTTTTTCGGTTTCATTTCGAAATATATTTTTCTTGAGTTAAGAATTTACGGAATTTTACCACATGTGATGTTCCTTCTTTAATGGTTTACTACAGGTCAGTAAGATAACAGAAATTAAAAGGTTTGGGTGGTTCAGTGGGTACACCAATACGCAAGGAATTATTCAGAATGTTTGTTGAAACGATACAAAAAACAATGCCAGAGATGTCGGCTTCGTTTGTATCATAATAATGAACAATCCTGAACCTTTTGCACAACAGTTCTAGCTATCAAGATCACGTCTTTATCCAAATATCTTGAATAAACCGCGAATGAACCCAATTTTGATGCCAACTTCAACGTTTCTTCAAACTCGCTTATCGTCCGACATACATATAAACACAAAATACCACACATGTGCAGATGGGTTTGTTTTTTATTACTTGCGGTGAAAACGACGCAATAAAAGGGCAAAATGAGGAAATAGTCGTTTGATACCCGAGTGATGTCGTCAAGCTGGCTTTTATGGGCGCAGTTAAAACAAAGCACATGTTCAGTAAGTGAAGCCGTGCTTTTTGCTGAAGCTAGCTTCAGTTCTAGAATATCCTAAGTGTCATCAGCAACGGCTTATGGCCATTTCAAAGCACATACTGTAATAATCTTATAATAAAAAAGAGTGGTACGAGAACATTCAGCTCCACAGAATGATTATTTACAAAGTAAATAAGGAAACTAATGTGCAAATAATAATATGCAACAATTCGTAAAGAAAAATAAGTATTTGAAATAACTTGAACTATAATTAACATAAAAAACTGAAGAAATCAGTCTCGGAAGATTCTCGTGAATACTACACATCGTATGCAGATCCAATAAGAACGTTAAATAAAGTTACCACCAACGCACTAGCGGACGAGAAGGGGTGTAAAAATTGGAGTTCCCCCTCTTTGGCATTTTCAAAAAGTAGAATTTGTTCCCTAAGGTGTAGATAAAATGACCTAAAATCTGCCGGTTTCCCCTCTTTGATGAAATTCCCCCCTTTAGAGGAATATGTAGCTCGTCCGCCAGTGCACCAACGCAAAGTCTAGCAACCGGCAAGGCTTAAAAAACGACCGGAAAGCACAAGTATAAACAATAACTGAACGTGAATGCAAACAATTTTACGTACAAATCCAAAATATAGTTTGTTTTCTTTTGTTGTCACGCTCGTCAATCAAGCGCAATAACGGGGATGGAACATCGTGTTCTCACATTCTTGTACTCATCTTTGAGTTCATTTTCATAAAAACAATTTTTTGCGAAAACTTTTTATAACAAAAAAGATTTTGGCATTAAAACATCAAGATGACTCTGATTGCACCGTCGACCCCAAGAATGGTTGATCCATTGGTTAGCAGGTCTGTAAGCGGAACACCAGGTGGTAGGTTCGAATCCTGTTAGAGAACCCGGATATTTCTGTGTGTTTTTCCTGACTATCAGGGATGATTTGTGCTGTTCGTTATTCAATATCATAACAAGAATTTGGAAACTGAGAATCTGTTTTGTCGAGTTAAGTTAAGAATAACCATCAACTTAGGAAACTGTGCTGCAAATTATGTACGTTGGCTTCGTCAGCGAAAATAGAATACGTTGTTTCGTATTTCTCTCAAACACTTCAAATGAATCATTATTGGGAAAATGAAAATTCACTGAAATGAAAACGCGGCTCTTGTTGATTCAATAGACAATTTTCACACAATTTTCATCGCATCGCCAAAACTTGACTGCACATTTTCAGTATTCGGTGAGTCATAAAAGTTTTGTGACCAAAAATGAACAAATAAAAACATCAATAATAAAAGGTACGCGAACCAACAAAGGAACACACACTGAGAGAAAACTTGATTTGGTATTAAAGAGAAAGAACTAAGATATTCTTTATATTATTATCATAGTTAATATAAATTTGTTGATTACAAGTGAAAAACCGTACATCAGAAGCTATTTTCCATCTTGGAATGTTATCAAGAACCGAAAGTTGTTTACCTAGAAATGTGATAGCGAGCATATGATCTGAGTATAGTCTTTTTAAAGTTTCTTATTACTCAAAACTTGCTTGAATTTTTTTTTATTATCATTAAGTTTCTGACTGTTAAGTATTATTTCACTGAGAATAACAAAATGTACGGGGTGGGCGCGAAAAAGAATGAAGGTCAGTAGATTGATTCACATACTTGTATAATCATGAAACAGTGTCCATTTCAATGGCAAAAGTTTTTCTTTCGAAACAGCAGGTGGTAGTGATGACAGCTCTTTTCAACCGACGACAAATAATTCGGTGTTACCAAGATGTTTAGCATAACTATTTTTAACTGAAACATTTACATGTTAATATTGTCTTACTATTATGATATTGGTATATCATTTCGTTGTTATTGAAACAGTATACAGTATACAATATTTAACTACATGAAACATTACACCAGGAGAACCAATCAACGGACTGAAATAAATAGTGCCAACTATTTTGCTGCAGCACAGAAATTGGAAAAATTACCATTCAATCTTTTTACCTCCGAAGTTCTGATCAAAATAAATACATAAATGAAAGTGGCGTGGAATTGAACAGTGTGGAACGCGGTAAACCGGTCTCGGTTAAAGTAAGGCTCAACCACAGCTATAAACGTTAAACTGATTTTCTATGACAACCCGTATAAAAACCAACAAAACAAGCAAATAAATCAGCTCAAAACCACATGTTTCTTGAGAAAACAAACATTGATTTGTGTTTTGCAAAGTTTTTATTGGGGCGTCTACAAACAAAATCGGTGGGATTTTTCCTCATTTACCGATTACGGAAACGACCAGCGCAATGGTAGCTTAACCCTCAATCAAATATTAAATAACGCCCCTTCCGAAAAAAAAACATGAATTCTTCTAGAACGCACGCAATGAAATCATCGTTTTTCGAATTAAGCAGAGGACGTTTGAATAGAACGTGGAAACGAGTTATTATATTGTACATACATACCACCTACATGAATCCAATTCTGACTACCAAAATCAGATGTGTTTATTTGCTTTTCTGCCCGAACTTAGGTTAGTGAAAAGAAAATATATTCAGCATGAAGCGGTGAAGACCAGGCGCATACGTTTCAGTTACATGTATCATCGGGAGTATTGCAATATTTGACACAATTTGAAAATCAATTTGGACTTAATTGAAGAAAAAACATGGTAGGTGTTTTCGCAATTTGATTTCTCGCAGAAATTCCGAAGCTTATATAAAGAAAGGATAAGTATGGATATACAATAACTGTTTAGCTTTACAGTGGAAGACAAGTGGTTTCGTTCTGGTCAATTTACATACTGCGTTTAGTTCGGTTGGTAATGGAAAACATATGGTTGAATAATTAGATCAAATTAGATTGTCATTTGCCCATCATGATTGATTAACCGGTTGAGTGATTTTGACTTGAAAAAACAAATGACTACTGAAATTCTGACAGACTGACTGACTGACTGACTGACTGACTGACTGACTGACTGACCGACTGACTAACTGACTGACTGACTGACTGGCTGACGACTGACTAACTGGTTAATTGACTGGCTGACCACTGACTGACTGACGACTGCCTGACTAACTAACTGACTGACTGAGACTGACTGACTGACTGACTGACTAACTGACTGACTGACTGACTGACTGACTGACTGACTGATTGACTGACTGACTGACTGACTGCCTGACTGACTGATTGACTGACTGACCTTGCTTCTTCATCAATAATTGGTGTGGCACTGCCGGATCTGCCGAGACTGTCATCCCGTTCTCCTGTGTACACTGGTTCATTACCGAACGGTGAACGCATGTTGTAACGTGACTGGTGGCCGGGGGCCGTACCATAACCTGAACCCGATGGTTCACCTGAAGGAATCATAATTGCTCGGTCAGTCAGTCAGTCAGTCAGTCAATCAGTCAGTTAGTCAGTCAGTCAATCACTCAGTCAGTCAGTCACTCAGTCAGTCAGTCAGTTAATCAGTCAATTAGTCAGTTCATCGATCGATAGGTTAGTCAGTTGTAGTCAGTTAGTAGTAGTCGATAATCTCGATCGGTCGTGTGGCAGATCTCAAGTATCTAGGCGTTTACGTTTGTCCGAGAGTCAGTCATCAGTTTTCTAATCAGTCACCTAAACTGCCTGCAGCCATGAGTACATCCAATTCAGCCTGCCATAACTTCAGCTCTTCTTCAAACTGATCCGCCAAATTGTAGGTCATTTGTAGTACGAATTTATAATGCAATCTATGTACGCAAGAGTGTAAGACTTTTCAATGGCTCGAAAGACTGCAGATTCTCTGGAAAACTCCATATGCTATGATACAATAAAAAGGATTGATATACTGGAAATTTTAGCGTGTTATGTCCCAGCGGGAAGAAAAAAGGGGTTTCTAAACACAATGTAATGTCTGTATGTGTTTGTACATCTGTAGATACATACTGTACGATTGCATGTGGGGGATGGGGATGTTCTACTGTTTATATTAGTTAACGGTAACATTTATTATTCAAAAGATATATGAACTTGAAATAGACAAATAATTTTTAATTCAAAATAAATAATTGTACATAAAAAACAGACTATATTTATAATGCTATTCATATGTAGTTGTCAACAATAATATGTCTCAAGTACGTTGATATGTAACAGTGCCCATTCTGGAACGAAAATTATTTTCTGGTGTACCCAACAAATGGACCGTGGCACCGCTCACTATCAGTTATGCCGTGCCGTATGAGGTGTTTGGTTACATCGTGGCACAGAATGCCAGGGTGCGTTGGTATCATGCACGTATGGTACATGTACAGTCAGGCCTGATAGTGCGTCACTAGAGACCATTATTTGTGAGCCGATTCGATTCGTTTGTTCTCGAGTGGCAGGTCTAATTTGGGGTATTATTTGTAGGATATTTGCCCTATGGGGGTGGTAGTATTTACAGATATCAAATTGGTGTTTTACTTAATTTCATTCATTACGGTAGTTATATTCATTTTTAGTATTTTCATTCATTACGGTAGTTTCATTGTTTACTTGGCGGTGACAGCCAGGCTTGATAGTGATTGCTAATCATGAAATTAATAACTCCTTCACTCACTCACTCACTCATTCATTCACTCACTCACTCACTCACTCACTCACTCACTCACTCACTCACTCACTCACTAACTCATTCTCTCACCCACTCACTCACTCATTCACTCACTCACTCACTCACTCACTCACTCACTCACTCACTCACTCACTCACCCACTCACTCACTCACTCACTCACTCACCGACGCTATTCCTCTGATCCCTAGGTGCTCTATATCCGGTACCGTACCTCCTGGCCAATAGCTGCGATCCACCGACGGTTGGCACGGCACTCGCTGGTCGATTCGGATAATAGATTCCTGCAGTAAGCAACGTTGCGTAATTTTTTTCCACATAACACAGTTCAGTACTTTTTGAAATCTTTTATTCTACTCTGAAAATTACGATTCCATAAAGCTAGATAGATCTGGATTTAGATTGATCTAAATTTTATCAAACTAGCTATACGATAATGCTGTGAAAATAAAAAGACGTGTGTTTTGGTTACAAATTGTTTTTCTGTGCTCTTTACTTCCTAAACTGGAATGAAATAGTATTATTATATTATTATTATATCTGAACCTTCACCACCTGGAAGACAACCACCAAAGTATAATGTACTAACTATATAATAACTAAGAATAACTAAGACAGAGAATTGTGAGACCACAACCAATTCAAATTTTACCGCAGGACACAAACAAAAATAGTATATGTAATAAGAAATTACATTTCAAAATCAAAGTTTAGAAAAGATAAAACTAATATATATATTATGATAATAATTACCTGGCCGGCCGGGCGTCAATACTGGTTCCGCGTCTACAGAAAACAAGTAGAAAAATAGTATGTACGTGAAAATATAAATAGTAAAAAACAAAACAAAAAATATTAAAGTTGAAAAAAGCATGACAAAAATATGAACGAACCCTGCTGTCTGCCAGTTGAACCATAGCGACCCCGGGTCTGTAGGGCTTGTGGGTAGTACGGCACTGCAACCATTGTTATTGATAATCACACAATTAGCTATATCATAGGAATATTTCAACGCTTGTCTGAAAGTATAAATCATTTTTTATATCCCAAATAGAGATATTAAACAGAAAATGTCCGGAATATGCACTCACATACATGCTTTACCACTTTTTATCTTCATCATTCACCAAATGTACTTTCACTAAGCCATGTTTGCCGCTTTGTTTTGTGATTACATTAAATTATAAATATGATAAGAAGATCGAGCTCAAGTGACTGTAACGATGTTCATAGGATGCTCTACATTAGTCACAATCTTATTCAGCATTCTTGAAAAGGGTGCCACATAAGAGTTAATCCCCTCAGTCAAAGCGGTCCATATCAAAGGCACAATTGAAGCCAATTATCATGATCTGATTTCTGAGGTCTAGCTAGAAGGTCTTCCATGATGATTGTAAACGGGATTACGTACGTCTGTGTCATTGCGGACTCTTTGCCTCGTATGATGGGATACCATTTACACATTTGTGGTGAACCTCTTGTGTTAATACTTATGCAAGGTTTTTACATTAGGAAAGCCTGATAAATATGTAGATAAGTTTTTATGTAATTTCGATAAATTTAGACGGTCCCAAGTTTATCACCAACTTCTTCGTCCTCTGTAATCAGCCATTTCGAGTTCGCTCTCACTGTAGTACTGGAGTTCCTCGTCTAGATAGGAAGGAGGGGCAGCACCAGGCAGGTGATGAGGTGGAGGTACTGGAGGCTGCTGTGATGGTCCGATCGGTTCGAATTGAGATGGGACTGAAGTGAGTGAGTAAGTGAGTGAGTGAGTGAGTGAGTGAGTCAGAGAGTGAGTGAGTGAGTGAGTGAGTGAGTGAGTCAGTGAGTGAGTGAGTGAGTGAGTGTGTGAGTGAGTGAGTGAGTGAGTGAGTGAGTGAGTGAGTGAGTGAGTGAGTGAGTGAGTGAGTGAGTGAGTGAGTGAGTGAGTGAGTGAGTGAGTGAGCGTGTGAGTGAGTGAGTGAGTGAGTGAGTGAGTGAGTGAGTGAGTGAGTAAGTGAGTGAGTGAGTGAGTGAATGAGTGAGTGAGTGAGTGAGTGATTGAGTGAGTGAGTGAGTGAGTGAGTGAGTGAGTGAGTGAGTGAGTGAGGAGTGAGTGAGTGAGTGAGTGAGTGAGTGAGTGAGTGAGTGAGTGAGTGACCGACTTGAGCTTGGTTGATCCAACGGCGTGGGTGTCTTGGCGTTGTGCTCACGAATGCGCAATACTGAGCGATCGCGAATGTCCCTGCAAATGAAACATTAAGTTACATGAACTTGTGTGATATTAGAATATCAACATGACTAACTCACTAACTCACTCTAAGGTTTATCTCCTAATTCCTTATTTTATTTGTTCTCAATCTGCTTGAACGCAAACTAAAACTCGTGCCAATTATTTATTTATTCAGTACGGTTGTAATAAACGTGTAGTTAAATGGGAAGTAAATACTCGTATGCTATGCTATACAATGAACAAATTTTTCAAAGTTTCGCAACAATGGCTAGTTACAAAACTATTTTTAGCCTTATTTATTAACCTAATAATTAGTTTTAAAGGAACAGTAAACGCAGAAGTCAGCCTCTTAAGTCAGTAATAAAATAAATTACCATTCAGCCCATCAACGTGCAAAACGATGTTCAGCAAAAATAGGCGGTTCAATATCATTGATTTGATTAGAACGCGGTGTAATTGATGCGATACCAGTAATTGGTCAACAAAATTTGACATTAATTATTTACGCGATCACCCAGACTAATGGATAGGTTTTTGCAAACTCCAATAAACAGTGAGTTTGCAAATTCTTTTTCTCAATAAAGTCAAGAACCACATATCAGAAGCTGTATGATGGAAGTTCGGAGTTCGGACATACTGTAAAGCTTTCATATGACGCTGGTTATAATTAAATTGGCTCAAATGTTAAAAAGGGAATACGCTGTTCAGTAAAAACTGTTTACAACCATAATAAGGTAACCTAACAAGCAATATTATACTGGTGTAAATATATACACGCATTACACACATTTCATACTCTGATCAAGTTTCAAGGTGTCGTGTCATCTTCGTCAGTATCAATGTTTTTTTATTGAAATACAGTCGTCGTCAAAAACCCATAAATTTTGAATTGGCGAGAGAAAAATCGATGCAAGAAAAAACTGGCGCCATCGTTAAACGCAAGTAAATAACCGGGAGCTGAATAACATCATGACTAAGACCAGAAAAACACTTAATAAATATAGTGTTTTTAGTTTGTATAAAATTAGTCAACATCACTTTCAAATATTCTTCGCCATGGTAGGGTAGATTTGTCACATAAACTTTTTGGCCCTAGTGAACACCTAACCTAATTAACATGTACAATGTGTATTTTTGTATGCGTAATTCTTGTGCTCGTGACACAGATTTCTCTGTGGCATTAAAAAATATTTTTTATAATCTAACAACGACGACAACAATTTCCAGCCGAAAAAATAACTTATTTTCAAGTCAACCCGTCAATCCCTACTTGCCCAAGGTTCGAACCCGGACGGAACATCAGATTTGCACTCAACTACATAAATTACCCACTACACCACCAACACTGCGGACTGGAACGGTCGTTGCTCCGATTGTCGGCTCGTCAACGGCAAGTGTTCGTCGATGTTTAGCAGGCATTTCGCAAACGGCATAACTTTGTACTTGACTTGTGCCGATTTGTGATAGCCATTTGTGATACGCCGGCCATTTGTGAGAGACCCATCGGGGACATTCGAGGCGGCATCCAGATCGGCCGTGGAATAAGATAGATTACGGTAGGTGTTGAATAGAGGGTTGGGCGGATTCAGTGAACCGCCATTGAGTTGTTGTTGTTGTTGTTGTTGTTGTTGTTGTTGTTGGTGGTGGAGATCATGGTATTGTTGTTGTTGGTCGTGGTTGAGATGGCTTAATGAGGTGAAATGTCGTCCTGAGGGCTGACGCTCCAGCGATGTGGTTGAGTAGTACATGATGACTGGGAAATGCACCATCAACCAATACTGTTGTCGTACCACTACCAATCAGAATCGGCCGGTTCGGCGCCAGTTGTTTGTGATACTTGTTGACACATGACTATTGTTGGTGAAAATCATGATGTACATATGTACAAGTACTCTCAATACAATAGTTTACAAACTCTAAAATGAAAGAAAACTCATGCCAGATAAGAACTGTAAACATGCTAAGGGTAAAACGAACAAATCATAACCAAGGAAAAATCGTTGGCTTCTGCTGTTGCTGATCAGAAATTAGTTAAACATGATGAGGCCAGTGAAATGTGACATAACAGGCATGTAACTGTGACGTTCTATTCACAATTATTTTTAATTATGTTCAAATATGTTATTTTGTGGCGAACGTTTTAAAAAAGTAGACTATATGTGAACTGCTTGTGAACTTATACATCTGCAGAAATTTGAAAAAAGTGCCGCGAGAAAATGTACTAATTAGAAAACAGTATCCTACATACATAAAGGTATATACATGAAAAGTATCCGACGCAAGTCAAGTGTGAACGGAATAACATGACATGATATGTACGTACAATGGTGATGTCTGTATCGGTACTCAGCGGGTGATCCCGACCACCGTTTCGTCATTCACAGTAATGCTGGTCCGCAACAACTTTTCTGCTAAATTCTGAGAAAAACCTTTCCACGCATTATTTAGTAACCATTTAAAAATAGAATACTGCAACTTTTCATCTTCAGTGGTAATGAATATTTTCTACTTTGACTGATAGAATGAAAATTACTGAAGTAGAAAAATTACGAATAAGATGAAAAACTACTGTTCACTAATGATAGGGACCAGAAGTCTGAATGACAGACTGATTTAATGGTTGCAAATTACTGATGTTACAGAATATGTATGTGCGGTCACTGTCGGACGAGCTAATCCTCCAATGGGAGAGGAATTTCGTCAAAGAGGGAGGAATCGCCAGTTTACAAGTCATTTTACCCACACCTTAAGGAACAAATTATATATTTTAAAACCTCCAAAAAGAGGGGAATTCCAGTTTTTCCAACTCTTCTCGTCCGCTAGTGTGGAAAAGCGCCCATAACTACATACGCCGTAAAACCGCACATCGCTCAACAGAAACTTTATCGATGACTGTTAATCTCTGCATGTGTTCAGGCATGTATTTGTCTCCAACTTTTGAGATTTTTAGCTGTCATGTGATAGCGACGTGTGTTTTACATTTTATCTCCCAAAACACTTAACCGTCAAAACAAGGAAACTTTTTTATATATACAATTTCTTGGATGAAGTATGAGAATGAAGAAAAACTGTATGTACCGTTCCAATTCAGATTCAACTTTGTCTTTTCTCAAAAGTGGGCGTGCTGCTGACTAGACGACGATGAAAAATAAGAGATGATACGAAGATTTATAGTCAGAGACCGATTGACACATAAGAGCAATGGAGCGGGCATAATTCGAATGATTCAATGGGCGGATTTAAGTAGCGAAAAAACGTACTATGATATGAAATTGTAACACTTAACAGTTGCGATTGCCAAACAAAATAAGCCATTTATAAAAATAGCCTAAAATGTATATATTCTATTGAAAATGTTTGCGTTCCTGCCACATTGATCTTCTTACCACATGGTGTATTATGTAGTTGCCTCATAAAGTCATTCTTTTGGATCCAAATGAAAAAAATTGCTTGAAAGAGCTCCTTTTGTCTCAGCTCAGTAATAAAGAGTCAAGTGCGTTATTTTTATTCCTCGGCGAAAATCCAGTTGACTATTTGCCAATAAGATTATTCGGTGTTGTCAGTGGAAATAAAGATAAAAGCAATATTAAACAACGCTTTATTATACAGTTCGGCGGCATTACTACTAGTAAATGAATCATCAAATACCTGCCAATTTAGTCAACAATAGTAATAAAATGCGCGTACTGTATTCCCCAAATGGAGACCGAGTACTAATTGAGACATGTTATGCGACATACTGTCATGTCAGCCAACTAATGTTTTCATCATTGTTTTACATGTTACATTACCAGAACTACTGTTACAAAAATTATTCTGTGGATTCCGCTCAACGAAAATAAAACCTGTGCTTGAATAAAGAACATTTTCATGAAACAAGTTTGCAATAAAAATTTGTAAAATTTTTGAAACAAATTTGAAATTTGCAACACATGTTATCTGACTGAGGGAGGAAAACTTACAATATGTAATGCGCTCAAGCGCACCACATTAGGAGGAGGAATAACAACAACCATTTAATGCTTGCATTAGGGCCGTACAACGACAACAACAACAACAACAACAACAACAACAACAACAACAACAACAACAACAACAACAACAACAACAACAATAACAACACTGAAATACTCAATATTTCTGTCCAGTTCAGTTCTGATGATATGCAGTTTGTGAATTTGTGGCATTGAACTAAGCGTCTATTGCGCGATCTAATGTGTAACAAAACATGTTTAAAGAAGATTAAAAAATGAATTGAAGTGTCAAGTTTCACCACATAAAAAAATATATGAAAAAATAAGTTACTCTTAGGTGGTCCATAAAAACACCACGGCAAATGTCGATAAAATGTGAGATGAATAACTTGCTGATAAAACATATTGACTACCGTTTTTACCGCCACCATAAGCGGAATTTAGGAAAAACGTGTTCTGGCTGATGTTCTAACAAAAAACAAGTTTAGAAATGTTTAATTTTTACGCTTAAATTGAACGTTTCGGACAAGTCAATCGTCAACCACAAAAACATGTCAAAATTTTTTTATTACAACTTGTTTTCAGTAACATTTTACACAGTAGAGCCACATCTAGAGGTTTTTGTAAATCCAGATGAAAGTAGTGAATCTGGTGTGTTCGTCACCTAAATATGCCATGTAAATGTAAAACCTCTGGCCTTCATTCTGAACCACTTTCGGTGTATCGCAACATATTCCAATCACGAATTGCACACAACCAGTTGGTGCATGTTATGCCACAAATTTAGGTTAGACAACAATGATTACATTACAGTTATTCATGAAAAACTGGCTGCATTGAATGTTCGTGTATTCGCAGAGATTGTGTTAACAGTTACAAATTGGATACCGAGTTTTACTGTGATACATTTTGCTTACTTTGCTTACTTATACAGAACCACAATGAAAAATGCTGCGAACTCGAAACTGTCCACTGAAAATGAATAGGTCTACATATCAATCAACTAACATCAGAAACACAGCGGAATATACACACATCCTGCAATCATCTCACTGAAGTTCGAGAAGTGAAAATGAAAGTTCAGTTTCTCCCTTCCACTGTAATCAAAACACCATAAAAACAGAAACCTACCAGCCGAGGTGAGAGTTTATTGTCAAAGGTGATGTTCGTCCAAAAAACCAAATCTAGGGCAATGCAAAAAGTGTAACTTCAAAGTCGATATATAGGCTACATTACAGTATACGTTTTTATGAGGTGTTGATGGCTAAAATTAACTGAACGCCATGACTTCGAGAGAGTATGGCTGACTGAAGGTGGGTGGTTTTATAGTTGTGACGACAACACCCTGCTGATATACAAACAATATGTTGGCAAAAAAAGAACTTTTCAGCTGAAAAAACGTCATTCTAGTCGAGATACGTCTTCACCTTTCGACAAAATCGGTTAGAAAATTATTGTTCCCTTTAACAGTATACATTGGATGTAACTGCAATAATTAAATTCTGTTTTGCAGGATGTATGATGATTTTGATGAATAATTTAGAAGAACATGAACGGAGTCGATGTAATAAACTTTTAATAGTTGTTGTTATAGTTCTGGCATTCTCCGGTGAGGTGGGTGGTTTACGATCAGGAGATGACACCCACTTTTGGCCATAAAACCTCATTTTCAAAATAACCAAAATTCACTTTCTAAAGAAAATAATAAAATTTCTTTAGCTAAAACTTTCAACAAAGGGAATAACTTTCGACGAAAAAGAGTAGGTCAGGTATCTCTAATCGAAACTCCATGAAAAGTTTCACAGTTAAGCTTGCCAAATAAAGTTCTGTTGCCGAGAATACATGCCTGTCCATACTAAATTACTCGATATATCATACACAATTATTGGTTTCCTAATATTCACTTCGATAAAATAAAAAATCAGGTTTGGTGAGAAAAGATTTGGAGTCGCAATGACTGCAGCTGTATACAGTTTGAAATTGCTTCATAAATTTTTTTGATTCGTTCTCATTCAAGTAATCAGCGAAACTGGATGAACTTGGAATGTCAATAATTTGATTTTCGCCAATCTATCATACGTGAAACATGAACGGCGAAACTTCGCACGAATTCCATCGGATACAGTCATTAAAACGACTGGTCATCATCGGCAATCAATGACGAATCGACTGTCATAGAATAACGGATTATTTCAATCAATCAGTCAGCATCGTGTCAATACTTCAGCCTGTCATAATTCAGCACAAATTTTCATAATTCAGGCAAATCATGAAAACACATGCTTAGCATTTTTTGAGCACTGGTTAATAAAACATGTAAGTTTGAATCGCAGCCAATAAAATTTTTTCTCAATATCGAAAAAAAATTCATAAAATGTCGCACGGAAAATTTACTAAAAATTTCCACGTAGCAAGTTTTCCCACAGTGCAATCACGCCCGACGAGTTGGCGAACTGTTGAACCACTTTATTTATATTTATTAAATGTAGACATTGACCAGTGTACACTTTCTTCTAACATGTCCAAATTTATGTGGACGCAACTTCCGTTCATCATTAGCGGATAGAAAATTACAAATAAAAGTAACCAGTACAAAGACGGTGAGTTTACCGTTCAAACTCTAGACTGTTTTCGAAAAAGAAAAGAAAACTCATTGATCAATTTTCGCGATTGCCAACTGAACAGTTTTAGATATCTATTGAATTCGTTTTGATAGCTTCTATGATATCTAATTTTATAGTTTATATTTAGGAATTTATCATTGATATGCAGTTAAGAATCCGACAATGTTACATACTTCTTCAGTTTAGAAGAAACCTCAATAGAACTGTTAAAAAAGAAATGCAGCCGGCACCTGTTTATCCACGGCAGTATTCAACAAGCGTCTATAAATACTACTGTCCATACCAGATGATAGTCTGGTCACTAGGGGACGAGCAGGGGTGGGAATAGTGGAATTCCCCCCTCTTTGGCGGTTTCGAACATTGAGTTTGTTCCCTAAGGTGTTGGTCAAATGGCCTGAAAACTGCCCATTCCCCCCTCTTTGACGAGATTCCCCTCCCATTGGAGGTTTGGCTCATCCGCCTCTGGTTGAAGTGACCGACTCAACGGGTGGGCAGACGACACTCGTTAAACTTTTTATCACCACCATCGATAGAAAGTGGAACACGCGGAAACTGGTGTTCTGGTAGCGTAGTTATTGGCAGTAAACTAATGATATTACGTAACACAGCACAAATTTATATAAACTAGTTGAATACCCGTTACCGGCAACGTACAAATGTTCGAGTTTTATAGGAACCGAAGCTTCACGGGTAATCATGAGATACTAAACCCAGAATAGTTAATTTATTTATATTAAGTACCACTTGATTTTTTACTCGCAGAAGCTGGAGAAAAACGTCTTATTATCACATTATTTGGTATCGGTGAAAACTAAGAAACACATAAAATAGATAAAAGGCAATGCGAAAAACACTAGCCCCGTTATTATATTGGTCTTCAAACGGCCAGTGAGCACGAATGTGGTTGTGGCAGACATCATCACTCATTCACGTACATTTATATTTGTATTAATATAATATTTATTATAAATATTTATAATATGTATAGTAGATTATATAATATTTATTTTAATTTTGAGGTGCTTTCAGACCAGATGGGTAGGCTTCGGCTTTGCGTAAGAAACTGTTCCCTGACTAACTTGTTTTGTACTGTACATGTCATTCAACATCGAGCACGTTTTATGGTGTATC
>OZ038446.1:22738123-22740623 GCA_964036265.1 Daptonema setosum
CATGAGACACGATACATGCTCAACTTAATTGACTTTTTAATCAAGACGTCAAAAAAAATTTCCAAAATTAACATTTTTTGGGATTGAAATTTTTTATTTAATAAAAAAGTCTATAATTATGTGACGACGAGCAATGCGAGGCAAACTTCAAAGTTTTTCAATAAGACTATGTACGTGTACAAAACACAAACATGATATGCAGTTGAACCCGACTTATAACTGATTGACTGACTGACGCTGTACATAACTGATTACCGAAAACAGTTTAACAAAAAATATGGTTGCTTATAAAAACAGGCTACAACTCAATGTAATAACGGAGCGTAAATCGTGGATGCTCATTCACAGTTCTATGTAACGACATAAGACAATAATAGGAAAAACATACATAAAATAGCTTTCTTTCTGCTATGAAGATTAACATTTCTGAAAACAATTGTGGATTAGAGAATTTTAAACAAGTTTTTTGAAAATTCGAATCCAACTTTACAGCTTATGTATGACTTTCATTTGTTGTTGTTTTGTTTTGTTTTGTGTTTATTAAGAATGAAGTATGTAGCATTGAAAATAATCAACTTTGTTATTACCGCTGGTGTAAGTAATCATCTTTTTCATGTTTCTGTTTGAAAAATATTTCAATTAAAAACGTCTTAGTCAAAGTAAAAAACTAGTAAAATGAATGATAACAAGGATGATTGTGATCGTTTAATGAACACAGCACCCGAACGTTGGAACTGTCAAACCGACTGATTACCCGAACGGCTAACACTAATGTTTGCTCAAGGACGTCACTACTATGTTTTTATAGAACGGGTGAAACATAGGAAAACGCTTTTTGTTTTAGTTTGTAACTATTAATTTTTTCTCATAATTGTTTGTGTTTTTTCCCGCTTATCATGTCATGTGGAGATGGATGCAACATGATAACAGTACATTTTGCCCCTTCTCGTAACCAGGGGATCAGATGTTATAGTTTTCATAAACAGGTTCGAAAATGGAGGAAAATTTTTAGTACTGCCTAGAAATGACGACTTTATGAAACATTCGCTTGCATGATAAAAACTAACTAACTTTTTTTAGATAACTTTATATCCATAATTGCGTGGACGGTTATAACGCAAGTGTAATTTTCAAGCAAAACAACAACATTTGTGGGTGCAACGGGTCGACTAACGTGACGAATTACTACCGGTACGTACAATGTAAGACGTCTGCAGTTACATAACGTTGTACTATGTATATGACAGCTATTTAACTACAGCACTGTTTGGCGGCAAAACATAAAAAGTGGTTGAGACATGTTACTTGAGATTGATTCATGAATTATTTAGATAAAACGCTTTTTGGCTATATTGATGCACTGCCGTTGAACTGTGTACGCATGGAAGACAGGGGAGAACTAAAAAATTAACAAATGTTACCAGCTGAAAGATGATTCACTTGAACGTGACCCTATCGAAATTTACAGAGAATAAGGACCACCATCGTCGACAAACAGTGTGAAAAATGCCGACCAGAAAGTAAAATTCCGTGATTTGATGAATTTCATGATGTAAACACATTTCTTTGCACACCACGCTTTTTAGTTTCAAAGTTTTTCTGTTTCATAAACGGTTAATAATCGATGTGACAGATGGATCAGCAGTCAACTAACATAAGACGCTTTTTGCGGTTGTATGTAGCAGTTTCAATGATTACCATCTCATTCAATTGAACGTCAGAACCAACCTATGTATCTGATTACAATCATTCAATTGTGAGAACGTAAAGAAACGATGGACAATAAATTCAAATGTTCGCTAGAAAAACGATCGTTTACGCGTTGCATGTTTTGGCGAACAGTTTTTTCGGACTGGTCATCCGAACAGTTTTTTCGGACTGGTCATCGCGTTATTTTGGGCTTTTTTACCCACCATATCATAGAATGTTTTTACACGTTTCAATGTGCAAAATAACAATAATACTTCAATGACGATTTGAAATCGAACGATGATGGAAGATAATTGGGAAAAAATTTCGAGAAATAAAAACGAGAATAATTAGAAAAAAAACTTGGAATTATCCGTTGTGAGACTTCCTTCATCAGTTAACCTGATTTATATGGTACTAATGTGTTGCGACAGAGAAGAGCTCTACACATAGAAATAGTTGATTTATTTATTGTGCACATTTAAATGGATAAATCAGCTTGATATACGAGAGTTAAATGAGCTGCGCATTGAATAGATTGAAACCAGTTTCGTTCCGTGCGTTTCGATAATAGTCATAGTCATAGTCACAGATAATCTGCCAAGCGTTACCATAGATATAAGTCTACCAATATATAGTGCAGGTACCAATGGCATGAATTCAAGTTTTGTGTCATATTCAACTTTGGAAGATTGTGTCAAGATTTTTAGTTTACAATTGCATCATTTTAGGACAAAGAACGTCATAATATTATGAGTAAAGTTTGTTTGCTTCTATGCAGTTTGTCACACACTTTATACACACTACTGAT
>OZ038446.1:22743123-22780780 GCA_964036265.1 Daptonema setosum
GGGCCTTGGGGCCTGAACCATTGGCTGACTGTGGGATCTCATTGGACCTGGGCCCAGGCTGTGGCAGCTCTGATTCGGAGTACCCGGCCGGTGTGAGGGTGGCCCGGTGGGCGGGAGGTCGTGACGATGAGGCACCTGCAATTAATTGATTGATTGGTTGGTTGATTGATTGATTGATTGATTGATTGATTGATTGATTGATTGATTGATTGATTGATTGATTGGTTGTTTATTTGATTTATTGGTTGATTGATCGATTGATTGATCGATCGATTGATTGATTGTTTGATTGTATCGATCGATTGACTGATGAATGGCTCAAAACAGTATTGCTCATGTATATTATGTTGGACGTGTGTGGCAATCATTCCTAGGTAAAAATATTAGCTGATTTTGGCAACGAATATGTTGGCATCGGCATGTTCTTTTTTAACCAAAATACGGTGCAATAAATGCAACGATGTAAACACTGATATGGACTCGAATTTTTTTAAGTGAGAGCCAAAAAATATGAAATGCTAATACGAAAAATGAAACTATATAAGAAATGTATAACGTCATATAAATGACCTTATTTCAATTGGTGCATCTATGGCGGGCACCAGTATTTCATATTGATGTGTACTTTTTGTAATACACATGGGTGCGGTACGTTTTGTTATCATTACATACATATGTACATATACGTTGAGAAGTCTATAGTTGTCTAAAAAAGTCAACGTATTCATATGTATGTAGGTACACAACTCTACATAACTAAAAAAACCCGCCTCCCACAGTAACCGACCAATCTTGACGATATCTTCGGCGACAAACTTGACGACGAGCAACCAGAGCCCGATGGCCACGGTGAATACAGCAACAACGGCAAGCAGAAGAGGCTCCACGTTTCGGTCAATCACTCAACTTAAATCGATGAACATCGATTTCGGGGCAGAATACTTTCAGTGATGATGTCGCTGTTCATTCAATTCCGATGTTGTGGCAGCCTCACCAACGTTAATAATCGATGTATCAGTCCAAATGTATAAAATCTCTGTTGAAATGACGATATCAACGAGGTATTGGTCGGCGTCGATTGATGTCTTCCACTTGTATGTAATTTGGATGCAATAGTGATTTCCAGTAGAAAATACGGGAATAAACGAATTCTCACTTAAAGGAATATATTAATGAGGAATGTTGTACTTCAGGTAGATCGTCTTATTCAGTCACTTGTGTGGGAGAGAATCACTGGTCTCGCAGTTTTCGTGTCTCGCGCGAGTACCAATGTCACGCTGGTACAATCAGTCACAACAATGGTATCTTGTATGTATATGTGCCAATGATCGATCGGTCACCAATCAGGTACAGCGTCCCACAACTATCGCCACGTCGCGCAACTCTGTCTCGCGTGACAAAACGTTTGTCACAAACTGATGCAGTCAACCGTGACACACGTTTGGAAAATGTACATCACGGGCTTTCTACGTTGTTCCAAGAAGCCAGAAATTCACCGATCTCATCTGATCGGCTTAATGATGTTCGTTCGGGCGTGAATGTCGCTAAACTGTCGTTAAATGTCGCCTACAACAGTGTGTTGTCGTTAAATGTCGCTCAGGTTTTGTCGTTAAATGTGACTCACAACTGTGTTGTCATCGACGGTCAATTGTCAGAAAACGATTGTGACAACTTGGTTCGCACAAGTGAACACACTTCTAGGGGCGAACTCGTTACGGGATATCATCACCACAAACGAAGAAATGCATAATATAATGTGTGCGGGTAATGATGCGATGACGGCACCACATTCTATGTTGAGGGGTGATACCCATTAGCTGAGGCACAACCCAACCAATGCGGGGCACAAACCTTACCAACAAAAACTACTGGTGGTGGGGTGGACACGGGCCCTCCAGAATCTACGTATGTTGACAATGAATTAAAAAAAATCGTGGAACTCAACAAAAAAGTCAATTCACTTACGTTGAAATACTTCGCAATAGGTAGAATTATAGAAAGTTGATCACCTCTCTCACTATATTGGTTTTAGCTGCTAAACACTCTGTATACCATAAAACGGATGGTTTCGTATTCAAACTACATGTATTTTCATATCATTTCTGGAGATTAGGTCACGTGATTTTTAGTCTCTTTTTTCCATAATCTTTCTTTCCGCTGTTAAACTGAGTGAGGGGCGGACCTTGTTCTAGTTTTTTTGCGTTTGGTTGAGGGGCGAAGGTATTTGTTCCCAAATGTGAGCGCGGTTCGGTACACATTACACGATGGCGCTTTGGGCTCTTTGCGAGTGTAACGAAAAAAAAGAAAGCCATAAAAACAACCAAAAGGGACAAGGTGAAATAATGGCTAAGCATTTACTGAAGGCATTTTATGCCGCAAGCGGATAGGAAGTAAATTATCTAGACATTGAGAATTTGTCCGTTGTTGGGTCATTAAGTGTGTTTATTTGGTTTAAAAAAACTGATTCTGAACACTCCAATAAGTAAATAACTCCATGGCTTTTCAGTACGTAGTAATTATTGCAACGTCTGTTTTTTTTCGAATGCGGCAAAGAATGCAGCCAACCTTGATTTTTTGTAAGGGACAGTTTTTGTAAGTGGAAGAAAAAGAGTGAACGAGTGCGCTGTTGATGAAGTTCGGGAACGGGTAGATCTAAATGGAAAAAGGCCGAGAAAAGATTGATGTACCTAATAATGCGATGATGTTGATTTGGGAGATTGGGATCACTGGATGGGAACTGTTATGTTGTAATACATTGTTTTTTGTGTTTTCTACATTTTTGTTTTTGTAGATACTCGGATGTAAGAACTCCAAGAAAATGTATCTGCATAATTTACATACTATCATACCAAGTCTTTTTATGACACCCAATGTCAATGTTTGTCATATCTCTTGGCAATCTGTGCCACAACCTTTCTCCATTCGATATGTATGTATATAACCACCAATTTTTGTGTAATTTTGCATAATCTGGGTCTGCAAACCAATATGCGTCTGTATGTACGTATGTACATAAACCACCACATTTTACGTCAATCTAGGGTAACGATGAATTGGTGAATCTGGGATAACTTTCTACGATGTGTTTACTTTCAGCTCGCAGAATCATTACCACCAGATGTGAGATCGACACCTGGCAAAAAAGAAATCTACAGCAGTCGCAAAACTTTGTATTCTATATGACTGGATGCCGGATGAGGAATAAAAAGTTCCGGAAAGTCGCATTGTCGTTTAGATCGGAGTATGTAGTTTTTTAATTGCGACGCGCTTTTTGACCGTTTTTCAGGCCTCCACTTGTTGGAAAATACCTTCCTAGAAAGATTTTTCTTTTATCTAACTAATTAAACGGCGTAAATTTATCAAAATGAAATGAATTTCCTCCAAGGAGATTGCTTGGAGGAACATAAAACACAGAAAAACGAGTGTCGTCAACTATTCTACAGATTCAGACCCACATATCTAAATAACATTGTTATACAAATAGCTCAATATGACGCCAACCTTTGGGTCGTCGAAACGACAGGAACTGCTTGATCCCGCGAACAAATTCAGGCATTCGAAGAGTTCCTTGTAGATCAATCTGTTTTTGTACCGATGCAACTATATGAATGTCTCATATGGCACAAAAATGTAGAGGTTTGATGTAATTTGTTATCATGGTAAATAACTAAGTAGTGCACATTTTATTGGTGTACATGTTTCAGTGAAGCTCCGGTGGTTGTTGTGCTGTTCGTGAGTGTTTATCTACGGAATACAGTATAAAAGTTGTTACCGATCAGAAATTTAATGAAATTAAAACGTCAAATAAAAAAGTGAAACCATATAAAACACCAAAAACACTTTGGAAATTCGAAATTTTATTCAGCCAATATATTCTATAAAGATTCGGGTGACCAAACAGCTGAGACAAAGTTCAGCCAATATTGGAGACAGCTTCTGAATACTCTACTCGTTGAAGTTTAGGTTTTTGCGTTTCCGCTAAACAGTAGATTTTCCCTAGTTTTGTGAGATCGTGTTTCGTCGAAAAACACGGAAAGAAAATGTTATTGTTGATCGACCAATATTGGGTCAGAAATATCACAGAATCAGACAGATAAACATATTGATGGATTTTTCTAACAAGGAATTAATCAAAGGATACGTCAATATTTATGTTGCCTACAAGATTTTCAGGGAGTGATCTGGCGGTTTTATAAGCAAACTTATAACTGGTTATAAAAATGGTGCCTTTTTTCAAAATAAAAAAAGTTTGTTTGAGATGACCACGATTGTTTGCTATCGTTGACAGTCGCATTAATTGATTAAGTAAATAATCCAATCCCTTCTCAGAATGCACTCTTAATTGATTAATCGTCAACTGACAAGCGTAACGCTCGATGATCGTTAATCAACTGATTTAATTACCAATCATCAACTAAACCATGACTGCAAAAAGAGTAATTAAAAACTATTTGAGGATGAGCCCATAGTTTTCACAATGGGTGATTACCCGATTGGTAATAACTCAATCATATTAATGATCAACGAATTCACTTCAATTAAAGACGTGAATGACTATGAAACTGACTGTATAACTCTAGGGTTATGGTAATCAGCTCTGCAGTTTTTCTCTCACACATGAATCGCTGAATCTGAATACACAGATTGTGTGTGGCTTGCGTCCTTCTAACAAACTCCATGAAAGTATGATTATAAGATTAACCATTGATAATTCAATTGCTTGACTACATGTATGTACCATGACACAATCGAAACCAACTGTTTCTAAAGTAACTCACTCAAGAACGAAAGAAACCCAATATTCAATACAAAAAAACCTACGACCCACAGGCAATCAGGCATTATCAGTGAGCGCACCCAGTAAAACTGGTCGTCTTTCAGTCAAGAGACGGTGGCGTCATAAAATAATGATCGTTGATGAATGTGACGCTCGTTTAGTCATAAATGGACGCGTGCTTAACTGCTGCACAAACGCTTAGAAACACGGATAGTTTTGAAAAGAACTTTATTCTATATAAATGTTTATTATCAACATTATATACATATGTATGTAGTTCGATTTTATATTAGAAGATAACCGTATTATGTTCTCTCATAAGTTCCAATGCTTATTATGTTCTCTCATAAGTTCATATGCAATCTTAATTATGTTAATTATTAGCTTCCACATGGATGTATAAAAATATGAGGTAGAAACTATCTGCATAAAACGAGAACATACGTTTCTGCGAAAAAAACCATCTCGAGCCGATCCAAATGGTTTGCGGTGTAGATATTAGCAGACTGTAGACTAATACGTTTGTAAGACGGTCCTCAGACATAATGCACATAGCACTTAATTAGACTAAACACTATAAATACAATTTTATACTATTACGCACACAAAAATGATTCAACGAATAAATCATGAAATGTGCGCGCGTGGAAATCATGATTTTCCGTAAATTGAGTCTAGTATTTGTAGTAGATCGTACATTATAGACTATCAAAACACAAATTACATAAAAATAAGAATACTCAATTTTGATGACTAAAGAAGCAACTATAATAATTTCACATCATTTACATCGATGTATGATGTAAATATAAAATACTTTTGAAAAGCACGGAATAATTGACAATAAATATTGTTAACATCACTTAATAATAATAATGAGCTATAATCATTACTCATTAGTACAAACAAACCGTACATTATTGTTAGCTGTACTAATAGGCAGAACCGTTGTGGTTTTTGCAGCTGATAAAAACTGAAAAAAGCGTGCACGGACTGCCGCATATATTGTTGGCTGATATTGATGATGGTAGTCAAATCATAATAGTGTGTTTGTACCATTTTTCTTCCTGAATGTGCAGATAAAATTTTTACTGGGATTTCTTCATTACTGAAGCCAACATGGCACACTAATTCCATATAAAAACTGTGTTTTCATAGTGGTCTGAGAGGTTGACTGGTGCAATGGCAGAAACCTCAGAGCAACACGTCAGAATCTGTATCCCAAGTAAAGTTTCCAGCTTAGGACCACCAGCTTCCAAGGCTGGCGCCCTATGCACCAAACTACATAGACAGGCGACAAGATACTTTTCCACAGAACAAACTGTTCTAAATATACACATTTAACAACAAAATTCACAAGATACTTTGATAGAAAAGTACTGCAACTATTTCCTTTTTCTCATACATGAATATTTGGGTGGCCTCGAAGTGGTCAGGCGAGTATACACATACTTATGTATCCTACATGTACGTCACCTTTCATCTGAAAGGGCTTCCATTTTTAGATACGATCTAACGAGGAATGATTGATCAAACTTATCGACTATTTCAATCAGTGCACTTAGCCCTCGAAATAAATTTATTACACATTCACTTGTGTTGGCGAGGTTCTAAAACCCAGCATTTCCGCAATTAATGGAGAACTGAGAGATAAATGGAGTACCGTCAGATTTTTTAAAAAAGTATACTTTTAAAGTATAAATATACTTTTAAAAAAGTATAACAAAGAGTTGTCTTTTTGCCAAGAGCTGTTCGTCTACGTAATGTATGATAATTTGTATGCATAATGTGATGATTTATTTATGTGCATAAACGTTAAATTTGAACTTTTATCCTTTTGTGTAATTTGAGAATTTTTGGCAATAACTTTACTGCACTGCAATATACAAGCAAAACATGTTTTGCTGGTGTCAGATATGAACTAACTATAGAATGCTTATTCCATTATCAACCATAAAAAGTAAAACATGACCATACATGGAGTGAAACTCTCAACATCTCATGATCAAGTAAAACATGAAAAAACATTCGATTGCTCACACTGGCGAGCGACCCAGATCTCCAAAGGGAGGGGAATCTCTCCAAAGAAAAGGGAAATTGGTGAAATTAGGCCACTTCACCTACTGTACAGCTTGAGGAACAAAGTGTACTTTTTGAAAACACCAAACAGGGAGGAATTCCACTTTTCCCACCCCTTCTCGTCCGCTAGTGATGGCTCATTGTTATTCTAATGTGAGAACGCAGAGCGTCCAAATCCAAAATCAGCCGTGCCACAGTGCCGTTCGAAAATGGCTGGCAAAGTGACCGATGTTATGTAGATACGCTGCACGAAGTTAAGTACGTTGACTCAAAGACTTGAGATGCGATAATTGAGATAACACTGCACATCAGATACGGTGGTTACCACGAGATGTACATACCGCAACATTCATCGTATATTCATTTATCATTCTCGAAACTCTTTCAATGTTCTTCACCTAAAGACCAATAATGTAAGACCATAAGAGTAGAATTACATGTCAATTTCCTAAAAGAAACTCCTCTCCCGATCGTTTTTATAATGTGTGCCTCGAGCTACACCACACCAACCTGTTGGTTCCTCACATCCATCATTAAATCGCACCCGATACTTGGCTATCTGGTGTTCCCTAATGAACTGGCGTCGCCCGTGGCCGAGTCGGGACATCAACGTGTTTGTAAATGGTGATGATCCGTTGTACGCTAAAAACACCGACACAACGTTTTTCGCTCAGGGACCAGTGAAATAGGAATCTTTCGCCTTACTTTTTTTATCTAAGCATAAAGTATGCCATATGATCAAGACACTGAGCTTTAGTTAAATTAAACGATGTACATTCAGTTTGGGTTTCGAAATGATTAGAAATGGGTGAGAAGAAAATACACAGAAACAAAACATTTCACCTCAGAAAAAACTCCAGTAACTTATGCATTTTCACAAAAATACAAAATTGCCGTTTCTTGTGCAGGCCAACCTTTGCCAACTCCATTGCCATTAACAGTAGTGATACCACGAGCTACACCATTCTGTTGAGCGGCCAGTTTTCCATTAATGGTGCCGTTAGTATGTACGCCCGTCTGGTTGGGATCGCGGCCCCGCGATTCAAAGCGACTGTTAAGCGCCTTGAGCTGTTCGATTCTATGTACCACACTGCGACCAATGGTCATCGACCTCTGTTGCCAGTTGGCCTTTTCTCCATCCTGATTGGCCGAATATTCACCAGAACTATTGCCATTCAGACAGGAATCATCTTGGGAGTGTTTACTTGGCTTCTTGCTCAGAATCGGACGCAGATTGGAGATCGGTTTTGCTGTTGTTGTTGACAATGAATGTTGTTGTTGTAGTTGATGTTGTTGATGAAAACTGTTGTTGTTATTGCTGTTGTTGTTGCGAATAGCATGTCCGTTGTGGTCTTCATAATCCATGTTGTCATATTTTTCACTTAAGGCAAGTTTCTCAGTTGATCGACTTTTGGCGATCAATCGTGAGAGAAAGCCCGGCATGATTGTTGTTGTTGTTGTTGTTGTTGTTGTTGTTGTTGTTGTTGTTGTTGTTGTTGTTGTTGTTGTTGTTGTTGTTGTTGTTGTTGTTGTTGTTGTTGTTGTTGTTGTTGTTGTTGTTGTTGTTGTTGTTGTTGTTGTTGTTGTTGTTGTTGTTGTTGTTGTTGTTGTTGTTGTTGTTGTTGTTGTTGTTGTTGTTGTTGTTGTTGTTGTTGTTGTTGTTGTTGTTGTTGTTGCTGTTGTTGTTGTTCTTGTTGTGGTTGTTGTTGTTGTTGTGATGGTAATCGTGGTGGTGGTAGTTAAACACGACCTGTTGTTTCAACGGAGGCAAGCGATGTTGGCATGGTTAATAATTTGTTCTTGCCTAGAAAAAAAACAGATCGTGCCACAAAACCATGTTTATTTAGAAAAATACGGGAAAAAAGAACACGATAAAGGATAGTTGATGGTAGAAAAGGTATAGGAAAAATGTTCTAGAACAAATAAAAATACCTCAAAATGTGTCAGGTAAAAATGGAAATTTATGCGGAACTGAAACTATTGAAGACGGGAAGGTTTGGTCAGGTGACCGCTGTAATGGACTGCTGTTTTCCGAGATTTCCAGATATGGTTTTAGACATTCCAACTTGAATAAGTTGGAACCACTTAAGTTTCAGTGATTTATGGTGTTTTTGATAGTTTTCTTTGTGCCAGAACTAACGAGGAAGTTTTTTTAACAACTGAATATGTAATACAATTAAATTTTGCCGGTCTTGGAAATGAATGTTCCTCAACCAAAAAAACGTCCTTCCATAGCAATCACCACTGGTGGTTATAAAATTAGTTTTAGTGTGCTTTTTCCTCGTACTGTATATGAATCTCTAGGTGCAACACACACTTACGATAAAAAAATGTTTCTCATCTCAGCTTCAATTTCGGTTAAACACATTGAAGAGACTCGTTCATCTCAACTACAGTATATGTATATAGTGCGCATCACCAAATCAGGTTGCTAACTACAGTAATTGCAAATGCTCTACGTGTTCCGTAAATGTCTAGACCTACAGTATGTACATACCTACTATCTACAAGTCATTGAACCGAAAATGCCGGATACGTGCCTAAGAAAACCACTCGACCGGAAACAATGAATCGTGTGTCATGATAGTCGTGGAACATTTAGTACCATACCTGAAACATACTACGCAAAAAATGGAATGTTTTTTTGAAAATGAAATAAAGAAAAAACACAAGTGATTTGACTCCTATGACATAATGATTGACTTTTCCACCAAGATGTTAAAGTATACAAATATCCCAAAATCTGAAAATAGTTGCTGGCGGAAATTTTCTTGGTGTTGTTTGCCATTCATTTGTTGAACGGTGTGTGAGACATGAAACACAAGAAGCTCAGGTAGTTGTCGCTTTCTATGATCAGTTTGAGATAAAAAAAACTACTTAACTTTCATATAAAATTAATTATCTTATTTGATGTTTTCAAATGCCTATTAGATTCAACCTAACTTTGAACAAAAGTTTTCACTCTCGCGCCAAAAGAAAATGCATAAGTATTCACCCAGAAACACGGCAGTGAAACACTGGTTGGACTGGGCCAGGATTGTGTTACGGGGCTCGAGCACCGGCGGACGAGTCCAACCTCAAAAGGGTGGTAACTTTCGTCAAAAAGGGGGGAATAGGCAGCTTAGATGCCATTTTGCCTACACCTCGGAGAACGAACTGCACTTTTAAACTTGTTATAGAGGGGCAATTCCACTTTCCCTCCCCTTCTCATCCGCTATTGGGCTCGAGGTATCCGAAAGTGATGATTGAAGAGTACAAGCTTTATAAGACATACACCTTGAACACGTTCCCCCATATTTGGCATGTTTGCGGTGGAGAAAACTAAAATAATTAAAGTTTTGTTTGATGCATTGTCATCCTTAATTGTTATGCGTTAATCACCTATCTATGGGGAGAAAATATCATATTTGTTGTTTTAGTCCAAAAGTGAATTACTTAACCAATCTTACATCCGCTACAATGTGCGCCAGAACAAAACGTTTTTACTGAGGCCAAAAGGTTTTTGCCTCGACCCATCATTTGGCATTATTCGTATACAACCGTCAATCTGGGAAACTGAGTGTACGGCACTAACACAAAACCAAAAGTACTCATAAAATTCCTGTTTCCTCTTTTTGATGGTTTTAAGAGGGTGAAAGCTAACGTTAATATGTAAAGATAAATCGTCACAAAGCCGAATAATTGGAAAACAAACGGAACTTCTAGTTCAATGACGATGCGCTGAACCGCCAGTGTAGAGGGCACCCAAAACTCCTGAATCCGGAGTAGGAAAATAGCAACATTATTCCAACTTAATTTTTTCGTAATATTGAATGTTTAAAAAGTAAACTGTAATTTTAGGAGTCACTTCGATTGTTCAAACCTTTGCAAACAGATTTTTAATTTGGTTTGCAACTGCTGAAAGTGAATTTTTTTAGATGGGTTACGGTGGCTGCGGTCGTTCAGAGGAAGAAAACGTAAAAAGAAAAAACGTGCTTTCAAGTTAATGTTCTAGTAAATGGGATTGGAACTTCAGTTCAATGTGTACAAGGAGGGGGCAGGCGAATCCACAAGTATGTAGAAGACAAGTACATACGTGTGTAGACCATTTGGTTTACATTAACCAAATCTGGTTGATTGTTTGGTTTGTGCCAACCCAACGCCAAGTGGACCCCGCAAAACCACCAGTGGACGAGAAGGGGTCTTAAAAGTGGAATTCCCTCCTCTTAGGCGTTTTAAAATATTGAATTTGGTTCCTAAGTTGTAGATAAAATGGCCTAAAAATTGCCGATTCCCCCCTTTTTTTACAAATTTCCCTCCCTTCGGAGTGTCAGCTCGTCCGCAAGTCACCCAATGCATTGGCCATCGGCAGTATAGCTTTGAAGGTGGTTATGGGTTGATGATCACAATAAAAAAAAGAGTTTACTACCCAATTAAACGGCATCTTGTAAAAAACACAACAAAAGCGGCAAAAGCGACTGGCTAGGCCAGAGAGTGGAATCGAAGGTTTGTCAATGTCAAAGAACTCCAGGTTTTCTAACCGATTTGGGGAATTAGTACTCCACAACCCCGCGGCTTATGGCAGCGAAAGGCACACAATCAACCAACAGGCAAAAAAGGGAACGCTTACTAATACTTAGGGCCAACCCCTTGGTATTCAGGGGTTGAGGAGGGGTTAGGGGTTCCATTACATTGAAGGCCCCAGCCTCATAAGGTGCCAGGCTGAATCACTTGTGGCGGATCACAATTATTATGCTTAAAATGTCTGTTTCATGACCAAACAATGCATTAATCATAATTTAAAAGTGTAATTTTTTATCCTCAGACTTTGAAAGTAGTATTTAGGTATTCCAAACATATGTAATTTGCACGATGGTTATTGAATGTGATACGTTGACATCTGAGGTGCCATTGTCCAACCACCAACTACGGTCACTAGCGGACGAGAAGGGGAGGGAAAAGTGGAATTCCCCCTCTTTGGTGGTTCAAAAAAAGCAGAGTTTGTTCCGTAAGGTGCGAGTAAAATGGCATAAATTCTGCCAATTGACCCTTCTTTGGAGAGACTCCCCTCCCTTTGGATGTTTGGCTCGTTCGCTAGTGACTACGGTACCCCTTTCTCATATGGTTTTTTACTGTGAAGAGGCCAGTCACGATTGAGTTTGTTTTCCACGGAATCGTTTCGTTCTTCAAGTTCCGTCACTGAGTTGATTCATCATCCGCTCTACCCTGGCACATTAACGGTTATAGTAATAAACTGGCAGTCCGTCTAGATAAGTATATGTACCACTGGCGGGCGAGAACTCTTCAAAGAGAGGGGAATTTTAGCAAAGAGGGCAGAAATGGCAGAAGTAAGACAACTTCACTTACACCCTGAAGAACAAACTCTACGTTCTGAAACCGCCAAAAAGGGGGGGGGACTCCACTTTTCCCACCCCTTCTCGTCCAGATAAGTATCTGGTACACACACACACACAAGTTGGATGAAATTGGATACGCGCTCGTTTACGACTGGGTTGACTTTGGCTGCGTTGTTTGGCACTGAAGGGTACAACGATCGATGGCTCACCGATAACTGGCAGTGGCAGACCAAGTGGGTGAAATACTATGTTTTGTTACAAATAGGTTGAATAACAATATGAACAATTGGCAATGAATCTGAATTTCGCAGGGTTTCTGTGAAATTTCGGTATGTTAAAAATACATAGTGGGGATTTCTTACTTTTGTGAATTAGTACTCAAATACCTTGTGTTTGGTTATAAACTTGTGTCTGCTTCATGTCATCATCACTGACACCAAATGATGAATAAAAAAACAAACTTGTATGAGTAATGAAAATATTAGAAAAATGGCGTTTCGGCTCCAAGTAGAGACACCTGGACTGAACTGACGGGCCATATCATATTGTATAGTAAGAAGCCAAATAAAAATAATTAGATTGTTTTTTTCCGACATCACTCATCATATCCAACAAAACCACGGAAATTTTTACTGGATCACGGAGAAAATTACTTCACTTCTGAACCAGAGTGCCACACAAACTTTTACAACAATTGGTTCGAATATGCTGGTTGGTAACCTTAACACACACTTTATATCGTACCTGATATCGAATGGATTTCAAGAGATCAATATTCGCCGCATTCACTAACTTACTGACTCACTCACTTACTCACTGGTTAACTCACACACACACGCACTCACTCCCTCACCCACTCACGTACCGTTAATCTTGATGGTACACGTAGTATACACAAAAGCCTATAACACGATTATGAACGAGTAAAATGGGTTTACTGGAACGTCGTACAACGTGAAATTGTTTGTACCAAGCCGCAATAGTTAATGATTGTGTTGAATGCCCTTTTATCTTGATCGGACGTAAAAGAACAAAACCTTGTAACAAAGCTGAAAATCAAGATATGACATTGGTGATCAATAAACAGTACTTACGTAGTACCTTTCACTTATACATATATAAATCTTTCACCGTTCCAAAGTTCTAAGTATGCCTTTTTATCTTGGAAATGTAAATGCATAATTTAAATGCAAAATATCCGTTGTTTAGTATGCATATACTTTTTAAGTAATAAATATAATGATTTTTTCACACACATAATTGTATCCGCTTGAAATTATGATAAACAAATAAAAAAACATGAACTATTAGAAACAAACATGAAAAAACGTAAACAACTGTAGGGGTGAAAAAGTTTCATAATAAGTAATTGAAATTAATAAAAAAGAATATTTATATATTAATAATAATTATTAAAGCTATATTAAAGGCAACCAACGTGTGATTATACGTCCCATGCGTTCATTAATCTGACTGCTCCATGATGATCGTCGTTTTCTCAGGGATTGCGGTGATGAGCCGCACGATTTCAGCAAATCGCGCAGAGACATTTCCTAATTTGTCATTATTTTATCAAATAATTTATTTCTCTTTTTTCGCATAACCATTTAAAAGTGGTCAATTTCGAGTCAGTTGAGCGACTAAACTGGGCTTTATTTGTACAGCATGGATTTTACGACAGAATCAACAAGCGATTTGTTGCTAACAAACTTACATAACAAATAGACTGAGTGACTGGCGGACGAGTCAAACCTTCGAAGAGAGAGGAATTTCGTCAAAGAGTGGGCAATTGGGAGTTGTGAGGCCAAGTTAGCTATATCTCAGGGAACAAAGTTTACTTTTTGAAAAAGTCAAACAGGGGAATTTCCCTTTTCCCACCCCTTCTCGTCCGCTAGTGCACTGAGTCAATCCGTCAACATCAAGGTCTCCCAATGCACCAAGTAACCCAAGACGGACATCATCCAATATACCAAATAAAATGCCGCAATGCCTCAACAGGTGCGCCCTAAACTGTGTTCCATTGCGTTTTTTTACACTTGAACAAAATGTGATGCTGTTTTTTAATGGTTGGCATTTCGGCCAATAGAGCAGTAAAATGCGGGGCATTACCAGCCGACTAAGAGACTGAATTTAAAAGCGCGCCTTTTTTTAGTACACCCTGCCACCATATATCAGACAAAGTGTCCACACTGAAGCAGGTGCACCCAACGTTTGGTTCGCCAGTTTTTTCTACATTTGAGCGCGTAAGGCTTTTTTATCGCGCTATGGGACAAAATGTTTTCAGAAGATGACTATGGCATACATTTCGGACACTGCGAAGTGGTAAAATCGAACTTGCAACATTCACAATTTATGGGACTGAATGATTCGAAAAATGCTAGTCTTTTTTTGTAAGATTTGCAACCGTTTTCAAATATGTATGTACTCAAAATATCAGATGGAAAGTTCTATACAGCTCATAGAGAAAAATGAGCTACGTTCAAGTCCAGTCTTCTAATCAAATATGAATGCTGCGTTCAGTTTATGGGAACGGCGGTTTATTACCATATGGTCAAATACCAGCGTCAGTCGTTGAACTGGGAACGGACTTTTGGATGGTTGGACTTGATGATTAAGATTGATGGAATGACTTGAGTAAATGATGCTGTTGTCGCCCAATACCATTCACATTCACTGGCGAACGAACCAAACCTCCGAATGGGAGGGGAATTTTATTAAAGAGGGGAATTGGCGGGACAGGCAATTAGGCAATAAGTCAGCATTAGGCTTTTAACTACACGTTAAGGAACAAACTATACTTCTTGGAACTTCCATAGACGGGGGATTCACCTTTTTAGTCACTTTCCGTCATCTAGTGTTCACAATTCAGGTGCAGGTTTATGGTTTTATTGTTGGATCCATCCATATCTTGGTGATTATGTGTACACAAGTATTTTTATAGATACATAGTCAGTACGCAGTACGTGTACAAGTACGCAGTCACCCAAATCGACAATTGCTCAACACTTCATAAAAATGGACTGGAAACCAGAGAAAGGAAAGCACAATTTCCGCGTTTTCTTGTATACAGCAGGAATCAATCAGGAAACCAACGTCAAGAATCAATTGACTGTTACTACTAACAGGCTAGTAATTGGTCATGAAACCAATGAGGTGGATCACAATCGCGGGCAAATTCGACAACCAAACATTTTATATAGCGGAACCTGATGAAACGTTCTAATTTATCACCGTAGATTGAGTCCGTTAGATTTTCATCACCCGCTTCCAACAAAGAAAAATGTTTTTATAGAACACCAAAATTTTAAATTAGGAATACGGTAACTCCATGCCAACCTGATGTTTGAACGTCTTCGGCCAAATGAGTGAGATAATTGAACCAGGCATCCAGGTCGTGCTTCTGCATCTCGCATTACCGTATATTTTATATTATAATTATTATCTATTAAAATTATTATAATAATTATTATAATTGTATTTTTCATAGTTTTATTACGATACTTCTGTGGGAAGTGGGAAGCATAAAAATGCACTCGTAAGTCAGCTTTCTCAGGCAAAACTGTTTGTAAGCGACGTGTGATTAAGTCATATAAGTGAACGATTGGTAGGATAGATGTTTGTTGGTTCGGTATTCGATTCGGTATAAAATATTATGGATACATTTATCTATATGTAAAAGATATCCTATATGATTAGATTGAAAAGTTCTGTTTTCAAAAAATGAACTTTTTTGGGCTATATGACTGACTAAGAAACTAATTACAGTACTTCCTTCCGCCTTCATAGATAATTTTGAAGAAGTCATACAAACCTTTACATTTGAAGGTGTAGAAAAACCAAAGAACTGAAACTGTCACGTGTGAACAAAAATATGTCATAGTGTGATGATATGTTTGATGACAGTTTGTCAATAAATATAAATAATATGCTTATAATATATGACTATTGTATTAGCGATCGGGTAATGTGCGGTAAGATAAAGTGCAAACATTATTGAGCGGCCAGTAAACCTCCCAAAGAGCGGGAAACTTCAATATGCAGAGAAAATCCCCGTTTCCCGACTGTTTGAAACTCACATTTAAAAACATTTATTTCAATTGAAATGTTCGTAAACTGGAAAGGTACAAAGTTGCTTCTAGTTTCCCATCCGCTAGATATATAAACGATAAAGAGTGATCGAGCGTCAGTTGAATTCAGATCAGTTTCGTGCGTTTCGTTGATTTTGAACGGCTCAAAGATTAGCGTATAATTCATTGTGGTTATCTTAGCGATATTGGTAAATTTAATTACTTTTATTAGGACATAAAACTATGGATGAATGAAAGCTACATATATTTTTTCAAGAAGACTGTAAAATTTTCACTTCAAGGAATATCCAAGTGGATAGAAGTGTACTAAAGCTTGTTGTTACATTTCAACTATAATTCCCAAAGCTATGTATGTAGAATATTCGCGTTAGTTGCAAAATGAAATAATGTAGACTTTGCCGGTTGACTGTATAACAAAGTTACAAACCAGAATATGTACGTAAATATGTGTTTGCGTATGACGAATCAAAATGTTTGGTTTTGGCATGATTAAGCTCAACGTTGTTTCCGCCACGAGTCAAGACTCAAGACCGATGGGAGCTTACTGGGCTCAAAAGTCTGTGCCACTATTTTACGATCTATGTAATTTATAAAAGCATGTGTTGTTAAATAAATGTTTTTTTTATGTAATAAGTTTCGTGTTCCAAATTCATTAGAAATCTTATAGGGTGGTTCAAAAATAAGTTGAAAACTTCTAGATCTGTAAACGAGATAAACAGTGAAAAATTGAAAAATCCTAAGTCGGTTGCTTATCATAACAAGTGTATTATTTTCCTAATTTGTAACATTGAACCTCAACAAGAGTATGCAGGTATTGTGTGACTCCAATGACATACTCGGTTACATATGACATCAATCGTCGATTTGGTCCCTATCAAAGTACTACCATTTACAACCGCATAAACTGTTTGCCATACCACGCATGAGGATTGTACTGCATCAATGAGCACCCATGATTACTAAAAAAATCTTTTCGAACCGGACTCCCAGAATGTGTTAGAGTGAGTGTGAGTCACAATTTCTATTATATGTACAGGGTGTCCCATTTAAAAGTCACGTTTTGTTTTAGCTGTAATTTTTGTGAAACTTAACCGATTTTGAAGTTTTATGCGGCATATGATTAAAAATTTATGACAAATTTTTTTGGCGCATAAAATTTTAAAATCGCATGATTATACTAATTTTTATGCTAAAATCTACAAAAGTCCCTTTTTTCGCCAAAAATCGTCAATTTATTCCTGTTTACGCACATAAATAAGAATTTATTGAAATCTCCTGACTAATGTTATCACTATAAGCTAACCACTGCTTGAAATACAGGTGAAACATACCATAATACGCTCATTAAATCTTTAACATGATCACCACCCCTTCAGATGCACAGTTCCAAACGATGCGCGTGCTCTGGATATGATTTCTCATATTTGGCCTCAGCTCTGTAAAAGGTAGATCGAAGCTTATCGAAACTCGAAATTCCAAGATCCCATTGCTTTAAAAACATCAATATTCATCTAAGAAGGAACTAAAAGGCATTATGTCCGTGCAGATTATTAAGAATTTTGACTAAGTCATCATCCTTTTAGTTCAAGTGAGGGCAAATGTGAGGAATCACATTCAGAGCATGCGCATGGTTGAAAACTGGCATATGAAGGGGTGGTGATCATGTGGATGGTTTAGATGGCTTATTCTTGTATGTTTCACTTGTATTTCAAGTAGTGGTTACCTGATTGTGATAACATTAATCAGGAGATTCCAATAAACTGTTATTTATGTGCCAAAAACAGGAATAAATCGAAGATTTTTAGTGAAAATAAGGGGTATTCGTAGATTTAGCATAAAAATTGGTATAAACATGCGATTTCAAAATTTCATGCACCAAAAAAATTTGTCATAAATTCTCCATTATATGACGCATAAAACTTCAAAATCGCTTAACATTCACGAAAATTATTGCAAAAACAAAACGTGACTTTTAAATGGGACACCCTGTACATACTGGACAATGTTAACCACAATTTGAAACAATAACAACGGGATTGCATGAATTTTTCTGTGCAATCTCGGACAATGAATATTATACCAAGTAGAAACCCATGAGTTTCAAATTTGAGCTAAAAACCCAATATGAATTTCGCATAACAAAAAAAGTAATATTGCTACCAAACATGATAGATAAAGCCAGCTAATTTGTAATGATTATTAACTCCTTGATATGGACCGAAACTGCGCATTCGCCTTAGGGATGAAAGTTGGTATTTGATAAAACTATTCTTCATACCTTCAACTGGTTTGTATCCACATGGTTTTGCATAATATTCTAATTAAACGTGTATTCATATATTCTATGCTTTAAGAAAACTTCTTCTTCAGGTGAGAAATGAAGGGCAACTTGTGTGTACTCCAATTCTGCAGCCTGAACAACTGATAGAAATACGGATGTACGTTTCACTAATAAGCTCTGTGTTGGGCGTCGTTGTAATGATAAGTAAATATGTACAGAAATATGTGTATGTAGATAATTTGTTGGGTTATAAATTTATGTGTTTTTGACTGATATACCAAGACTCAGCATAGAATAATTCAGCGCATGTTGTTTACACATACAATACGAATGATTAACAAACTAACTGAACGAAACTGTATAAAAAACGCATTGCTCGTCACCACAAACATGTCATAGAATACACAAGGATTGACTGATTTAATTTTTATAGTTTTTTAATACCAATTGACTAAAAATATAAAAAAAAAATTAAAATATAAATCTAATTTTTAAATAAATAAATAAAGCACGAACGTTTTTTCATAGGCAGATCCCAATCGGAGTGCATGTTGGCCGTGACGGACTGCCATGCCTTCTTCGTACCTTTGCTGGCTGATCGGAGAGTACCCTGAACAGACACACACTGTGTCACTCACTCACTCACTCACTCACTCACTCACTCACTCACTCACTCACTCACTCACTCACTCACTCACTCACTCACTCACTCACTCACTCACTCACTCACTCACTCACTCACTCACTCACTCACTCACTCACTCACTCACTCACTCACTCACTCACTCATTCACTGACGACACTTACCTTGAATGAGGAGAACAAGCCTTTGCCCTTGCTGCTGGAAGCTTCATTTTTGACGTCCTCTTTTTTGGTGACTCCATCGTCACCGTTGACGCGTGCTTCGCTGCTGCCGGCTGCTGGTCCAGCATCAATGCCTGACATGTCTCCTGTAAATGAGTGAGTGAGTGAGTGAGTGAGTGAGTGAGTGAGTGAGTGAGTGAGTGAGTGAGTGAGTGAGTGAGTGAGTGAGTGAGTGAGTGAGTGAGTGAGTGAGTGAGTGAGTGAGTGAGTGAGTGAGTAAAATTTTAGCATCGACTAGTACATGTTTTCTAGTATAGAAAAAAGAAACACTGTTGAATGCCACCCAGATGTTAACTGTTTACGTACATACATATGGTGAAATCAGATTTATGTACTTGTTATTGGAGATTTTTGCTATACACATTTTCTCAATCAATTAAATTTTGGAGAAGAAAAAACAGGATATTTAACAAGAGAATTTTTTGAGCCATGAAATTCTAATTCTGAAATCGTGGTACAAATCACAAGATATACTGAAGAAACATAGTTATTTATTGGCAACCAAAAACTACGCCAACAAGAAGCAAGACATAATTCTTTTTGTCAAAGGTCAGGGTCAACAATCCATCTAGTAGAATATGGTCCAACCACGTCTGATTGATAACCGGGGTGCTCTCTACTGGCCGTTCTGCCTTTCTCAGAGGTTCCCAGAAAATTTTCAAAGATGATTTTGGAAGAAAAAGTTATGATTTTAATGTCATGATGAGTGAACTTAGACAATGAATAGGTATTTATAAAGGCAATGTTGAGTATATTCTACTACAATTGTACGAAAAAGACGAACTGAACATACAAAAATTTAGGAATCAGATTTTTGAGTTTTGAAATGAGCACGGAAAAGTGGTTTATTGTTGGATAATATGGCTAACCACGTGTGTAGAGAGACTGATTAAGGCAACACAGATGACACGATCCCCGTTATAGAAAATACATCATTTTCTCTGTATATAAAAATATTAGTTATTTCTGTATTTCTTTAATCTTAGAATGTCTAAATTTCAAGTAGATTTGGAACGTTTAGTGAGATTCTACGACTTAGAGAAAGGGGTATCTGTTGTTATGCTTTGGTTAAGCATTTTTTGGGAGAGCTGTTGCAGGCGGTTTTGAAAACATTTTAGAACATTAGAATAAGACAACGATAAGTAAAGTTCATAAAGTTTTAGCACGTGACTACTTCTTAGAAGTTTTATGTTTATGATATTGTTAATCAAATAACATGTAGGTGTTTCTGACACGCGGAACAGAGTTCTGGTAATAAATTTCGTGTTTGGATGGTAGCCAGTCACACACTATCGAACGGAACTGATAAGCCACCGCAGTAGAAATCTAATATTAGAATGAATAATTTTTGCTAATATATCTGCTAACAAATCTGAAACATTATAAACTTCTTACTAACATTATTATTTAGAAGGTTGTTTTTGTGTTTCTCAATTCATAAACTATTCAGTGGGTTATGTTCGAATCGGAAAAAGTATTTATATGACGAAACGGGTGATTGTAACCCGGCTACATTTCAACGGAAACGGCCACTAAATTTCGAGGTACATTCGTTTTCACTGCGAAATGTGTTTGCGATCGGTTTCCAAATTCAATCACGACACGCGTTTCTATTTACCGTTTGTTTTCCAAATCCGGTAGACCATTTCATTCGACAGTAATTGACACTCCTTATGTGACAAAATTACATATAAATCCAGTTTCTTGTTGTCAGATCGTGAAACCTGAGAGGAACCAGCCAGATGAGAAGAAACTGTGTCATAAAAATCTAAAAAAATGCTTGCACAACACACAAAACAAATGGTTATCAGTAAGTTCGCTTATAAAATAAATTAACATATTTAAAACAAATAATAATTAAATTAAGCTACATTAACAGTAACTTTCAACCCAACCATCAACAATAACCGATGTCGGCCGCTCCCATTGCAACATCAGGTTCTTCCTTGCTTTATCAGGCGAAAACGCGGATCTCGGACGTTCACGCGATTTTCTGACCGACTTTTCGCGCATGATAACGCGTTCGTCGGCTTTGACTCGTTGACGCACATGGACGGGCTTATATGTGGTGGTGGTCGTGGTCACGACTTGACGTTCCATCATGTTGTTGTTGTTGTTGTTGTTGTTGTTGTTGTTGTTGTTGTTGTTGTTGTTGTTGTTGTTGTTGTTGTTGTTGTTGTTGTTGTAGGTATTTACATAGGCGAAGTATTATCTATTAGGACACAGCAATAACAATCATTTTGGTGGTACCATGCATGATTGGGTTAAAATTGATTAGTTATCATAGAAAACCATGCAAATTTTAATAGATGTATTCTAAAACACGCAATAGTTTTAAATTATAACGGGTCCCACTAGGTTATATAACAATAAAATTTAACAAGATGCTATAAATTGTATTATTTTTCTCTCACACATCGAGAACCATGAGAACACGTTCATTCCGCTCACAATATGGCACAAAACAAGATTTCAGGAACCGTAATCAAACATCAGCTAACGGTTCGCGAAACGGCACAAAATTGCTTCCCACTCATTGAGAACATGCTCTTTTGCCTTTTGTAATCAGATCTATTGACCACACACTTAGCGGCGTTCAATTTATAACACATAGAGAACTATTATAAATGAATATCTAATAAAATTATATTTTTAATGATATAATAATAATACAAACTGAAATCATTCTTTTAGCGGTTTTTTCGAGTCAGATGGTATTATGAGCTTATTTTTATAATGACAGATATGTCGTAGTAAATCGGGGGTACCCGTTAATCGGGGGTCATGACCTTGGATTGACTGGTTAATTGGCGGACCCCAGTACAGGGTGTGTGTTTATTGTACGTCGTATGCAAGTATCAGGGTGTTAATCACTTTCATGTATTGTCATTTTATATCACTTATTTGGTTTTTTTTGCAGGTGGTGGCTCAGTATCTTTGTTCACACATGCTTCTTTTCCTCTTTTATCTCTCGTATGGCACTTCGTGGCACAAAACAAGCCATTTTTGCGGCAGCAGCATCGGCTGTTCCCACATCCACCAACACAATGGCAGATGGAGCGATTTGATTCTGCCGAGTACGTTGTATGTGCCCGACCAGCGGCAATGATGGAAACCTACAGAAACTTTTATTCAACTGACATACTTATTGAGCACGAAACACAACATATACATGCGCCACAGCGTCTGTGAGCTTTCTAGGCGGTTTCCAATACAAATAAACAGCCTCGAAAATGTAAATTTTTGCGCGCTTCGCGCCGCGGTTTCCGAGCAATTCGAGACATGTTGCTAATACAAATGATCGACCTCAAAAAGTCAAATTTTGGCGCTACGCGCCTTTGATTTTTTTGTTGGACGCATTTTTAACTCTAATACAAATGAACATCTTTAACACGCGGATATTGTACAAGTATGTTGATGAGGGCCACAGAAAAGCAAGCATGACACTATCTAAGATGATATACAGTATAAATGAATGTTTTAAATGTAAATAGATTGTTGTTTTATATAGAAAAAAATTAGGTGTAGGTAAAACGCGATTTTTTGAAGAGCATTAAGGTGTAGGTAAAATGGGGTTCAAAAATGATTCCCCCCCCTTTGGGCAAAACACTCGTCCGCCACTGTATAGCTTCCAAGGGATATCACCTTTTCAACGTACAGAAACAATATTAACAATGATTAATAAACACACACCCTGTACTGGGGTCCGCCAATTAACCAGTCAATCCAAGGTCATGACCCCCGATTAACGGGTACCCCCGATTCACTGCGACAGATATATCAAACAGTACATATGTAGAATACTTTAATTTTTATTTATTGAAAACTTTCCCGGTGATTTAATGACCAGATTATTTCCTAATAACTAACGGGATTCATTTCAAGTGTTCAATCAAGTTGACATAAATTTAAGGAAGGAGGTAAAGTTGCACAGTTATGATATCATAAATCGTATGACTTTGTATGTTTGAAAAAATAGCTTGCAATATCGAAAATCAAGTATTCTATCTACATAAGTTATTATACCAGAAGTAAACGTCACATTAGAGAGGCCGTCCCGCAAAAAATGACGAATAATTGTCAAACTGAGTGTTGACAGTTTTATTATTAGTTTTGCTCGGAACTCCCATATATTTGAATCTTGATATAATTTTCAATTATTTATTTAACTGATTTATATTTTGGTTTCCAACAAGCCGTGTTTATTTACCCTAATTCCTATTTTTGGGTCTACTATGTAGTGTATATTATTATCCAAAAGCACGAGAACAACAAAAGAGAGTGTGTGAAAACAAAATTTTGTTTTAGTTATAATTATAAATTTTTTGTGATTGTTTCATTTGTTATGCTGTGTAGATTGCGTTTTTATGCATCTTGTTCACAACAACGATGGAATGTGATGTGCGTGAAAATGGGTGGGTAATTAAAATCCTATTCAAGTTCTTACGTGGTAAATTTTCCAAAATATAAAAACTTAACGTTAAATGAAACATTATCAAAAACTTTTTACCGAAAGAATTGATGTCTCATAATTGAATCTCATAATTGAAATGAGCATATAGAAAGTGATATGCGTAAAATGATTGTGTTGACAGATTTATTATAAATATAAAACAGCAAAACATTGCTGAATTTATGTACATATCTCAATAATAACCTAGTTTGGGCTTTTTAATAGCTTCGTACAACGGTGGCTACAAAACACAGAACATACTTAATTTTTTACTAAAAAAAATTATGAAAAAGATTGGAAATAAAAAAAGTTTCAAAAGCTTTTTATGTTGATGAGTATTATGTTCTGATTCGAGTCTGATGACACTCACTGAGAACACATCAGCTGAACACAAAATAGTAGTTATCGAATCATTGCTAGAAAAACATCGATAATCAAATTAGTAAATTAGACCATACCTTGTTCCGAAATAAAATAGTGAGAAAAGTTTCGTCCTTCAATATGAACTCGTTGTAAATGCTCTAAAGGCAAGTACGAAGGCATTTAGGTAAAAATGTTTTGGGTGTTGTTGCTGTAAAAAAATTTCTGAACAAACAATTAGTAGGAGAAGTACATGGGTATTTCAATCGATTTTTTTTACTTGAGTGTAACCTACAGTAAACTGACATGTAAGTATGAAAAAATTACAGAAGGCTTCCAAAATGGGATTCGCTCAGACAGCTCACAGGTTTGGAGCCTAAATAATTATCAACGTTTAAGACAGCAAAAATCATGAGTTGCCTCCGTGAGCCCAGCAGGCAGTCACACCAACTGGTGGTAACTAAAAATTATCTGTTACACACAAACGTGAGCAAATAGTCACATGTACACGACTATGAAAAAACCACTGCAAAGTTTTTACAGATGGTGTAGTTAAATACCGCAAACGATTCACTCCAAGTCGTTGCACAAATTTAATTCGATTGGAAAACTGATGGTATCTTTGGATGGAATCAAATGACAGTTGTTGCTACAAATTTAAATAAATTACATCGTTCAGGTTCGAGTAAAAACTTTTTTCTGAAACAGACCAAATGAAGCTATTGTTCTTTAATGGAAAAATCTTATTATTAAAATTTCTTTTATAATTGAAAAACTTTTTGGTTTCGGTTTACGCCCAAACCACCAATGATTGACTGAACATAAAAATGCCTGAACTTGTATTATCGGTTGAACTAATTCCGGCCTAAACGGATATCTTTGGGCCGAATCTACCGGGCGTTGTTTTTTACAACTTTAAAATGTAAGTTGCACGATGGTAATTGATATTGACAACTTGAGATGTTCTGCAACAATAAAAGGAGTGATTGACAAAAAAAGTACATATTCTTCTCGGCAAAAAATGTATTTTCTTAGAATAAAAAAGCGCTATAAACATGGATTGGTGTTGGTTATTTTTGTAATTTTGTGTCATGTTTCACTATAATATCAGCCGGTGAAACTCAATTTTGTTTGAAGTATCAATCAGTATACAAATTGTTTTTATTCCTCCTCACTTCTTCCATCAGTAGAGTAGAGTGTATCAGTCATTGCCGATAGAATTTGGAATTGCGATAGTTCAGAATGTCATATGGAGTATGAAAATATGGTGAAAGGATGAATTCTCGGTTTGTTATCTCCATGTTCCATCTTTTCACAAACTAAACTTTTTTCATGAACCAAAAACAACCACATGAATGTGTTTCGATGTAGAAAATTAATGCGTGCTCATTATTGTGGTCCTAAATATACATAACAAGAAAAACTTCAACGTTCCGAATGAAGAAAACACCCATATCACAGTAATCATATTTTAAACCGAGTCAACAAACTATGCAGACATAACTATAGCAGGTTGCCGTTGCCGACCAATTAAAGGAAGAAATAATCTGAGTAAGAAACATTAGAAACTTTTCCTCCTTCTACTTTGTGAATTCATTTTGAAACATCATGACTATTCGAAAAATAGAGGGAAAATTTTTTAGCTTTGTTGCAACACATTCAATTTAATACATGCGGATTGCAACGCGCCAAAAATACATGAACGCAGGACCGGTTATTTTGCAACAATTGATGCGATGTTTGTTTGTTTGGATACCCAGCTTAATTGAGGCCAGGAGGAACATCTTCCGATAGCAGATATTATATGTAAATGTAGCAGTATAAGAACCATCATTGATTCATAACAATAAAGATTCATAAAAACAATTTTATTTTGTTATATCCGTTAAGGATTTAATAAATTTCCTGTGCTCTGTAAGAAAAAATATTCACGCAGTCACAGGATCACTTGTCAAAACAACAACGCTAACAACCTTGGAATGCGTGGAAGAATTATTTTTTATAAACAGTATTTAAAATAGTAAACGATTGATACTGTTGATAAGCGGATTGCCGTGTCAGCAAGCTCATGTTTGTTATGTAACTAGAATACATACTAGTATTTACAGAACTACATACTAGTTTGAAAAAACGAAGGTGCTTCCCTTAGGCCCAACAGTCCAAAAGAAAGTATAATGAAAAATAAAAGAGAAAAATATGTAAACCTTTTGACCGAAAAGTCAATTTTGTTCCCGGAAAAACGTTTTCGGTCAAAAGGTTTACAGTTTTTCTATTTCCTTTCTTTTTACTTTCCTTTGAACTCTAAAAGTACCTAAAGGCAAGCTTCGTGTAAGTTATTGTTCTAAAACATTATTTGAACTACAAGCTCAAGACTAGATTTATACAGAGTCAAATAATATCGATGTTTTTAGTTCCCACCCTAGGTTTTCCTTGAATTTTTATTGAACCAACCGGGATGAATTACGCTGTGGCTGCGTCTTTTTCGAGTCTCTTCTGCCGAACCAACAAATGAGCCACAGTTACTGTTCAATATTTAGCAGTGTTTTTTTCTAAGCAATTTTATATTTTTCTGTTTTTATAAAATGTTAATTAAACGTTATATTTTTCACCCTGAATACTTTCCTGATCCAAGTATTCCTGAGTTTGAGTTAGAAATTTGAGCCGACTTTTACACGTGTGCTCACCGATTACTACATCAGTGACAAAATGTTGCCGCTTTGTTGAGTTTGCGACGTACATAACACTTTGTTACACTTGTTGTAAAACGTTACACATTTATATATGTATAACATTGTTGTACTTGTTACGTTACACCCAATAGTGTAAAAATAGGGCAAATTCATCGTTGTTCCACCAAATAAGAATATACCAATATGCGTTTACTGTTGTCCCTGAACTCGGTTCTCGGCATTTTTAAGGGAAACTTCAATCGGCACGGTTGACACCACAAGGTTATAGTTTTTTGTCTATTTAGCAGATTTTTTGAAAAGTTTTCCAGGTATGTATGTACGCAGTTCCATGAACCTTGTTCGTGGGCAGTAAGCACAGAACGTGGTGTATTCCGTGGCTTGAGATATGCACTTGCGTGCGTCAAGGTGCGGTACGCTTCGGACAAGTATTTCGTTGAACATTAAGCTATGTATTACTGTTGACTAAAACATCTGGAGTAACTCTGTGCCCAATGGTGATCAGGATGGGAACACGAAACTGGCCAAATGTGAACGTGTTGTTTCAACGTGTAACATTTGTACACTTTGTTTCACTGGGCCCTGCTGCTGACGAGCTAATCCTCCAAAGAGAGGGAAATTTCATCAATTGGGGGAATTGGCAGTTTGGAGGCCTACACGTTACCCGTTAGGGAACAAATTCTGCTTTCTGGAAAGACGAAAGAGGGGGGGGGGAATTCCATTTTTCCCACTAATCTCGTCCGCTAGATGTCACTGGGGGTGGTCCATAACGAGACGCACACAAGTGTTATACAAAAAGAGATTCAAGAATAATTACCCAAGTTCTCTACTGATGTACATATGTAGGGGTTAGAACAACGGAGCATAATTAATGATGGAATGAGCAGTAAAACGTAGAAATAATTGTATGACACTGGCGTAAATGAATGTGCTTCTCAGATAATCTAAGTATTGTGTGAAGATTTTTTTTCAGTTTGGAACGTAGCCGTCAAGAAACTTACGATTAAATACTTTTTTGGTAAAAGAAATATAAATGTGCGATATGGCAGAAATTGTAAAAAATCTTTATCGAGTAAAACTCATCTGTCTGAGACGTGCACTAATTTACATGAAATATGTACACACAGATGATGAACAGTTGGTTAATGCTCTATTTATGGTGATACGCTTTACATTTACGATGATTCGTGTTCGTGTTATAACATTACGATAAGTTTGATATTATGACGGAACTTTGATGAGGTACCTACAGCTAACTCACAGTGATCGTACAATACCTAATTATAACAATATACGACCAAAACTGAAGTGATAGCGAAAACTCAATTTTTATAATGAATGTGCGAAAGATTTCAAAGACAACACATACATACTTGATGGTATTAACATGATGTAGATTAAATTCAGTCTTTGTCCAGTCCATGAGGCAGAAATGAGAGAACAAAAAAGTGTAAATTAAAATTTCTACACTTGTAAAACACATTCGTCGCCTATCTAGTCTAATGCGTAGGACGCCGGCGTCGAAAACAAGCGGTCCTAAGTTCGAAACCTGACTTGAGACACAGATCCTTGCGCGTTGCTCTGCGGTTTCCGCCATATCCCGTCAGTATACCTCCGGCCACTACGAAAACACCATTCTGATATGATATTAGTGTGCCTCAATGACTTCTGTTGATGGAAAAGAACAACTAAAAAAATCAAGAAAAACCATCCAACCTGTGTTTTTCGACATGCTTCCTTCGATGTTTCGGTGTCGTTCCACCAAAATCACTCGCGATCGCCCACGATGTCGACTGACAGGAAGTAAATTCTGTCCCGGATTTTCCTGGCTCCTGTTTTAACGTCGGTCGTCAGCCGTCGGGCTCAATAACTCGGAATGGTTCCAGCAAGATTTTACTGGCAAACCGACAAGTCACGTTAGTCAGTCAGTTCGTTCCAGTCAGTCAGTCAGTCAGTCGATCGTTATTGATGGCAACAAACGACCGCAGTTGTTCGTCCGAGTTCACGAGTAAGACAATTGAAGTAACGACGTAAAAACACCTTGTAAATAAAGGCCCTTTTGGTTGTTGGCACCGATGGACGCGGTGATGACGTTTGGTGAAGAACAAGATGGCCTGTTTTTTAGTTATGGCTTTTCTTTGGATTGGCGTTTGAGGCAGTCGGTTTGTCGTCAGATGTGGTACATTAAGACGTCCGCAAAACTGATTGCACCGTTCGGTTTTTTGCTGTTGCAGGCACTGAATATAAATATTGGTTTGGGGTTTATGTTTTTTACTTCAGAATTTTTATGGGACATGGCAATGGTTAATGAGAAACGGTTAGGCCGTACTGAGATTCGGTGTATTGAGTTATCGGTTTATGAATTCTCCAGCGAAAGGTCAAAATGAATAATCTGCTAACAATGTGAAAGTCGAAAATGTACATGTAAGTTGCTAAAAATGTGACAAACAATACGACTTTGTCTCAGGGTCAATGTCGCACTTCTTTGCACTCAATGTTGCTGTTGCTGTTGCGTCGACCGGAATCGTGGCCAAAAGTTTCGGGTCAACGTCGACGCTGAGGATGCAACAAAAATTTGTCGTTTCTGCCCAGAGGAGGCGATAATTAATGAAGGTCGTCGTCGTCGCTTCGATTATGTAGCTTGACGGGATGCTGAAGTGGGACTTTTTAGGAAGTCGACCAAGTTGTTTTCTGTGCTGGTTTTTATGGGTTGAAACAAAAATATATTTTGTGGAAGTTTTTATTTCTTTATTTTAATTTGTCACTTCTGTTGTTATGGATTGTCGTATAAGAGATGTCGATTAAGCTGCACGTTTTCGTCGTTTTGCTATATTTCGGTCGGATGTATGACGGAAATGTCGTTGGTTGAGATGGTCGATAATCGATCGATCCTGTTGTATGGATGGACGGGTCGGGTCGGTGGGTTGGCTGGTCTGGTTGGTTGGTGGGATGGTAATGGTATTGGGGATGATGATTCACGGCACACACACACACGCCAGCTGCAATCGTACACAGTTTTACAATGACCAAAAAATTAAAATCATGATTGTGCAGAAGGATATAAAAAGAACCACACAATGTTTAATTTGAATTAATTACCAATAAATGAAGCAGAAAAAAGTTGGCATTTTTTCATCACAAGTAATGAACGTCAAGTAGTTTTTAAGATGGTTTTATAGTCATTGTGTTTCAAGTCACTAAATATATGATACGTGCATGTAGGTAGATATAAGTAAAACAGTTTTAGGCACAAACACACAAAAACCAATTTGTCGTGAAACAAACTTTCTTGTCGAAAAACTTCAGGTTGAAAGGTTTCAAATCCAGACCGGTCAGTGTACAAATACTTATGTACTACCGCCGAGTTGTGTCGAGCCATGTGGTAAGGGTTACAACAGTTTGTGATAACAATAAAATCTGACCAAGCTATGTATGTATACCACTTTTGAAAGGAACCCGCCGTTGTGCACTGTTCTCTTATGAAATATGGTGGCATTGTTTTGAAGTGGTGATTATCACCACAAAATGGGTACCTCACCACGCATCACATCGCGGGTGGGCACATCACAGCATCACCACATCACCAGATTGATTAACACAATCTACAAAACCATCAACCAAATGTACCATATCGCCACAATTTGGAGAAGGAATTGAAAAAAACGCCAACTTTATTTTCGATTTCTTCAACAACTCGACATAGTTTATCAGCTTTACCGTATATATGTATGTAGTTGAAAAGAGCTCGCCATTGTGAACCTATCTCTTATGGAATACATGGCGTTGTTTTTTTAGTGGTGATCATACTGCGGGTGGGCACATCACCACATCAGATTTGTTAACACAATCTACGAATGCCATCAACTGAATAAACCATATCTCCACGTTTTTTGAGAAGGAATTGAAAAAAACGCCCACTTTATTTCCGATTTCTTCAATAACTCGATGTATGTAGTTTACCAGTTTTACCGTATGTAGTTGAAAATAGCTCGCCATTGTGAACCGATCTCTTATTGAATATATGGCGTTGTTTTTTAGTGGTGATCATACTGCGGGTGGTCACATCACCACATCACCAGATTGGTTGACACAATCTATGAATGCCATCAACCGAATGCACCATTATGCCACATAACGACAACGGCTAACTGACTGACGTTGACTCGCAGTGTAACACCGATTCATCGTACATTCTTCTTCAACCCACAATGAATTGCACATCGATGCAATGCCGTATTCAACAATACAAATAACTACGAATATATTTCTGATTTTATAAGTTGATGGAGCTACATATGAGGGCACAGTGAAAACATTCAGATTTTTTTTTATTTTGACATCAGAAAAACCTGTATAACGGACATTTGTAAATACACGTAACTTTATATACAGTAGATCACTCCAAAAAATATGAACGAAATGTGTTTGGCGAAATGAGCATTAATTACATACTGTCAAGCAGCTCATAAATTAGCCATAAAGGACCAGAACATTCATGTCGCCGTTAAACAACAACACCGATGAATTGGGTGGGCTAAAAACGTTGGTAGGACACATTATCAAGTCAGTGAACATAACTAGCCTATGTATCTGTATATTGAAAATACATACAGCACACATACATATTCTACATATAGCTTGTTTTGAGTTACCCCGTGAGAACCATGAATATCGGGGCGCGCATGCGAAACATTTTTTATTGTGGCATGATAAATTCCTACGTCATGAAATGTAAGAGAGTTTTAAGCTAAAAAATTTGCTACAACTTTCGATAACGAAATTAGCGAGTTTCCTAGATAAATCTGCTAGTTTCTTTATATCAATGTGTTCGTTAGCCTATCCTACAGAAGAAAAAAAAATTAACAGAAAGAAAAAATTATAATTTAAAGCATTATTTATTGAATTAACTTCCATTCAAATCGGTCAGCACACACGTGTCAGTCCTCCCCCCTCCCCCTTGGGATAAGCGAGCGTAGGGGTTCAACTCGCGTCCCCAACTGTATTAATACCTATAATTGAATAAATACCTTGATTTGTTATTTACTTTTTCATTACAGTTATTGAGTTTCATGAAAAACCTTCTGTACATAGTTTGTTTCAAAAGTTGTATTTCAATCCATACCATGATTATCCAAAACGAATATAATCACGTGTCCGCCAGTTATACCATTGCGCATGCACGAAATCTTGCTTATCCCAAGGGGGAGGAGGGGGGGGACTGACACGTGTGTGCTGACCGATTTGAAGGGAAGTTAATTCAATAAATAATGCATTAAATTATACTTTTTACTTTCTGTAAAAAATTTTTCTTCTGTAGGATAGGCTAACGAACACAATGATATAAAGAAACTAGCAGATTTATCGATTTAACTCGCTAATTTCGTCATCGAAAGTTGTAGCAAATTTTTTAGCTCAAAACTCCCTTATACATTTCTAGGAATTTATCATGCCACGAAAAAAAATGTTTCGCATGCGCACCCCGATATTCATGGTTCTCACGGGGTAACTCAAAACAAGCTATACATATTTTACATACCTATAAGCCTACGGTATCTATAGATAGAAGTACGAAGACCGAATGATGCGGCTTCAAGTACCGCAATAACGTTTGTTAGCAACGACAAGTTTCTAATCTGACCGCTACACATTAAGTTGTATGAACTATTAAGAGAAAATATCCAGAAAGATTGTAAACCATTATGATGAATGTCTAGGAAACAACGATTAAAGGCAGGTTGTTGGGTCCCAAACGAAGATTTTACAACCGTTCAAAATCGGACTTTGTGTGAACGTGTTTGGATCAGAAGTACAATACTCATCACAGTTGCAAAGGCTAAATATGTAGTTACGTCATTAAAAACATTTATTGTGGGCTAAGCCGAACATGAACAAGGTACAAATATAAGATATCCGTTCACATTATTTTCTGATCTTTGATTAAAAAAATTACCATTGTGGAACTTTGATTCAGGAAAAGTACAGTATCCAACACACTACCTCAGTCTATTTCGTTAACCAGTCAATCGATCAATTCAAAACCAACCACAACACTTTTCATCAGGCAAAGTGTTGTGATTTATACATAGCCAACTCCATTCTCTAGGCCTCTGGTAAATAGTTGTTTTGGTTTGTATGAAAAAATTGTTCCAGATGATGAATTACTTTACGGCAGATGGGATAGAACTGTCGAGAGAGAAATACTAAGGAATTCGGCTATGTAAACCGAAAACCGATCGCTGATGACATTCCGTAAGCTGGTCCGGTTGAAACCTGGTTTATGGGCTGATTGTTAGAATGAATACACAATAAGATGGTTCATCTATTTACTATTTGATGTTTTGAAGAACACAAACTATGAGTTGGCGAATTCACCAAATCATGAGAAACTTGAGTCATTGACTACATATGTACATAGTTGAGTATTACAGTAACGATGACTGGGAAATCCCGGGTCACGAACTCAATTACTTTCAGCTACAGAGGAGAGAACTGGGTGATTTCTGTCGAAACTAACTAACACAGAAGTCTCAATGACACATCAAGACGAATATTTATTTTATTCGTAAAATGAGTAACTCCATACAACGATAGTGTAAAATGAATCACTTACAATGAGCCGAACATTCCGCATTTTTCACGACGCATGTTTCATTTATAGTACAGTGTGTTAATTTACTTACAACTAAATATATTAATAATTGATCATTTCAGATCTGATTATGTAAACCTGTGGAACACCATAAACGCATCATCAACACACCGCTGTCACAACAATTGACGCAAATTACACAAACCCGAACCCTAAATGAGCACCGGTCAACCTTCTATAATAGTAGAGAGGGGGAAGGGGTGAATGACGAAGGTGTCACATCTAAATAACCGTCTTCATTTGCGGAACAACAGGAAAACTAAACTGAATAATAAAAAAACTAAAGTTAAATTATATAAATTTGTTAAATTTGAATAACTGAACGCAGAAGCCGTTCAAAATTCAAATAGATAGTATAGTTTTACATTGATTGTCCGCTATTGCACCTCCTCAAGCTAAAAGGAAGTCAACGATATTGTGCCATTGAGTGTAAAGAAGTTCAATGGGACATTGATACCGCTGGCCTGGCAAGCCAACGAGACTTACAAGGTACAATTGATATTATTCTAGTGATATGACGTTATAGGGATTTCTCGTGATGTTCTTTGAAAAAAAAAGAATTTCAGTCGAACGATCAATAGCCCAACAAAGGTTGGTTCACGTCATTTATCTTTCATCCGTGGACCCCGGGGCGAGAGGTAGACGAAATGTAGGGTTCGTGTTGGAGAGAGAAAGCTGTGGCTTCCGAAATTTTACCAGGTTGGCTGGAACATAAGTGATTCAATGCGCGTCCTCTCGTATTGCAGAATCTAAACGCAAAATGTAATATCTGAAAAAATTCTAGTTGTTCCCCGTACCCAAATGCAGTAATGCCCTTATTTTTAGAGGCACTTCTAACAGAGTTCGGTTAATAATAACTCGTTGATTTTTAGAAGATTAAATCAAGTTGTTTGGTGAATAGCTGGTAAAATATCTGTTTGACCAGTTTTAAACCTGTCATAATGGATTGTAAGTCCAAATATACAAAAAATACGTTTCGATTTGATATTCTTCATTCGTGAACAGAAATGCAACAGTGCAAAAAGTTTGATGTGTCGGATCATAGAAGTTTGAAAGCTAACATACAGAAAATTCGCATTTGTCTTCAGAAGACAATACATATAAATAAGAATGAAATAAGTTTGTTGCAAGGTCAATCATACAATTGATGTACGAACAACATAGGATATTCATACTTGTGATTGTAGTATCACCATGAGTGCGGTACACAGCGTATTGGCTGAAAGCTTTGTTACGCATTCTTGTTCGTTTCAAAATGTCAGGTAATAATTATAATAAAGCAATAAAAACACAAGAATAATAAACAAAACGGTGACAAAACTTTGTTTATCACAATAATATGTATTTTAAATTAAAAATGCACTCGGTATACCGGATTTTTTTCCACTCAAATGCGATGTAAACAGTTGTTGTAAAATGCGACATAACACACAAACAAAACATTACTTTGTATTTGAGTAAACAATCACGTAACGTAAAATATCTTATTCATTGAAAATTGTAACCATATACAAAGAAACATGATCCTAAAAGTAAACGTTCAATCATTAATACATTTTTTAGATCTCAACTAATAGTGAATCTTCGATGCAATAAATGTCTGGAATTGAGGTGAATCAAAAGACTGCCATCTGAGCACTTCCGTAAGTCAAAAGATAGAACCTTGAAAAAATAACTCCACAGTCTACTTTGAAGTGTATCAATACTTGTCTTTCAACTTGTCACCCGGTTTCTTCACCATGATCTGTCCGGTGACCATTTTATGCAGGATCAGCTTTCTGGCCATTTCGAATCGTTGTCTACCCGTCGTACCCTCGTCGATGAATACAGGGGTATTCTTAATGCATTGGTGCCTTACTGATGCATCATTTTCAAGGTGATCCTCTGGCAAATCAGGATCATCCTCAGCGCAAGGTGATGTCGGAGTGACGATTGATTTTTGCGACCGTTCACTGGGCAGTATTTCGCGAGCGGGAGACCGCACGTCAGTAGGGGATGATATTGTGTACGTGGGTGACTTCAGGCCTATAGGTGATTTTTGGCCGTTAGGTGATTTCATGTCGTTAGGTGATCTCTTGTCAATAGTAGACCTCAGATCGTTAGGTGATTTTATCTCATTACGTGATTTCATCTCATTAGGTGACATGCAACGCGTAGGTGACAAGTCCCGATTAGGTGATTTCATGCCGTTAGGTGACTTGCGCGTGATCACCGATTTCAGTTTGTTGGTGAGCGTGGCACGCAGAGTGCCGCGACCGAAGGTGTCGTTGTGGGTGACGGGTGGCGGGGGTGACGGCAGTGGCACTTCATCAAGATCAAGGTTGGAACTGAAGTATTAACTACATTCAATTTATTTATTATAAATGTTGAGAAAAACTAGAATTCCCTCGACTTCACCTGATTATTAACTATTTAGTTTTCGCTTCGTGTATGATAAATATGTTTTACACAGTTATAGAACGTTTTGAATATATATTATGTCTTCAGCAGGTTACTGAGAACTGTGAATTTTATGTAGTTGTAGAACTGTGAACTTTTAGGAATATGTACCACACCTGTGTTATAGAAAAATTGAATTCCTGTATATTCATTATATGTATCTCTAACCCGTTATCGAGCACCGCCAATTCATGTATCATTGGAGGACTGGTCGACGGTGGATCGGGAATCAATGCGTCCACGTCTACGTCGTCTTCTTCCTCGTCAACTTCCATCATCTTTAACTTCTTTTTGTACTCGAAGTAGTAATTCGGTGGAGAGTCGGGTCGGACCTGCGTTATATCGTCAGTGATTCGGTTAATTAATTTACGAACCATTTGACAAATCATTTAATTGATTAAATCATTTAATAAACCATTCCAACCTGCGGTTCACTCTGCGCATCATCATTATCATCGCCATCGCCAATCAGAGCAGCCGTGGTCATGGCGATGTCAATCGCACTGAAATAAGCCGCTCACTCACTCACTCACTCACTCACTCACTCACTCACTCACTCACTCACTCACTCACTCACTCACTCACTCACTCACTCACTCACTCACTCACCTGCCACGTCTACACAACACCACTTCAGTGTGCCCAACATTAGCCACATTCAATCGGCATTCATTAGCACCCTGAATCAGATGGCATACGGCTGCCGAGGCTCCCAACTTCTGGCCGAGTGATTCGAGTTTGATATGGATATTGAGTAGGGCGTGCTTCAGGTAGGATCTAAAACAGTGATTTGGTAAACCTGTGGGTTACTTGTCAACCAGTTAGTATTTGTCGTCTTTATACATAAAAAGATTGTACTTCGGAAGGGCCAAAAATCTGTAAAGTTAAGTCGTTATATATTCATTGAATGTAGACTAACTATAAGGTATCTAGCATGCTAACTATTTTACAACCCTAACCAAACTTAGAAGTTGTGATGTAACTTTTACTATCTCAATTTAACTCACCGATCATCCCACAACGACAGTGTCTGTTTATGTGCTTCTCTGGTCACGGATTCAGCCAGACATTCCTGTACGGCATTGGGTATCTCGGAGTTCAAGCCACCATCCACAATGGCGAACATGGATCCGACCGTTTGTTCTCCCGATCGCTGGTTGATGGTGACTTGTGGACGACGGATTTGTTGAATGCATAGCCTATGGAAGAGTGAGTGAGTGAGTGTATGAGTGAGTGAGTGGGTGGGTGAGTGAGTGAGTGAGTGAGTGAGTGAGTGAGTGAGTGAGTGAGTGAGTGAGTGAGTGAGTGAGTGAGTGAGTGAGTGAGGGAGTGAGTGAGTGAGTGAGTGAGTGAGTGAGTTAATGAGTGAGTGAGTGAGGCTTTGATCATGAACAATGTACCGGACGAAGTTCATAAATACTGTAGATAACCCACCAACCCTGAGCGTCTGCAGTGAAGACAAGCAGTCGATGAACCGTAGACAGTTGGAGTGGGCTGCAATACAAACATCCAGTTCAAACTAAGTATGAGACTGGTTTGTTATTCTCTTAAAGTGCTGGGACATGAGTTTAGAAAACTTTATTTTAGTGAAAACATGACTTTAATTAGGAAAAAGTGTTGTACATTTAACCTCAAAAAGTCAAA
>OZ038446.1:22783480-22795980 GCA_964036265.1 Daptonema setosum
CTATCACAAAATAACATTTTCTTCAGAAGTTTTGAATTTTTGTTGCGCTGTTTCGAAAAGTGTTCATGGTTGTTTCGGTATTGTTTCGCTGTCAGTTTCGCTGTTCTGTTTCGGTGAGATTGCGGTCTCTGTTTCGGTTGTTGTTTCGGTGTGAGTATAAACGGGGCTTAATTGTATTTTCATACCATGGGTGTAATGGAAATGAAAGAAAAGCTTCACTCACCGATCTTCATGCAGATATCTGCCACGGTTGTCTCATCGGTGCACGGCACCACCAGCGATCGCTTCAGCATGGCATCTGGTTCGAAGAGTCGGATGAAACCACGGTCAACACCTTTGGACAACCAGGCTGCCTGAAAACTCTGCACATAAGAAAACAAACAAATAATTTAAACATCAAAAACAACAACAACAACAACAACAACCCACCTTCTCCTTCTTGGTGAACTGTTCAACTCGGACCGCGTTTGGCTGACTTCTGATTGTGGTCACATCGTAGTGAAGTGCCGATGCGGAGGATCGCATCAGTGCTGCATAGTGACCTGCAACGTTTCGCATAGCTAACAACAACAATAACAACAACAACAACGACAAATACAACAATAATAATAAAACAATTACAACAACAACAACGACAAATACAAAAATAATAATAATACAACAACAACAACAACAACAACAACAACAACAACAACAACAACAACAACAACAACAACAACAACAACAACAACAACAACAACAACAACAACAACAACAACAACAACAACAACAACAACAACAACAACAACAACAACAACAACAGCCATACTCACATCTCGCTTGTAAATCACTCGATCCAGGGTCGTCCATCTCTCCGGATCCGAAAGCCGAATCTGGAGCGCCATTGGATGAGATGGCATTATTATGCAGGTTATTAGCGAACGATAGATGATCTTCGGAGGCAGACCATTTGGTCGATGATGATAGCTGGCCTGATGCCACTGTCATATCGTACAATTCTGGTATAACGATGAACTTGACTCAGCAAATCTTCGGTATTATAAAAAAACTTCAGTTCAAGTGTTATTTTCAGCTGATTTTTGATTTTCAGACGCTGGATTCAGGTGTCAGCCTTGCTTGTGGTTTTTAATGTTAATTTTGATGGGTGCGACTCGATGTGTCGCATAAGATTCCTTCGTAATTCGCCATTTTGTCGCGCGTCTCACGTGTCGCGTCTCGTTAACCTCCGACCTCCGGGGTATGATGTTCGGTGTTATTGTTCGTTGGTGTTGCGTTTGTTAAGACGTGCAACAACAACAATAACAACAACAACAACAACAACAGCGACAGTTAAACACGACAGCAATTACGGACTACTGCAACAATAACATTGATTATTTTATCACCATGTGCTGGCATTGTTGGTTGAGAAAACAACAACAACAACAACAACAACAACAACAACAACAACAACAACAACAACAACAACAACAACAACAACAACAACAACAACAACAACAACAACAACAACAACAACAATAACAGCGTAGCCTCGCATATCATAATAGAGCAAAAGAATAATAGGAGACAAAACGAGACCAGAAAGAGAGAGACGAACGTCTTTTATTTTTTTATTTTAATTAATGTTACCCTTCTCAGAATGAGTTTTAGAGACGAGTATTTTTTTTAGAAAGGGGTTGTAATTTAGAGCCTTTGTTAAATGATAAAGGATATTAGTTAAATTCGATTTAATGATAATTTGCAATGAATAAGATGTTTTTATGCTAATTGCCGCAATTAGCGGAATTGCAACTCAGTTCAAATACATCTTTTGAGATGAAATATTGAAGATTTGATAATAATAATCATCTGATACAAAAGTAAATGAAAGACAGGTTTGTTAATGTTTACGTTTATAATACCAACAAACTTATTGTAATGACTGGATACTCAGTTTTTCATTAAACTTTTGCTCGTACATGGGTTGTGTTTATGTAGCCGTCTCGAAAAAGTTTGCTGAGACTTTTCATACAGGCTCTAGGCGTGTCAGGTAAATACAAAGCTACGCCTTCAAGAAAATGAATGAGTTACAGAATGAATTAGTGAAAGCATAATGTTATTATCAGCGGATATGCAGTAGACATAGAAAACATATATGCACGTTTCCCGGTTATTTTGGGAGTATTTATTCTTGATGTTGTAGAAAGACTGGAATGAAAGCTAAATTGTTGTTTCACCAGTTCACAGTTGCATTTTTTCCAAAGTATGTATACTGTAGTACGAGAGTGTGTGGGTTAAATGAAGTACAAAACAAATACAACGAGGGTTACACTTCTGTTTTATTTATTTTGATTGTTGGGTGTTTGTGAACGGAAGACCAGTTGTTGATGGTTACTCCCATTTTATTCATAGAGCATGAAAAGTTCGGTTTGGTCTTGAACGATCTATTGACTGGTTTGAAAAAAAGCAGGCATGTATGTTTCATGACTCTTTACTAATCATTTAATACTGTATCACCGGTAATATAAAAAAATTATCGCACATGATTAAACTATGGGCCATTTAATTTTTGAAACACAAAACAGTAGTGAAACTGAATAATAGACAGTAATTTAAATCACGTTAAGTTCACGCAAAAAATAACACATCGCCAATCGGTTTGAACTTTTAAGTCGGTTAGAAAAAGCTTCGACATTGAACCAACCACGATCAAGGGTGCTCAAAGTCTGCTATAATACACCATATCACAATCACAAAGCTGGGTGTTTCATTGTTACATGTTAAAAACAACAACAACAACAACAACAACAACAACAACAACACACGTCTGAATTCCAACTTTCCCATGCACATAAACCTCAATTTGTTCACGTTTCACTTTCTCTATAAAATTAAGATTCGGGATCAAGTAACGAACAATAAAACCGGCTTTCTTTCTTCCGTCAGCCACACCAACCAAGATTCAGTCAACCAACCACTGGTTTTACACACTCATTTTATCGCACTCTGAATTTAATCCGTGTGATTTCATGCCTCGAACTAATTCAAAGAGGGTGCGGGACGTAGTTTAGCTCTTTTTTTATAAACTTATAAAACAGATAAATGTGAGAGAATAAAGCCTGGTGATCAAACAGTCTTTAAACCTGTATAAACTTCGAGATAATTTGTAGACTTACGTGTGTAAGATAAAAACGCATGCAAAAATCTTGAAATGTACGTAAAAAGGTTCACCTAGCAATATTGAACGTATGTATACAACGTATAGTCACACTCATAAAGTATGCAATTCATTAACGAAATTACGGTTACATATCAATTAATCAATTACATATTACGATCAATGGTGCATATGCTCTAAAACTTAACCAGTTCTATTAAGAATGACAACCACAACACAGCTATATTTGATTAATTTTATTGTTATGCTAAACGATGTTTGAAAAAATTTGATTAGAATGACAAGCAAACTATTTGTTGACCCTCATCACAGAATTGCACCACTTTCAAATATTTTTTTCCACTATTTATGTGAACCAACTTTTCGTCCTACTAAAAACTCAGATCATTAATTTATCACGGTGAAAAAAATGAATTGCATTTGCCTAAAAATTTCGCATACAATATATTCTAGAGTCAAATCCTACATACCATAAATCGTTCGCCTGTAACTATTCTGATTAATATGTCACTAGCATTCATCAAATAACAATTTTCCGACGGTAATCGTAAAAGAGTGGGTTGTGCTCTTTTTTTATAAAACCTGAAATCAAGACCAACCATTCTGGATCAAACCTTCAATATATTATCAAATAATCATTTGTGCGAACAGTGATGCGTAAAAGAACCAAAAAAAACAGGGAAAAAGTTCAGAACGCAAATTTTTTCAATTCTACCTTTGCGGACGCTAAATTTCTATTTCGGCTATTATGAGGGAAAGTAGGCAGAACTGGTAGCGTCAATAGAAAAGCTAACAAAGCAATATATCGGCAATGATTCAGAAAAAATTCGCTGACCTGAAAATAACATCGGAGAGAACGTTGTTTGATTGCTTTGCAATAATAATTGAGTAAAAATTTTCTACTGAAGTTCGGTTTTGCAAAACGTTTGCTGCATAACAGGATACCCGGATTGACATGAAATGAAATGTAATATAATAAACCGAACCCATAAATCTACCATTATATGATACTAAGACCCCATCTATATGAGTTCAGTTCATTCAACAAACCATCAGTTTCAATTCTTATCAAATAAAATGGAACTAAGAGTTATCATGAACTCCAACTGTTAATTTAAAACAAGAGAAACAACATGAAAAGCTGAAAGAATATTCGTATTCATTTTACATTAGCGTTAAGCCTGATCGAACATGTAAATGTGATCGTTGAGCATGTAAACAAGCTTCTTATTATTCGAGCATGCATTTTCAATTTCATTGTTTTTTACTACAAGGTTTTTTTATTGATTGTTCTCTGTCTAAGGTCATACGATAAAACGAAGCAGTGCATCAGTACGGAATTAACCATCGGGTTTGCCTTGAAATGTGCACTTTTTCAATGATGATTGAAACAAAACCTACTGTGGTGCGACAGGTCTTATTTTTGGAGGTTGTTCGATGGTTTCTGCTGTTTTTCTTTGTTTTGTCAAGGTGACTGGCTTACTGTAGACCAAAAAGGTACGTGGCAAAAGCAGTACTGAAATGAAGGAATGAAAAATTCTGAAGTAAAATGGGGTTTGCAATAGTAGTCACTAACGATCATATTTAGCTTTAACGACCTAGTTACTAAGACTTTTTCCCAGAAAACCCGCTGGTTTGCAGAATGTTTTGCTATGGTCAGTAATCACCTCTGAAATGGATGAATGTAAATGGAACGAATCACATACGTACATTCAACCGAACAATGAAACAACATGTCCTTTTGCCCGAAACGATTGTTTTACATAACGAATACAATCACACAGTGATACTGTAGAATACAAACCGACATAATGTATCAATGAAATGTAACATACATCACGTCATTACGCCACAATGCATGCAAGTTTATTATGAAGCTATAATTTTTCATTCATTCATTTGAAAATGAGCTATTTGAGAACAAATTGGATATACCGAAACCGCCGAAGAAAGAGATTCAACGAAAAATCTCCCCTACTCGCTTTGAAAAATCGGCAAAGAAATACACACATAGATGATTCTGTGAAGACAGTGATGTCATAAAATGCGAACTAATTGCATAACAAATGCATCAATGTCATCAATCGCACTCAACAATCGCCATGCTTATCATCGCATCGCCATCCAAATATCCACTAGCGGACGAGAAGGGTGGGAAAAGTGAAGTTCCCTCCTCTTTGGCTTTTTAATAAGTATAATTTGTTCCCTAAGGTGTGGGTGGAATATAGTCAGAAAACAGCACAATTCCCCATCTTTGGATGAAATTCCCCTCCCATTGGAGGATTATCTCGTCCGCCAGTCCAGTGGATATATCTACGATGAAATGTAGCCAAGTGCAGATTGGAGGCTGAGCGGATGTGGAGTAGAGGAGTCAGGTATGATGATCGATTGCATAAGAGGATTGGGATCACTGTTGACCACCGAGTCAGAATGGTGGAAGGCGGAATTTTATCTAATGGGAGAAAATTATCATTAAAGACAGCAAAAAAAATCTTGTCTTTTTTACCTTACTTTAAGGAGTGAATTTCTCTTTGAGAAGTTACCAATATGGTACATGTTAGGAACGTAATACATACTCGTCCGCTAGTGCAAACTTGATGCATGAGGAGGAGTGTTATGGATTAAAGTTGCACTCATTTCTGGTGTGGGCCGAGTCGATTCATGCACCAGTAAGTCAAGTCGAGGTAGGATGCTGAAGAAACACTCGTTTTTTTTCCTCTAACTTGTCAGTTTTTTGAATACTTCAGGTAAGGAATGCAGTTTGACAGAATACACTTTGTTAAAACGTTTTAACCGTTTACTTGCATCTGAACAATCGTATACAGAATTTTTGAAATGGGTTATTCAAGATGCTTCCCCCCTCTCCTCCACTGATTAACTGAGAAAATTTTGAGAATGAAAGAGGGGCTGGGGTGTTTATGACTAAATATTCAATGTACGTAGGATACATAAGCTACTTATTATTCATACATTGCACGAGGTATGTATGTATTTATGTTCGGAGAATGCAATTCTGGTTGACTAGAACAAAACACACGTACGATTGATAAAATTCAGATTGATTATACAGAGTTATCAATACGCTTTCTTTGTTTCCTAACAACAACACAGAAATAAAAATATAGAGAAATATTATAAGTATAAAAAATATATGTCAATCCATCTGTCAGTCGGTGAGCCAGAAAGCTTTTTTTGTCAATCAGTAAATCAGTCAACTTAACCACCAACTAATCCACCAGTCAGTCAGTGTCAGTCCGTTCATTATTCAATAAAACCGAGCCACATACTCCACTTAGCAAAACGCAACATGACTCGTGCGTGTTATCAATTAGCGTGACATTTATCAATCATTCAACCAATCAATCAATCAATCAATCAATGACATAACTTCAGCGCTTCTGCACGGTCAAGATTCTGATCTGATCTGTTAATGATATGTTAATTCGGAGCTTTCAGAACTGTTACTCAATAGCAAACTCGAAAAGGTACACGCTTTCTATAGAACACGGTTTCAAAAGAATTATAATTGTGCTCGTAAAAGGTTGAACATGGTGATAAACACACAACACCGTTCATCTTTTTCTCACTTTCACCCAATTGAGCGGTGTTACGTGTTGCGTGTTCTCCGTTGCACTGGCGGACGAGCCAAACATTCAGAAGGAGGAGAATATTTCCAGAGAGAGGGAACTGGCTGAAATCAGGCTGTTTTACCTTCACCTTGAGGAACCAACTCAACTTTTTGAAATCGCCAAAGAGGGGGAATTCCACCTTTCCTTTCCCATCTGGTCCGCTAGTTGCGTGTTGCGTTGTTAGTCGCGACGTGCAACAGGTGTTTTTTATGTTGCCGCAACACACCCACCCGAAAAAATTAATAATTGTTGTTAATATATCGAGAAGATGCATCATCATGCATGTTTTATAAGTGCAATGAAAAAGTACTTCAATCCTTCTCTGATCCGGATGAACTCGATTCAACTCTCTCAGCGGACCAAAGGGGAGGGAAAAGTGGAATTCCCCCCTCTTTGTCGAATTCAAAAAGTAGAGTTTATTAGTAAAATTGTAAGTAAAACTGTAAAACTTTCCTGATTCTCAGCTGCAGCGTTTTGGAAAGATTCTTTTCCTTTTAGAGAATGAGCTCGTCCGCCAGTGCACTCTCTTTAGACGTTGAATCTCTTAACAGAGAATCTGTGGATCTGTGAATTAAATGACGTGTAAAAAAACAATGAATAATTAATTAAATGAACATTTTTCTCCTCATAGAAGAAATCAATGAATTTGATAATATTCAATAAGTTTAATTGAGCAAATTAACATTATATTTAACAATATTCAGATTTTCCTTCGTTTGTTTGTTTACTGAAATCATAATTTTTGTTTGGTATTCCACGAAAAATCTCAAGAACAGACGGAATAAAAAATAATAGTACACTTATCGATGAGAATAACTGAGCCAGAAAATTGAAAAAAACTAGGTAGCGCATCGGTTAGAAATAAATTGCAGATACATGTTGAGGCACGTGTAGACTCATGAGACACATGTTTTATCGGAGGAAAATTTGTATATGTGCAATTTAATTTAGTTGCAACTCCTCAATCTGGCTCACATTCTACGTTTGTGAACGAAGTTTGATGAAAAATTATAAAACTAAGACAGTATTTAACGTGCTTTCGGATAATCTGTGTGTGTCATCGAGTGGATGAGCGATATGAAATTAAAAGTAAAACTACATTGATGGATAAGATTAATGAACAACAATTATGGATTGTAATAATGACCTATTTGGTTAATAATGACGTCTATGATGTTCTTCCATAGTTCAATACACAGTTGTTCTGATGGTAGGACGATGCACATTGGATTATCGTTTTTCATTTCCGTAATCCACGATATACATACATAAAATAATTGGGAATGCCTGCCCGTTAAAATGCCTGTTAAAATCCCTGTTAAAATGCTTGTTAGAATTCCTGTTTAATACCTGCCCGTTAAAATGAAATTAGAAGCAATGTCTCAACTCTTGCACTCATTTCCAACAGCGATATCTCATACATACATAAAAAGACGAACATGAGAATGTGAAGAGTTTACCCAAAACTCAATAATCAACTCGAGTAGACGAAAAAGAAGAAAATGAACTAAAATATGTGAAAAAAATGATATGCAAACTGGAAGTTTTTACTCACGCAGACCTGGAATACACTCAACCTGAATAAGAGGGTCTGGAATAAATGGATGTAGAATGAGGATGCGTCGACCTTGAACAGCATTATTGCGTATGCATGATTCGGTGATGAGACTATAACGATGGGCGGAAGTCATCGCATAACCAGACACCGACTTAATTGACGTCCTAGGTTTACACATACGAGAAATTTTTTTACTTCAGTTTTGAAGAGACGACATACTAAATCAAGGTAGGGTAGATTGAAAACTTTAAATTTTTTAAACGTATTATTCCGATTATGATTTCAATACAATGATAACATTCTTGCCAGGGGTTTTAGACACAAACGTGAGCGAGAATTTGGCAATCAACTCTCTTTGGAATTTCATCAAACAGTGTGTCCAGATAACATTATACATTCAAAAATATAATAAACTGGTATAAAAATTCTGCTCGGAAGCCAGAAATAATATATTTTTTTGGGAAGGGGACTAGTATGAAGTTATTTGTACGGAGGAAGAGGAAACAAATAGAAGTGAATGATTCACAGATTTCACCAAGCTGATTTTACACCGACCACAGATTTTAAATATAATTTTCAACATCTAACAAGTTTCTTGGAACAGCCAAAAAGAGCGATATGGGTGGGAATGATGAGGAACTTGAGTGATATGGGTGGGAATGATGAGGAATTTGAGTGATATGGGTGGGATTGATGAGGAATTTGAGTGATATGGGTGGGAGTGATGAGGAATTTGAGTGATATGGGTGGGAGTGATGAGGAATTTGAGTGATATGGGTGGGAATGATGAGGAATTTGAGTGATATGGGTGGGAATGATGATGAGCGATATCGGTGGGCATGATGAAGAAATGGTGATCAGGTGTGGGGGTAACAGAACAATAGAAGGGATATTTATATGGTGAGGGGATGAGTCGCACTTGATGTTTATTAACATGGTGTCTTCATTAATCTTATATCATATGTTATGTATGTGTAGAATATAAGTATTCCATTATATAAGTATAATATAAGGATTCCATTATATAAGTAGAAAATAGAAAAAGTATTCCAATATACAAGTAGAATATAAGTATTCCAATATATGTAGAATATATGTATTCCAGTATATAAGTAGAAGATGAGTATTCCATTATATAAGTTGAATATACATAAGTAATTCAAGATTGGTTGCGCAAATTTTTTCGGCTATATGTATAATCAAAAATAATATTTTTTTAACAAATTGTTCTTGAACAAATATTGCATTGATTCCATTTGTTACCTTAGGTCAAACATGGAGATAAGAAGCATAAACCAAAAACTTAATCTAATTTATAATAATGAAAATTAATGCGGGATACCTGTCGAAATATCTACATACTTAGACCGGGATATTAGCCAAAACGCGCATGTCAAGCGTTCTGGTCGGCAACTATACTGGGAGGTTTATTGGAAAATTCATGGAAAACATTGTTGTATTGCTAACAGAAAGTTATTAATTGCATTGCTTGAAAGAAAATCAACTACGTAACTCGTGGAGGTCAACGATACTTTGTTAAATAATGAGGTATCAACGTACATAGTAGAGTCAAAAGCTGAACTGTAAATTTGACACTGAGATCTCCGGATGATTAAAACGATGATGCTCAACTTATCAGTACGAAATGAATCGAAGCTCAATAATCATGATTGGCGGGCGAGAAGGAAAGGGAAAAGTGGAATCCCCTTCTCTTTGGCGGTTTCAAACAGTAGAGTTTGTTCCTCAAGGTGTAGGTGACAACTGACAAGTAACTTCCCCCCTTTTTAGAGAGATTCCCCTCTTCTGGAGGTTTAGCATGTCCGCCGGTGGGTAACTTGTTCTGATATACGTATCTGATTGATTGATTGATATCTGATTCGATACAAACTTGTTCTGATATTTGTTAATATGGTGATCAGTTTTTTATAGTATGATACTCTATCGATCGGAACCATTTATGTATGTAGTGTTGAAGAACCAGTAAAAAAGGCATGACAAACTTGGCCATGTGATATCTGCTCGATAACAATCAACTATGAAATACAGCTGACAGTAGTTGGGCGAGTTATCTTACGCGGTCATCAAATCGGAATTACGGAGCACGTAAGAAATACTACGGCTAGGAATTACCGAATTACTACGGGATACATAGTTTGAAATTGCACCTGGTTTTCTGATAAGGTGGTATAGTACATTGGATGAGTGAGTAAGATGTGTAGTGATTGCAATGAACTGAAGTGGCGAGCAATGAATATACAATCAATCGATCTACTTTGAATTAGAGCGATGCCCCAGTGATTCTGTGGGACGGAAGTCAAGTTGATCGACAACGATTTCGTTATTGAGGAAATGAGTAGCGCTGGGGAGACGGAAAATACATATCTAGTCCGCTGACTAACTATGGAAAAATTAGATTAAAGTTCTAACTACTGAGCCTTTGACATAATCGAATAATTTTGATCCACAACTACAAGAAAAACAACGCAACAACACATCTATGACAACAAATAACTTAACATTAAGATTCTACGAAAGTTGAATGCATAAATTGTTTTTCCCCATTCAGATTCAGTCTTAACTTATTTAAAAACTCAAGAAATTGCTCAAATTCAATCAGTTAGCAGTTCATACTCTTCCATGTGTAAAAGTTTACATTGCTTTGTAAATTTGATTTGTATTTCGCTAAATTCAGTGTTTGTGATGTTTCATGAGTTCAGTGACACCGTTATACAATCGGTCAACCAACATTCCGATCCGACAACCTTAACGACCTCTTAAATAACCCGTCAATCTGTCACATTTACATTTACCAGTGATTTAACGCATTAATGTTACGCACGCGTACGCGTCAAAAAACGCGTGAGCGTTGAATAAACGCGTGCTGTAAACGGGTTTGACAGGTTTGATTATAACACGTGTAGTAACACATTTCTACACATGTAATAACATTAGATTTGATGTCGTAATTTGACGCACACATGTAACAGTTTGTTGCGTAATGTTTTTGTTCTGGTTACGAGCAACTGTCCCGCCTTATAATAACTTCAGTTTATCCGTGGATAAATGGTAGTAAATGTTAACAATCGGGTAATGGATAATGATTAATTTTATTGCATTGTGCACGAACAGATAAAATAACATATAGAAATATATGCTGGATCGACATGGCGAATATGCTTAAACGAAAATAAAACAATTTACATTTGACATCCAACCCAATTCAGAACATTTTGTACTCATGGGTGTAAATACGTTAAAAACAATGTATCAAAGGATAAAAAACATACATACATAATAATGAGCAAAACTAATTCAAGAGCTCTTAATTTACCTGGATGTTCTAACTCCGGAATGACCAAGTCAAATTCAAATATATAGAGTAAATTGTTACAGTAATTTAGTAATATCAAAGCGTAATGAAGAATACCACGGGTGCGAGTAGAACATACTGTAGATCGTTCTGAACGCAGCCCAAGAATTCGCTATGTAAGTACCATGGGTACAAATGTACGCTCCGTTTCACACCCATTTGTAGTACATACAATCAGAATATATTCAAAGTTTTAATCAATCGAGCTGACAATCAGTCGATACACGCGTTTGTCCTCCTCATTGACAGACGACCGAAAAGACAGACTGACCGATCGTCGACTGGTTAAACAGTCAAGTTGTGCCTTGATGACACTCATCTGGCAGTGATTCATCACCAGTTGCAACGACGTGGGCAGACACTCGGTGATCGTGGTGGCGTCCCGACACACGAGACGAAACATGGAACGTCGGTCACTGAATGGTCGAAGACGTTCGAATATGGCCGACACCAGCCTGAAACACAGATCTACAGTTAGCGCCATATAACGATCTCGGAATATCTGGATGTATCTTGCAAGGAATGAGATGAATAATCAATGACTGAACGATTGTAAGAGCGGTAACAGATGTCTCAGTCAACCAACCAGTCGGCACAATGCGTCAGTCGCAGTGACTGACTCGTGATCGCACTGGCACGATTCTGGAAGAAAGTGGACAGAAGTTGACTGATTTGAGTGGAGTCGGTGGCACACGTGAGACTGAAACTCAGGTCCGTGGCTGACGAAGCAACAGCAAGAAGGTGGGTGACGATGATCAGATCCTCGGTGTCGTTAACCTCATTGAA
>OZ038446.1:22800980-22813480 GCA_964036265.1 Daptonema setosum
ATATAGAAAATACCAAAAATCTACTATAACCAAAAACATACCAAAAACTCTTTTTGTTGATATTGAAATTCATTCTAATGTCAGAACTGCGCACTTTGTTTGCTTCTAGTGCTATTTTCTAAATTAAAGCAAACAGTTCCAAACATTAATTTCTTTAAAAAAACAAGGTTTTTCAAAAAAAAAATCAAAGTTTTTTCATTTCGATAATGTGGGCTAACGAAACACAAAAGCGGTATTGAAAATCTGAAATGAGTAAGCATGGTGAATATGATTCTGATCTCTCTCTATGAATAAGAAAAAAACTATGTGTTCTAAATGTAATCCGTGCTGCGTTCTTTGACATTTAATGTATCACGTTTAAAATACATATATCGCAGGATATGTACTTGCTTTACAGATTATTTATTTTGTTACACTTTCATAATTAAAATAACACCATCAAGTGCGACACCAACTTATATCACGCAAAAAAAAACAAATCCTCGGATAAACAAATTGCTTTCCAAGATATATCAAAAGTATTAACATTATCCAATCAACGAGAATGAATATCCAAAGAAGCGAACGCAATATCGAGCTATCGGGCAACAAAACACTTTTTATAAATCGCCTCAAGAAGTTCACAGATCGTCACCGGATTTATGATCATTGTCAGCCGATAATTCGTGAAACAATGGCCGCGATATGTTCATGCTTCCTGTTTTTATTACTTGTCGCGCTTTCGTTATACTGTATGTTTTCTTTATATATAAAGGAATATAAAAGTGGATACGACTGGTTGATTGGAATCATTTTCGATTGATCCTACGATAAAGTGTAGATACAACTCGGCAGCAAGAATGGCATTATCAGCATCAACCACCAAGGCACTTGCATTTGGCACTGCGGCTATTTCATTGGGCGTTACCATCGTATGTCTGGCTTGTATTCCATTGATGGACACTCGAGTATCCGAGATTGAGGTCAGTTGTCATTGGACATTTAATCAATAATGACCTTCAACAGAGCAAAATTTCCGTATTGAGGTTACGGTGCACCAATCCTTTTGATTATTGTTTTCTTATCATTCGGACACAACTATCGTCGACGTTTATGAGTGGATCATGCTTATGGCTAGAAAGTAAAGTGAAATGGAATTTTATTTCTAAAATGCAGGAGAAACTTGTAAACGTTCATTGCACTGAAAACTAATCAAGAGAAATACATTGATGATTGACTATAAAACACCAACACTTTTCTTTAATGAAGATAATCGTCAAATTTGAAAACGTCTATCCTTTTTACGGTGTTAAGTCTGGAATTGCAGGATGCCCTGAAGTTGGATATGACCGAATTCCAACGCAACCTGGATGCGTTTCATGATACGATAAAAGAAGTTCGGATGCAACCGTCGCAACGTCGCGTCGCTCGCCAGTTTAACAGCAAATGTGGTTGGTATGGGGTCACTTAAACCCACCGAAAATCATGTCTACGAATTTTACCTCACCGAATTTTTTTAAGTCACCGATTTTCAACCCACCGAAAATTCGGTCAGTTAACCATTCGGTGAGTTGATTTTCGGTGGGTCAAAACTCGGTGACTTAAATTCGGTGAGGTAAAATTTGGTGACATGTTTTTTCGGTGAGCTAACCGGTACCCGTTGGTATTCTAGTTTCTCAACCACTGCAATTCAAAGTGGCTCTCAAAATATATTGGTCAGAGTAAGATTTTTTTATATAAATGCTTTCATGTTTTCATAACAGAGCATCAAATCTAAGAACATCAAATACAGTTCCCTCACAAAAAACTCGAAATTTTTATGTTCATGTCGTTCCATTAATCGCAGAATGTCGAACGGAAATTAGATGTCCAGTGGGTGCCACGGGTGACGACGGCCCGCCGGGTGATAATGGTACTAATGGGCCACCAGGAGATCCGGGCATCAAAGGAGAACCCGGAGTACCACCGCAGATTGACCGTTTGCCAGTTGGACAGTGTCGACAGTGTCCCGCTGGTCCATCCGGCCGTCCAGGTATGTAAAGCAAATGAAACATTATATCGCTGCCGCACTGATCATCTCTCAAAAAACTCACAATAAAATTTTTTAAAGAACAAAGTAATTCTGGAGGAGCAAGATCGGAAGAACGGTGTTTACAGTTTGACTTCAGGTTACTAACGCGCAGTCACAATTAGCATTTACCGGATTTGCAGGTGACAACGGACAACCTGGCCCAAGTGGACCTAAAGGCGATCGAGGCGTCGATGGTCGACCGGGCAACAGCGGCAGTATTGGATCTCCAGGCAGCCCCGGCCAACCCGGGAATCCCGGTCAACCAGGTAAACCCGGTATTCCAGGTCCACCCGGCCAAGGCGGAACTCGTGGTACAAAAGGACCACAAGGTTGAAAAACTCACTTTCACTCACGTTCACTCACTAGTTCAATCACTAGTTCACTCACTAATTCACTCCCTAGTTCACTCACTAATTCACTCACTTATGCACTCGCTTATTCACTCACTAGTTCACCCACTTATTTACTCACTAGTTCACTCACTAATTCACTCACTTACTCACTAACTGGTTCACTCACTTATTCACTCACTAGTTCACTCACTTATTCACTCACTAGTTCACTCACTTATTCACTCACTAGTTCACTCACTAATTCACTCACTAACTCACTCACTGGTTCACTCACTTATTCACTCACTAGTTCACTGACTTATTCACTCACTTATTCACTCACTCACTATTCACTCACTATTTCACTCACCAATTCACTTAGGCAATCCGGGTAATCGCGGTGCTCCGGGTCAAAATGGTTCACCCGGTCGACCTGGTGATCAGGCTAGACCAGGTCAACCGGGTCTGCCTGGACGTCAGGGTGACCGAGGACTGCCAGGCAACAACGGTCTACCGGGTCAACAGGGTCGTCCAGGAATATCAGGAAATCCCGGCAACGATGGAGTTTACTGTCCCTGTCCACCGCGTTTTTGGTGAACTTTGAAGCGAAAGCTGTGAAACTGCGATCCATGTATATTATAAGCGAGAAAAATTATGTGGCAATATTGAAACAACCGCAATGTTTGACTAACCTCTGAATTTTGTTACCTGCAAATCACTTTCACAAAAACGTTCGTAGTTTATTTTATTTGCAACATTTGTTCGCTTCATTAGTCTCGATCGAGAGTGCGTAGATGAACTTCATTATCATCATTATTATCATCATTTTTATCATCATTATTGCCATGATTATTATGATCATTATTATCATTATTATCATCATAACAATCATTATTATCATCATTATTATCATCATACATATTTTATTAAAATAATATAGTCATCTGCCTGTCCGCAAACTGTACTTATGAACATATGTATAGAACATAAATTTACCATTTTGTCTCTATTGATGGTAAAAAAATCATCAACAATTGTTTGATTTGGTCCAGTAGTATTACATATTCCGAAGATTAGTTAATGTAAATCATTTTTTAATCTGTATGTTATTTACAAAATCGGGTCAGTTACGATAGAAATAGACAATTCGGTTTTTATAAACTGGATTTTTCTCTTCCACTAGGAATTTTATAGTGAAAACTAATTACAAAGTTCACAAAAAATCGGTGTCAAATTTTTGATAGCGTCTACTTGGAGCGGAACCTTAAAAACCGTTATTTATTTTGCGGAACTTTTTAAATGTAAAATATTAAGTGGTGAACTATTTCTCCGCTAAGTGAAATGTTGCCAGTGTTTACGCTGAAACCAGACTAAAATATAATAGAACGTTTTTTGACATACCCGAATACTTGAAAGAGCGAGTGTACATAGCCTATCCAGGGTTTCTTGTTAGCCAAGAACTTTTTAACGTGCTGTTTGAATTCAATAAAAAAAACGAAAATTGCGGTAAATTCATTGCATACGTCCGTAACCGACCTGCAAAATGAATTTTTGATAACAAGAAATCCTGACCAAGGTATACAAGAAGCTTTCTAGCGGAGAACTATCCACTGAAAGCGTGAAAGTCCAAAGCATGACTTTTAATCAAAGTGATGTCATGTACGTACAGGGAATCCCATTCGAAAAACGCATTTTGTATATTTTTTGATTTTTTCATTGTTTCACTAATTTTGAGTAGCGTTAAAAATTACAATTCCAAGTATTCCAAAAAAGTTTTTTAAAGTAAATCACATTAAAGTTGGACAAACTTTCTGATGAAGACACAACTTTTACAAACAGGATTTTTTAATCGAAAATCGGGTTTCTTAAAAATATCGCTCAGATAAGTTGCCATTCGAAATCCTCAATCAGCTTTCGCAAACGAGCGTTATCATAAAACTCCTTAGATGAGCATGCGTACATCAAATGTTTTTGTTGTAATAATTTTTTTATTCATTTGTGTTGCCACGATGGCAGAAAAAAATAATACAGAAGGTTTCTAACAATAAATCGATGATTTTGCACTCGTTCCATCAAAATGAAAAAGTATGCCTTGTACAGGCTTTCTAGCAGTTATCAAGTCAGTAAATCAGCTTGGAATGAACAAGGTGTGACTGCGGGGAGGGCAAGAACAATATATAGAATACAGCTCAGTAGAGATATGCATGTGTAAACCAAATGTTTGTGTTGTTAAAAAAATTCAAATTGTATTGCAACGATATTCAAAATAACAGAAAAAGGATACCATGTACAGGAGTTTTCTATCAATTATCAACTCGTTTACCAAATTAGTAAATCAGCTTGGAATGAATAAGGTGTGACTTCGTAGAGGGCAAGAGCAATACAGGGCATCATTACCAAGTCGACCGCGAAGACCTTGTTTGCCAGGTTCACCGGGCGGTCCATCACTGCCAGCTGGACCCGCATCCCCAGGGAATCCTTCACGTCCGGTCACTCCTGAAGACCCAGGGTCGCCAGGTGGTCCGGGTGGGCCACGAGGACCGAGACCACCCCGAGGACCAGGTTGACCTGAAAATTAGGTCAATCAATTTGATAATTTCAAACCATCTATATATTTCGAAGTCTTGAATAAAATGTAGTGCTTTATGACTCGATATGGCAATAAGAGATAAGAATTGTTTTAACCATTGGGTCCCTTAACACCACGAGTGCCATTGTCTCCAGGTGTTCCGATCTCGCCCGGTTGGCCAGGTTGACCATCATCTCCGGGACCTCCGATTGGACCAGGCGGGCCGCCACTGCCGTGAATTCCAGGAAGACCAAGACTGCCGGGTTCACCGTCTGGTCCAGCTTCTCCGGGCTGACCCTCTTCGCCTGAAACATGAATTTTTTTAGTTAATGCTTGCCAACTGATATGTGATAAAATGAAGCGTTTGGTTGAACGATTTAGAGATTAATAAAAAGCATGTTGATGATAAAACTAACCAGGACTTCCAGGAGCACCGTTTTTGCATCTGTCGCACTGTGCTAAAACCGTAGTGATAATCATGGCCGATCCTGGCTCACCCTTGAGTCCGTCATCTCCGGGATCACCATTTTCTCCATTCTCACCGGGAGGTCCTTGTGCACCAGTAGGTCCACCTGGACAGCGGATTGATTCATCGCACTCTGTAAACAAGGTTGCTACCTAATACCAGTTAAGATATTTGCTCTTTTACATACTGTATGATCGGATCAACCAAATATTATCTTTAACTGTCATGCACTAACGACACTGAGGTGCCTGTCGAGCAGGGCGGTGATGTGGTTGTAATACGCGATTGACCTTCAGACGATTGTGCACGCTGTCCATGTCGGCTTTGAACTCAACCATATCACCACGAAGGTTATCCTAAATCAAGAATACTTTATTTTTGAGATTACATAATTACATAATTATTTTTGAGATTACATTACATAATGCTTCTGAAATCAAGAATTAAACAATAACCTCAATCTCATTCATACTCGTAATCAAGAAAGGAATGCCCGTGAAGCAAGCTATCATCACGATCAATGATGTTCCGGTGGTGCCACGAGCCAGTATCCGAGTTAAATTACTAGAGCCCATACTTATAGAAGTAATTGGAAGGTTTTCGAAATGAAGACTGTTGATAACCATTGAATGTCACTTATATATATTTGCTCAATGACTAGAGGCATCAGTGCTTAGCACACACACTAAGTACACAATTGTGTTATATTTTTTTCAGTTAGTCTTTTATAACATAACTTGAAAGGCAACAATTTGAAAAGATGACAAGCATTTGAGGAACTTTCACGTCTTTTTGTCGCTAGAATAATTCTTATGTTCCACGAAAAGCCCATAAGGGATTGTCCAACGTTCTTTACAAGAACACAACATCGAAAGAATCAGCGCGTGCACCAATTAACTGACTTCCGTATTTCTCAGACTTTTCATGAAACTGTTATCACTTAAATATATTGTTTTCGTTGTTGATATATGAACGCAAGTTTCTTTTGTGTTCCGAGTTTTTCTTTCCATACGCAAGTGGTTGACGCATTTACAGGGTGATCTCCGAGAATCACTTGATAGAACATTCTTGAGTCGTACCTTCACTACATTTTTCGACGTTAAACAGTCTTAAAATTTGTTTCACACATGGACAAATCGTGTTGTAATGCCTAACAGATTCAACAGTTGTAAACTAGAAAATGGTTTGGAACTTCCACGTGTTTTGCGGTTTATAGCAATAGCATAAATTCAATTTTACAGAAATACAAAACTTTAGCAGAGTTTTTAAAAGATATGTTTATTATGTGCATTTTAACACTTTGTAATTTGTATAGTGACACAGATCACCCAGTACATACAGAGTGGGCGATAAAACAACTACTTCGCCGTTTAATAACTACTGCGATAATAAACTGTTCTACATACATGAACGATTTGTCTTTTGAACAAAGGTAAGTTGAAAGTTGGTGGGTAACTTACTTCAACTGAAAGATTTTAGGAATTGAAGAAAGTGAAACTATGTTTTACCTACATCTTAGGGAACAAATTGAATTTTTTTTTCTCCAAAGAGGAGAGAGTTTCACTTTTAATCCCTCTTCTTGTCCGCTAAAGTTATTATCAATGAAAACGAATGATTTATTTGAATATCCCCGATTTATCAGCGGTGGTTTTTCGCTCACCCATTAACGATTACATTGAAAAAATTTACGTGAGCTGCTAATTCGATCAAGATCACAGTGAGTGCATTAATATACATATATAAATCGTCCCTCAATATAGCGCAGTGACAGATTATAGGATTAACTAAGTATCGTGGTTCCAATTATCAGTCTTGTGTTAGAATACAATGGTGAAACTAATGCGGTTTTATGAAGCTAACGACAACATGTTTGATGACAGTCAGACAACTTTGTGCTGGGTTGCGCCAATCAACGGACAGTCAACAGCCACCGGCTTACCGGTATGCATATCCTATCGGCATTTTGCGAGCAGTGATAGTTAACTCATGACTTACTGTATCAACCAATTGATTACTTGTAAGAGAATGTCATTTTCTTGTTGAAAGATCTGGTTCTCTTAATTTTTTTATATTTTTTCTGCGGTTATCCAGAAATTACTACATACATACAGTTGAACTATCAGCCGAAAGACGATTCACAAAATGTTGATGAGTGATGATTACTGCGGTTTGATTCTCAATCATCGAAGATGAAAAATCTGATTAATGGAACTGAATAGCGAAATGGTATCAAAAAAGTTTTTATACATTTTTAATCACATACTATTTACGACTGCTCAAGTTATCTTAAATTAATTATATTGTAGGTCCCTGATCTCCGGGAGATCCTTCACGTCCAGCCAGTCCTTGAGATCCACCAGGGTTCCCAGGTGGTCCGGGTGGGCCACGAGGACCGCTATCACCATAATTTTTCTGAATAATAGTTTTTTCTAAAACGCCATATATTTTCACTAGTTGGCTGGTTTTAACTAGTGGTAAGTTCACCTATTAAAAACGTACACAATACGTTTGATTACGTTGTTGGCAAAAAATGTTCACGGCAAGTATAATACCTAGCGGGTATAACATCAACCGAAACACGATTCATAAATATTAACGAATCATGATGATTACTCTTCATTTTGTGTCCATCGTCACAATTTTAGTTTAATCAAACTGAATAACGAAAATTTCTTGTCCAAAATTTTGCTGGTCAAGCTAGTTTATTTACGGTTGCTCAAAGTATAATTTACTTAATAATCGGAATTCTTTTAGACGATGCGATAACTATAACTCGAATAAAAATTGATATTCATGTTTTTTTTAAATTTGATCACAAAATAGGAATTTGTTTAATGAGAGATTAATACATGATAAGTTAGTTTAAAATGACCTGAACAGTATTAATCAGATTAAGAACAAAAGCAACACGTATTTTTGTGCTATGATGAAAAGATATCTCAGCAGTGAGAAGATACGATATTTGTGTACTCATTATATTCAATCACGACGCGGAAGGACAGTTGTTTAACCGCGAGCAGGACAAGGACAATATTGAGCATCCTCACCAGGTGGGCCAGGGGTTCCCACACGACCAGGTTGACCGGGCTGTCCATCATTGCCAGCAGGTCCCTGGTCTCCAGGAGGGCCTCCACGGCCGGGCTGTCCGGGAGCACCAGGATTGCCAAGTGGTCCGGGTGGGCCACGAGGACCAGTTTCCCCACGACGGCCAGGTTCACCTGTAAATCAGAGTTATGCTAATTTCTGTACAGACAAAGGTGACCAAGATGAATAAATTTGCCATAGTATGTATGTTTCGTTAGACGTTAACCATTGGGTCCTTTGACACCACGAGTTCCGTTGTTTCCTGGGGGTCCACTCTCACCGGGGCTGCCAGGCTGACCGGGTGCTCCAAGATTTCCGGGTGGACCAGCTGGGCCTGCACTACCAGGGAGACCGGGACGACCTTCGCTTCCTCGTTCACCTTTTGGTCCAGCGTTTCCAGGCTGACCATTTTGGCCTGAAAAAATTACATACTTTGTTACGTTGGTGAGCTCTCTGAGTGTCAAACACTGAATGTTTAACGTGAAATAAAGTTCATAGATTCTACGGTTTGGATGAAGGATTACAAGGATGATTGAATAATTACTGCTTATGCCAACCAGGATTTCCGGGGCTTCCATTGGGACACTGTCGACACTGTCCTTCTGGGATCGTAATCACGGGTGGTGGCAGTCCAGGCTCACCCTTGGGTCCAGCATCTCCTGGAACACCACGTTCTCCATCTTCACCAGGAGCACCAGGTCTACCGGAGGGACCAGCGGGGCAACGATTTTGTTGACCGCATTCTAGAAAGAAGAAAGCTGATAACGGCTTTGATTAAGAAGGATAGGAGAGAGCATAGATGACGTTCATAAATCATGAACAACAACGATCAACCGTAAAAACTAACGACACTGGGGTGCCTGACGAGCGACACGGCGCTGCGACGGTAGCACACGGTTGATCTTGAGACGGTTGTGCACGCCATCGATATCGGCTTTGAAATCAACCATGTCGTCACGAAGATTGTCCTGCAACAATGCTGGTAGACTACTCAACACATACCATTTTTTTACAGGAAAAAAATTACTGAAAATATTCTGAACTTATGGGTGAACCGTTTTTTATAGTTTATCAAAATGTATTAAAGAATTTTGCTAATCAAAGACACTAGTTCCATTCATGAAAGTTACCTCAATCTCGTTCAGCCTCGAGATCAGCACGGGGATGCATGTGAAGCACGCTAGCATCACGATCAAAGATACTCCAGTTGTGCCATAGGCCAGCATCCTGGTTATATCGTTGGAACCCATGATAACCCTAGTTTGCCGCTTTCAGAAATGGTTGCTTGGTTGGAAGGCTGTGAAGATGGTTCGATTGACTGGTTGACTTTGATGTTCATCGACACTTGCTTATATAATGCCAGTTGCCCTTGCGTTGCTCGAGCGGTAATATTTTTTTTGTTTATCATTTCTTCGGATCGTTACACACAGCCGTATTAATGTAACCCAAAATGATGACGAATTTTTGCTCACCAGGCGTTGCGCTAGATTTATAATCTTTGGCGGGCGTGTTTAGGAATCCCATGTATCATATTAATTAGTGAACAACAAATGTTTAGAACATCGGATATAAATGATCAATGAAAAAAAATATACACAGACCATTTAATCAAAATACGTAATTCCTATTTTTCCTAGTCTTCTCATTTTTCTCCCCCGCCCATTGAAATGTGTGTGTGCGAACACCAATTAACCGGTTCGACTGCTTTTACTTTAGTTTCTAAAACTGGTATCATACGGCATTCCATAAATGGGAACGAATACTTGATTTCTATGTTTACCATAGGGAAATGAATCCACATAAACCCATTTAAATATTTCCGTCAAAGGTGGTTAAGCGAAACAATCTGAATAATTTGATTCGGAGTCAAACGACCAAAACAATTATTGAGTTTCAGAAAAAACGTTCAAATATGACGCCGATTTTCACTCAACCTGAACATGCTCATCAGCATTATAATCATTCGTCCCAATTCAAATCATCAGATACTGATGTATTGCCAATCATTTGTGGCAATTTTTTGCGAACTGTAAAAAGCGCTCGTGACCCCTAAATGTTGACAGTAAGTATAGTACACGTGCACAGCTAAAAAGGAATTACAGAGACAAAACTCGTTCTGTTTCGAGTTGTAGTACAACATCAGGTTGGTCTGATGGACGTATGCTCTTTTTGAATCATGGCCTAAATTGCACGCTTTGATGCATCTAACGTCTAAGTTTGTTTGCTCCAATCATTCAGACACTTTTCTCTACACCGTTCATGGAAATGTTTCTTTAAAGGTTTACTAAAAAAATTACCTTAGGCTAAAATCTTCAAAAATATATCGTTCAAGGAAATATTTCATTGATAAGTATCCTCGTATCACTCTGACACAATTTCATTGGTGCAACGGTTATTTTCGACATCATTGAAGCATGTCGACTTTAAACGAGTCACTCAGTCACACACTCACTCCTTCACTTGATGGCAAAACAAGCTTAATTATGTGTAAATCGTGGTATCAAGCTAAGATCGGTCGGTCATTTTTTCATTCCTAACGATTTATCGAAAAAAATGGCGGCCGTTTCATATCAATAAATTTTATATGTTCCAAAGCAACCACTTGATTTTACGTAATATTTTTTAGTAATGTGTGAACGTACTAGTGTCTTAGTATGCGCTGGTATTCGATTGGTTGAGCGAAGTTTTTTGCAGTTTGGTTTTTTAATATATAGATTTACTGGAATATACAGGAGTTACGTGAATAAGAAAGGAAGAATTAATTAATTAGATTTGATTAAAGGATTTCTAAATTTGATCAAGTCTTCTTAACTGTTGAACTTTGAGTTAAGGAAAGAAACGAAATCATCACAACGGTAATCACATCCAAGTCGCGCTTAACCGCGAGCGGGACATGGGCAGTAGTTGGCGTCGTCGCCAGGTGGTCCAGTAGGTCCAGGTCGACCCGGATTGCCAGGTTGACCGGGTTGACCACCGTTTCCGGCGTCTCCCGGTGGGCCGGGACGACCGGGTTGTCCTTGACTGCCAGGGTTGCCGGGTGGTCCGGGAGGCCCTCTGTTGCCTGCACCTCCGGGACGTCCAGCAGGTCCTGGAAGTAAATCGTGGGTTTGAGTGAGTGTGTACGGTGTGTACTAAAGGTAAACAAGAATCGGAAGGAAGACGAATGGAATGCCAACCGGGTGGTCCCTTGGTGCCACGAGTGCCATTCTCTCCAGGAGCTCCGGGGGCTCCAGGCTGACCGGGAGAACCATTGTTGCCGGGTCCACCAAGTGGTCCGGTTGGGCCGGGGCCGCCGGGGTTGCCAGGTTGACCGGGGTTGCCGGGTTGACCCTACAAGAGCACATTCACATTCCGTATAAAAGCTATATATGGTAATGCTGATAAATCAGTCGGCAATCAAACTATCGAAATAGTCAACATATAAAAAAATACCTTGTTTCCCGGACCACCAGGGTTGCCGTTTTGACCGGGGTTGCCGGGATTGCCAGGTGGGCATTGTCGGCAGGGTCCGGCATTCGTGTTCTGGATTTGGGGTGGTGTGCCTGAAAGAGAACAGGTTTAACTTTGGTCTTACAGGCTCTGATCAAGAATAAAATCCTTTGAGATTTAATCTGTTTTTATAAAATCCAACCTGGCTCTCCCTTGTCACCGGCCAAGCCGGGAAGGCCAGAACCTCCATCTTCTCCAGGAGCGCCGGGAGCGCCGGCTGGTCCGGCTGGGCAACGTCCGCCGGAGAAGCACTCTATAAGTGATTGGTTGAGTCAAGGATCAATCGAATAAGTAAGCGAAAGAGTGAATGAGTGAGTTAGTTAATGAGTTTTTGAAGGTGACTAACGGCACTGGGCTGCCTGGCGAGCCACACGACGCTGTGAAGGCAACACACGGTTTGACTTGAGGCGGTTGTGGACGGCATCAATGTCGGACTTGAAGTCGACCATGCTGAGACGCAGCTCCTCCTGTTCAAATTTACATTAACTGATACTTTCATTTGATTCATTG
>OZ038446.1:22818480-22820980 GCA_964036265.1 Daptonema setosum
GTAAACAAGAATCGGAAGAAAGACGAATGGAATGCCAACCGGGGGGTCCCTTGGTGCCACGAGTGCCATTCTCTCCAGGAGCTCCGGGGGCTCCAGGCTGACCGGGAGAACCATTGTTGCCGGGTCCACCAAGTGGTCCGGTTGGGCCGGGGCCGCCGGGGTTGCCAGGTTGACCGGGGTTGCCCGGTTGACCCTACAAGAACACATTCACATTCCGTATAAAAGCTATATATGGTAATGCTGATAAATCAGTCGGCAATCAAACTATCGAAATAGTCAACATACCTTGTTTCCAGGACCTCCAGGGTTGCCGTTTGGACCGGGGTTGCCAGGTTGGCCACCTGGGCACTGTCGGCAGGGTCCGGCATTATTGTTCTGGATTTGGGGTGGCGTGCCTGGAAGAGAACAGGTTTAACTTTGGTCTTACTTGCTCTGATCAAGAATAAAATCATTGGATATTTGATCTGTTTTTCTAAACTCCAACCTGGCTCTCCCTTGTCACCGGCCAAGCCGGGAAGGCCAGAACCTCCATCTTCTCCAGGAGCACCGGGAGCGCCGGCTGGTCCGGCTGGGCAACGTCCGCCAGAGAAGCACTCTATAAGTGATTGGTTGAGTCAAGGATCAATCGAATAAGTGAGCTAAAGAGTGAATAAGTGAGTTAGCGAGTGAGTTTTTGAAGGTGACTAACGGCACTGGGCTGCCTGGCGAGCCACACGACGCTGTGAAGGCAACACACGGTTTGACTTGAGACGATTGTGGACGGCATCAATGTCGGACTTGAAGTCGATCATGCTGAGACGCAGCTCATCCTGTTCAAATTTACAATGACTGATATTTTCTTTTGAATATACGCTCTGATGATCAAACAATCAATTGCAAAATCTGACCGTTGGATATTTGGTTTTTCATGAGCCCAAAAAATTTCACAGAACTCAATAGATTAACTCTTTCAATAGTAAACAAAAGGTTGTGTCATTTTTTCATCGGCAGCAAGTGATCCTCCAATAATCGAACGGATAAATCCAACCTCAATGGTGCTCATCTGAGTGATCAGCACAGGGATGCACGTGAAGCACGCGATCATCACGATCAACGACACTCCGGTCGTACCGTATGCCAGCATCCGAGTGATATCGTTTGACTCGCCCATTATCGTAGATTTGGTAGGGGTTTTCACTGAATCACGTTTTTCATTACTTTAATTTTTCATAAGACTGAGTTACTTATTAGAGTTTTGCATTACATAGCGGTTATGTGAATCCAGCTTATCAGAATCAGAACCAATAAAAAAGTTACGTTTTAGAAAATTGAACTGATACACTTGTGTGTCTGTTCAAACGAACTTTACATGTTAAACGAACTGAACAAACGAACAGTCTTGTAGATGAGTAGAGAAAGGATGAATGACCATCCATACAGTTAGGCCACCTTAAATAAGTACAGCCAGCTATCCTGCGGCGTTGCTGTTCCGCTCAGTGTGTTCGTCACTCGGCGCAATATCGGACGTCCTGTAACGTTATCGCATGTTCGTTGCTGTCTGGACAAGCAGCGCTATTTTTCGACTCAAATGATTTTTGGTGTCAGCGTAACTTTTTTTCGAGAAGTCGTGTCGCTTGCTGTGTGACATGCGGTAACATCGGGTTGAATCACGTCTCAGTGGCGGATCATTGTGCTGGCTTAATTATGTATTTGATGGTGATTTTTCCAAAACTAAAAACTTATTTTCACAAAGGAAACTCTGCTGGAGTAAAAAAATGAATCAGCAAGAACGGCAGGCCGAGAAATCGGTATTGTCTCTTCCGTTTCAACAATATTACGGTAATGCCGTTGCCTCGAGCAATGACTTACACGCTCTGAAGTTTGACTAAAACACCTGATGCTATTCTCACCGTCAAGCGTTCGGTTTCGTTACGTTTCGGTTTCTCAAAGTTCCTGTTTTGGGTGTGCTCCATTATTACTACATACGCTATGTCAGATACGTTGGTTCATCTCATTAGGGCAACACCCAGAACATTCATAAGGATGCTTGAATACATTGATAACATAATTTCGGTAATTTGCTGGCTCACACTCCTGCATATCCACTCACGCACTCACTCACTCTCTCGCTCATTCAATTATGTACTTGATTTTTCACTCACTCACTCACTCACTCACTCACTCACCCACTCACTCACTCACTCACTCACTGACTCACTCACTCACTTGCTCCCTCACTCACTCACTTACTCACTCACTCACTCACTCACTCACTCACTCACTCACTCGCTCACTCACTCCCTCACTCACTCACTCACTTACTCACTCACTCACTAATTCACCGTCTTCCACACTGACGGTGTTCCCACGTTCGACACTACTGTGATCTCAATTGATGCACTATATTTAGGTCACGGAGTTAAGCAAGCAGCTATTTTTTTGTTTCCGAACATAAGTTTTGGGTGTTGATGTAAACTGGATTTGATGACGCTCGTAAATTAACCGTCCAACATCGAGGTTG
>OZ038446.1:22822657-22825157 GCA_964036265.1 Daptonema setosum
ATAACAGGTATATATTTATTTTTATAATTTTTTTGTAGTTATTTAAATAAGTCAGCAAGAATAATTAAGAAATCGTTCTCATCCATGGAACAAAACATTTACTAAAATACCATTTTATGGCTTATGTATTTTTCATCTTTATGTTCAGCCCGCGCGATGAAACCGATTTTTCTGTCGGTTTTTTACTGAAAAGTGTGTAACAGACCCTATTTCACATCGTCACCCAATTTTTTGTTGTTGATTTCTTTAAAAAAACTCTTCTTAGACAGGTATCGGAAAAAACATAACTCACTGCACGAATTTTACATATAAAGTTGTTTGTGTAAAATAATCCCGATTGAGCAATCGAATAGATATTGTTGGAAAAAAAACTAGAGAACTAGAAACAAGTTCAAAACCGCTATAAACCCGAAGAAAATTCCCAGCCCACGTAAATTAAACCTCGTGAACAGATCCTGGGAAACAAGAGAATTAGATTTTTCAAATAAAATCCAATCACACCCGTATGTAGCTCAGAACATAAATCAGAAATATAATTTTTATCGTTTTTGTAATCCTACAGTGACTGTTTTTGAACACCTGAAATCTTTCTGGTGGGTGTTATAAATACCATGTGTTTATATATATACAATACATAATTAGCAATGTCATTTAATTAAAAAACCTGAAAAACAATTTTGTTAAAAATTTAAGAGTTTTCTCAATGTTTCTTCTATTTGACTTAAGAAAGTAAGCTAATTTTTGTAGAATCCTGTTATTTACGTTGTTTTTGGAAGTTCGACGACACGCATGTCAGAAATGTTTCCATGGATTCGGAATCCCAACCGTTATTAAATAGTTATTTACCCAACAGAAAGCTTCAAATTTTTTTTTCGATATTAAATACTTACCCAACAGAAAGCTTCAAAGTAATTTTTTATCGATTTAGTACATGCGAACCGAACCGTATGATACGATGATAATAGATAGACCCATATGGAAATCAGGACTGCAGTAGCTGTAAATGTAATTTACAGATACTTCTACTGGAATAAAAATAAGAATATCAATATACTCAATTGACTACATAACTACATACGTATGTACAAATAAATTATAGATAGATGTGAAAATATAAATAACTTCTACATAAGCAATATATCGGCATGTCACTACGATGTTTAATTTATCTTAGTCCCACGACAAAACCACTGATAAATTTTTACCTGATTCATTTAATGAAACTGATTTTTCAACTAAAAACATTCATTGGAACCAAAAATAGAGCTGTAAAAATATATGATAAATGTTTTTTTTACCGAAATCTCAAACTTCCATGTATTTCCTTTTGCAATGCAAGTATAAGATGCGGTGACAAATCAGTTCGGTTATAAAAAGATGACAAACTGTTCATCAAAGGCAAGCGCACATATCGAAAAAATAGCGTAAATGAGTAATCGCTTACAATGCTCGAACATTGATTATTCAGGATTATTCAGACTTGGATAAATAAATTACAAATAAGCAGATTTAGATCACATAGAATATAAGAAATATCACTTTAAAAACATTGGAATTTTCATGTTATTATTAAAGGTATACGATAAAAGCTTTTCACAGATAAATAGAGGGAAAGTTGGTGTCTGAATTACAGTTTCGCTCTGCCCTCAGCCAGCAAAGGTCCAGTGTGCCTGACGTGAGAGTCCAGTACCTTGAAATGAGCAGGTGAGATGAGTGAGATGAGAAGGAGCCATGAGTGAGTGAGTGAGTTAATGAGAGAATTGAATGGGTTGACTGAGTGAAAGAAAGGGTGAGTGAGTACATTTGAGTGTGTGAGTGAGTGAGTACATTTGAGTGTGTGAGTGATTCAATGACTCTGTCAACGTCCGTCAGGCAGAAAGCCTGTGGTTACTCAATGTCAGTCAGTCAGTCAGTCAGTCAGTCAGTCAGTCCGTCAGTCAATCAGTCAGTCAGTCAGTCAATCAGTCAGTCAGTCAGTCAGTCAGTCGGTCAGTTATACTTGGTCACTCACTCAGTAAGTCATTCAATCAGTTACTCACCTCTTTTAGATTGAGTTTGGAGTACTTGAACGAGTCGAGTATGGCCGGATACACATGGCCATCGTAACGTCCGAGACACGACTGCAACTGACGATCGTCAAAGTCCCACGAATCGACCAGAGGCACTGCGTCCTGAACATGAAATATTTATAAATACTACGTCGGTATTAACAAATATAAAAAAACAGCGTAATATCAAACAATTGTTTTTCCTGACATCATAACTATAATATTTTATCGTGAAACCCTGATTAATATCAAATATCATATAGAACATAACCCGTCATCACTAACTCTTCGGACTGCCTTCAGACACTGTCGTTGTTTTGTGCGTAACTGCTTGATTGAGGACAACGATAATCCCGCCTGCATTACAAGAATATTTGTTGCTCACTCACTCACTCACTCACTCACTCACTCACTCACTCACTCACTCACTCACTCACTCACTCACTCACTCA